>OX375880.1:2061400-2461400 GCA_947359465.1 Metellina segmentata | reverse complement strand
GCAATTGAGATTCTAAAAGATCGATTTGGGAAAAAAGAACTTTTAACTGTCGCGCATACCAACCGTTTGTTAAATTTAGAACCAGTTCGCAGATCAAATGATATGTACGCATTAAAAAAATTCAATGATGAAATATCTGTGCAAATAAGAAGTCTCGAGTCACTCGAAATTAATTCTGATTCATATAGTTGTTTATTATTACCCATTTTGTATAAATGTATTCCAAATGACCTTGTTTTACAATTCCACAGGAAACAAAATAACAAAACAGAATCAAATGTTACAGACATGTGAACTTTTCTAAGAATAAAGTAGAAGCACGTGAAAAAATCCCTAAACGTAACTTCTACAAATGTCGAAAGTACAAAACCCAATGAAAACAGAACTATATATAAGAAAAACTTCACTAAATATTTTAATCCTCATAAAACCAAACTTTCTTCAGCGTGCGCATTAAATACTCAACTGAAAATTACTGTGCATTTTGTAATGAAAAACAAAAATCTGAAAATTGTAATTTGGATTTGGAGCAACGTAGAACTTCTTTACGTAAACAAGCTAAATGTTTCCGCTGTTTAAAAAAATTCCATAGAAAGAATCAGTGTAGATAAGTTAACATTAAATGCACAATTTGTATCTCCAAAGGCCATCAAAAATCCTTGTGCGAACGCGAAGTTCAAACCGAACCTTCCGTTACGGCACAAACAAAAGAGGAAAAGGCTATACTTTCTTCGTTAATTTATGAACCGAAAATTGCCGAGTCATCTCAATCGCATGTTTATTTCCAGACCATCCGCTGTAAGTTGATCGGTCCGCATCAGAGTAATTTGATTAGATTCCGCAGCTGCAAGAACTTTCATAAACAAAGATCTAGCTCGAAGGTTAGATTTGGAAGTGAAAGGCCATGAAGAACTTAAAATCATTACGTTTGGGGGTAGTTAAATTACTCTCGTTACCTTTCAGAATAGAGTGTTTGTTGATGGATAGTAAGGGCGAATTTACAATGAGCTTAGAAGCATTAGAAACGGAAAGCATTTGTCCTGATATTATCAGCGTTCCTAGTTCGAAATTGCGCGATGAAATTAAAAAATTGGGAATAATTTTATCTGACTCTCCCGATGATTTGGATAAAAAGGAAAATAAGATAGATATACTAGTGGACGCCGATTATTATTGATCGATTATGACTGGTAAATTTAAACGTCTTTCATTAACTGTTGTTTTAAGTGAAACTAAATTTGATGGACTCACGATTTTGTAATGGAATTAATGCAACAAATAATTTAGTAAGCACAATGTATGTTCCTTCTATTTGGGAGGAAAATAAAGATGATAAAGCATCAATAGAGCTTCAAAAATTTTGGGATCTTGAAGCTCTAGGAATAAGAGATGAACCAATACATAAAAAATTGTTCGACAAACAAATTTTGGAACAATTTGATGAATCTATTAAATTTAAGAATAATAGATACGAAGTTAAACATCCTATGCAATTTGACAATGTTGAAATTCCGAACAATCATGAGAGAGACTTGAATTTTTAATTAAGAAATTTCAGAAAAATCCTACGTTGTTTGATGATTACAAAGCTGTAATAAAAGAATATTTATCATTGGGAATTGAAGGTTGAACCTCAGGAAATAAATTCAGATAATGTGGCTTTGACATATTATTTTACCCCACTATGCGGTAATTCGAAAAGATAAATTAGCTACTAAACTTCGCATTGTTTTTGACGCATCTGTTCATGCTCCTTCTAAACCATCGTTAAATGATGTACTATTACCAGGTCCTAACTTAAATTCAGATTTATTTGATTTAATGTTGCAATTTCGAATTAATAATATCGCAGTAGTAGCAGACATAGAAAAGGCATTTCTACAAATAAGCCTTAAAGAAAGTGATAGGGATCTAACGCGATTTTTGTGGATGGATCAAATTTGCCAGGATCTGGATTCTTCCTTAAAACCTGTAATTATTAGAATGACTAGTGTATTATTTGGCGTGACTTCTAGTCAGTTTCTACTAGGAGCCGTTATTAAACATCATGTTAAAAAATTTGAAACTTAATATCCCGAAACTTGTGCTATGATAAATAAGTCAATGTATGTGGATGATTTGTTGATAGGCGGATTCACAATGGAAGAAGCTTTAAAATTATCAAAGGAGTCTTCAGACATGTGCCAACGCAAATGGCAAAATAATTCCCCTGTTTTAAAGGAACATTTACGAAATTTAAATTTCGACACTTACTTTAAAACATCACAAAACGTAATGCCTTTTAAAATTTTGGGATTAATACGGGATATACAGGGTGGTCCCGAATTCATGGTACAAACTTTAATGGTAGGTACAGGACATTGTAACAATGATTTATTGTATAGGAATGTATAGTCGCAAGTGACGCGGTGAGGCGTAAACAGGGGAAATAAAAGGAAAGAGAAATGGAGTGATCGGTTGGTATCATTGCCGGTAGAGGGCAGTAGATGTCTAGCCGCTGTTGAACATGATGCATCGCAGTAGGGAAAAGCGCCATTCACAATTGTGCTGCCGTAGTGACTTTACGTGGGTGACTTTACGTATGCAGAAAAAGCAGACATGCATTACATGTACGGCCGTGCAAATGGTAACGGCAGAGCTGCGTTACGAATGTATCGCGCGGAGTATCCTGATCGACGAATGCCGGATCATAGAATTTTTCAACGGTTACATCGTCAACTTTGTGAAACAGGTGCGTTCGACGTCAACAGACATGGCGCTGGTCGAGTAAGAGCTGTACGCACTCCAAGGCTGGAAGAAAGCATCTTGAACATTGTGGCTGATAGACCCGAGTCAAGCACAAGAACTGTTGCGCGTGACGTAGGTGTGAGTCATCAGACTGTATGCAGAGTGTTAAACGAAAATCGCTTACACCCCTTCCATTTTCAGAAAGTACAAGCATTGAATCCGGCAGATTATCCTCGCCGCGTGAACTTCTGCCTGTGGGTGATGCAGCAATGTGCGTTGCAGCCGGATTTCGTAGATTATGTGCTATTTACAGATGAAGCGACATTTTCACGCGAGGGTGTCTTTAATGCGCACAATTCCCATGTGTGGGCAACCGATAATCCACATGCAACGCGTCGACATGCGTTTCAACAACGTTTCAGTATTAATGTGTGGGCTGGTATTGTGAACGACTTTTTGATTGGCCCATACTTACTACCCACGCGGCTCACTGGCGGAAGCTATCTTATTTTTCTGAAAGAAGTGTTACCACAACTGCTGCATGATGTTCCGATCGCCATTCGTAACCGCATGTGGTTTCAGCACGATGGGGCGCCAGCACACTTCAGCATTGATGTACGGAATTACCTGAATGCCACGTTTGGTACTCGATGGATTGGGCGTGGTGGACCAGTCCCTTGGCCACCCCGATCTCCCGATTTATCGAGCCTCGATTACTTTTTATGGGGACATCTAAAGCATCTTGTTTATGAGACTCCAGTTGACTCAGATGAGGATCTCGTCGCTCGCTTATCTGTAGCTGCTGCAGGTGTGCGTGAAATACCAGGCATCTTTGAACGTGTACGCCAATCGCTCCACCGACGCTGTCAAGCATGTATCGATACTGGTGGACGCAATTTTGAACAATTACTGTAAACATGACACTTGTCAACAACGCTTTCAATAAAATCTTTGTTTTTCCTTTCGGCCGTTATTTCCCCTGTTTTCGCCTCACCGCGTCACTTGCGACTATACATTCCTATACAATAAATCATTGTTACAATGTCCTGTACCTACCATTAAAGTTTGTACCATGAATTCGGGACCACCCTGTAGATAAGGATGCTCTTAGATTAGATAATAATAACCTTTCTGAATTTGTAAAATGTCAAGAGAAAACCAAGAGAACTTTAATTAAAGTGGCAGGAAGCATTTTTGATCCGATTGGATTTTTATCTCCATTTACAATCATTATAAAAATTATTTTCCAAGCATTGTGGGAACAGGGCATTGATTGGGACGAAAATTTACCAGAACACTTGAGAAAAAGTGGGATAGTTGGTGTGAACAACTACAATATCTCAGCAAAATAGAGGTTCTCAGATGATACTTCAGTGCACTTGCGATCAAGTAGAGATTCACTGTTTTTGTGATGCCAGTGAAAGAGCCTTTGGTGCAGTTATTTATTTGAGATACATCAAGGAAGAAAAAGTCTAAAAGTAGATTGGCTCCACTGAAACGTTTAACATTACCCAGATTAGAGCTTATGGGCGCCGTGATTGGAGCCAGATTAATTAACAGTGCAGTTCTAAAATTTTATTCTAAGAAATATCTATGGACAGATTATAATATTGTGCTTCACTGGTTTAAAAGTTCTTCTCGAACAACCCTTCGTGAGCAACAGGATAGCAGAAATACAGTCCTTGACCAATCCCATAGCCTGGAGACATTGTCCTGGACGTGACAATCCTGCTGATCGACTTACAAGGGGACTTTCACTTATAGATCTCGAAAGAGATAACTTATGGTGGTCAGGACCCTACTGGTTGACCGAACAAATTGATTCGTGGCCTAAAGGAACCAAAGAGGTTGAAAATACCCTATTATAAAAAGAATCGAAAGGAAACATAGTTTCTCAGAATTTCTGTGCTAATTTATTATGCATAGGAAGTAGACAGAGCCTAGGTGATTTTAGCCTAAATGAGATTAGTCCAATCCTACTACCCAAAAATGAGAAGTTTACGAAGCTGTTAATTATGCGAGAACACCAAATATTGATGCATGGTGGAGTTTCTTTGACACTCTCACAGTTCCGGAAATATTTCTGGATTCCTCAAGGACGACAGCAAGTCAAAAAAGTCATGAGTAAATGTCTAGTTTGCAAGAAATATCATACAAAACCAGCTGACAAATTAACAGGCCAACTTCCAAGGGACAGAATCTCAGAATCACCTCCATTTTGCGTCATCGGGTTAGATTTTGCAGGTCCAATCATAACTAGAATTGACAAGAATAACACAGCAAAATCATATATTGTGTTATTTACGTGTGCAACTACCAGAGCTGTACATTTGGAGTTAGCAATGGTCCTTTCCTTTTTGCTCTACGTCGATTTCTATCAAGACGTGGTGCTTGTAAGGTAATTTACTCCGACAATGCAAAAAGTTTCAAGGCTGCTGAAAGGGAATTACAGCATTTTGCAAAAATGACAAGAGAGCAAAAATTGCAGAATATTATCTCAAATAGAGGTGTCACATGGAAATTTATTGTGGAACATGCCCCATGGTGGGGAGGGTTCTATGAACGCCTGGTGAAATGTATTAAGGATCCTCTGAGAAAGATCCTAAGTCGAGCTCTAATCACATGTGAGGAGTTATCAACCATCATCACTGAAATTGAAGCTGTTGTCAACATGAGACCTCTGACTTACGTAACTAGTGATTTAGGAGATCCAGAACCGCTGACACCTGCTCACTTCATACAATTCGGAAGAACAGAATTTAGTCTTCCTTTACATTTTGCTGAAATAGAAAACAAACTTTCTACTAAAGGGACTCTCACCAGAAGAAAACTTTACCAAACCAAGTTAGTGACACAATTGTGGACTAAATGGAAAGAACAATACCTGTTCAACTTGAACTCTGCTCTCTCATCATTTTAAAACTCCTGAAAAATACAAGAACTTATAGGGAGATATTGTATTGGTTGAAGGAACTCCATAAATCGAAACTCCTCACGTTATCGTGATGTGGAAGTTTGGAGAGTGGGGTGCCAGCTAAAGTGTGGTTTTCCTTACCTGACAGTGGTTCAAATTGACCTTGTCCTCGGAAATTATCAATCGGGATGGATTCCGGTCCGTCACCAGAGTCCCGTTATGTTGCTCCAGTGCGACGTTAATTGACTACCCACCGCTCTGTTTCCAGCTCTCGGAATCATTCACATGATTCAAAAACCTGAAATGAAACAAAAAATCAATCGGAAGAGTTTGTTTTAGCAGAGGCTTTGTTTGTAAATAATTATTCATTATGAAATCATTAAGGTGTATGTATACAGTAGAAATCTCAAAAAAAAATCAACCAAAATATCAATTTTTTTTATTAATTCAAAATATTTTTCAATCTTTTAGCTTTTAAACGATGCCAAGATCTCGCAAATATTCGAAATACAGGGTGTCCCAAAAAGATCATATAAAAAAAAGTATAGGCCTTCAGCAAAACTAGTAACAACACACAATAGATATAATAACTCAAAGTTTTTTTTCTACAGTATGTTTCTGATTATAGACAGCGCTGCACAACACGCAAACGATTATTAAAGAATTCAGTTATTCAAAATGGCGGAACCCGTGAAGAAAGCTCAATGTGTCGAGTGGATGGCCCCATAGCATGGGTCCGCGATTTTCCAAACCCTCACAGATACTGCACCGCCAGGTGACAGGCCGGTCGCGCTGGATTACCATTTGTTGCTGAACCAATTAAATTGACCGGTTATCGGGTTGCACTAGGACGGCGCTGAAGAAATCTCGCCGCACATTCTTCATGTTGTTATCTTGATTGTGTTACACGTGTGGAGCGCATAATGGAAATAGAATTAATATAACTCCGTGGGCAGTTGTTACTTCAGTAATGAAAAGAGCACAACAACTGACATCATCCCATGAAATAATCTTTCTGTTCCTGTTGTGTGATGTGATGTCTTCTACTCTAACGATCTTTATTACAGCAACAAAAGTTCTACTTCGCTGCTGTAATTCACCAAACCACCGAAAATTATGCTGTAGCTTTTGAGTTGCTGAAACTTTCCAAATTGTTTTGGAGGTCAATAGGTAATATGTGTTATGAAAAGTTATATTTAATTGAGTTTTTTTTTACCAAGATCGAGTTTATTTCAAAAACAGGGTAGGGGATAATAAAACAAAAACTGCGGAATTAAATTTTAAATTTCAACACCCTCTTTTATAACCGAAATAAAAGATTGATTCTGTGAGACAAATATTATTTTTAGGATGGTTTAGTTGGAAGGGTGTTACAACAAAAATTTCCTAAAACACCATCGGCAGCTGGATTTATTTTCAATACAGAGGTTTAGTCATTTTAGTTTTATGGAACCTAAAAAATGTATTTGCTTAAGAAGTATTGATAATATATTATATTATATTTAAAAAGTATGTTGTCATCCCTGAGATAAAAACAAGATAATCATATGCTTAACTACACTTGCAGTTTTATAATGTTTGGATTAATAGGAGCAGGGAAAAATACATAAAATGTAACTTAATGGGAAGATAGGTATTCAGAATCCACCTTAATAAATAATCGTAGTTGTATGATAAAGGAAAGATCATCAAATGTTAAAATAATTGTTTTAAATAGATATTTACCAACCAGAACCATTCATAAGATATACATAAAAAAATATTACTACAAAAATTTTCAATATGTTTTGTTTACCCGTTGCAGTATCCTCGTATATTCTATAAATATATTAGCATTTAAAGTTACTGCTTATTTAAAGATCCCATTGACTTATTAAAGAAAATCTAAAAACGATCATCCCGCAATATTAATTATTTAATAAGAACGAATCATATAATTAATTAATCACAAATAATGATTAATTAATTAAGATAATCTAATGGACTAATCAATTTGAGCAGATATTACAGATAATTACTACTTTGCATTTAATGTTCATTGCTTTGTGTGTGTGTTAAACTAAGTTTCTAAAAAAAACCTGGTTTAAACCAATAAAACCCGTTTAAAAAAAATCAAATCGCTCAAACTGTTATCTATTGAAACTTCTTGCTAAAAGCGCGACGACGGAGCAAGAAGTTGGATCAACCTTCCCACAATTCCTTAACGACGTTCATCCCAGCGACCGGCCTGTCACCTGGTGGTGCAGTATCTGTGAGGGTTTGGAAAATCGCGTCCCGGTCTCCTGACATTACTCCACTCGACTTTTTCTTTTGGGGTTAGGGGGGGGGGAAGATGCTGTGTACCGAACAAAAGTTAACAGTGTCGTGGAATTGAAACAAAAAAAGATCCAAACACTGCAGCGACTGTTGATGTTAGCATGCTGAAACGTTCGTGGATTGAATTGGAATATCGTCTTGATATTCTTCGTGCTACGAAAAGATCTCATGCGGAAATTTACTAAGGTAATAGAAAAAAACCTTTTTGAGTCATTTTATCTATTGCAACTAGTTTTGCTGTAGGCCTATTCTTTTTTCTTAAATTAATTTTTGAAGTTGTACTGATCTTTTTGGAATACACTGTAGTTTTTTAGTTACAAGGGTTTTCGTTAGATACTGTCACCATGAAGAGACATGTTTCCAAAACTTTAAACTCGATTTCTGAAGAACTGCGTTTTTGCAATACTACGCTTAGTTCAAAACGTGATAACTCCACAAAAAGAATTCACCTATTATAATTATTTTCGTATCATTACCTCTACTATTATAAAAGTGTTTGTTTCTTGCCCGAAAAGTCCTAACGAGTCAATGGCACTTCAGTCAATGGTCAGTCGAGTTGCACTGGGAGTAACACATTGGGCTATTGATGACTGTCCGGGATCAATCCCCTAAGGGTAAGGTAATTTTTGTTAGCGTCGTACTAGAGCAACACAACGGGCTATTGACGACGGTCCGGACGGACGGGACGGGAAAGATCCGAGGACAACACCTCGTAATTTTGAACCCCGGTCAGATGACGAAGCAACACCTGAGCTGGCACCCCACTCTCCAAACTTCCACACCCACCCAACGTGATAACTTTCGGCCACGACAGATTTAAGGTGCACCAGCCGCCTCTACACCATACGCTTACAAAAATCTATGCCCGGACCCGGATTCGAACCAGGAACCTTAAGATCTAGAGGCTAACACCTTAATCACTATACCGGTTGGCCGGCTGCAAATTTTGGGTCACGGCCAATTTTAAAATTCAATCTAGAACATTTAAATATGAATCTAGTAGTTTTTTTCAGCGTTCTTTCTTCTTTCTGGAAATGTGTGAAGAAGCATCGAAATTTAGACTTTTCTCCTTCGTCACTATTGACGTCAGCCTTTGGAACCATGCCAACTTTTTTTTCACCTTCCTTTTCGAATGGAAGCGAACAGATTCGAATGACCTTCGTTTGATTTGAGATTCATTCATTTTAATTTCCTGAGAAACGGATTCGAGTGAAACAAAAAAAAAAAAATTAAAAGTTATAACTGGCGTTCATCAGTGCTTTTTTTTTCTATCTCAACGATCGTTAAAGATGAAATAAAATTTGTAACGAATTTGAAATCTGCGGAAAATTTTACACCAGATAAGATACCTTATAAATTTGATTTTTTTAAATAAATAATTTATGAATTAAATATTTATATTTTTCAAAGCAAACAAAGAAAAGCATACAAAGCAAACTAACACCACCGGTAATTTGACCCCCACGAAAAGAACTGCCACGGGCAACTCCGTTATGACTGCTATCCAATAGGCTACAATATGCTGATCTATATAATACAGTGGATGTTTTGAATCTCTGAGGTATTTAGTGAAGATATGGATTTTTAATTGATTTCTAAAGGTGTAAATTCTTGAAAAAAATGTTGATTATTTTACGATTCCTTGACTAAAAAATTGTAAAAAAAAAATATTTCTTCTACAACTTGATGGAGGCTCAAAACATGAAGAATAATATTAGGTAAGGTAATTTTTAATTAACGTCGTACTAGAGCAACACAACAAGAATAGTATTAGGAATAATTTCCAACAGGAATCTTTTTACTGAAAAAATTAGAATTTTTAGATGTCAAGTTTCAAACTCATGCTAATTTGCTGGTTACATTTAATTAGATAATTAATTATTTCCACAATCCGATTTTTTTTCCCTCTGAAATGATTTGAAGAATACACCAATTACCTGTAGTAAAAAAACTCGATTTTTAAAAAAAAGTCAAAATTAAAAATAAAATAAAAAATCTTAAGGTACACTTTAAGTTACTGTAATATTGAACCATAAAATGACGTAGAAAACATTTGTCTAAAAAACATTTTTTAATCGAGTGTTTTTAGCTTTGCGAACCCAATATCTGTGCAATAAAAGCCATTTTTTTAATACATGCTCATACTCAGAAACTCAGCCGACCTATTGATTAAAATGTTTTGGCCTCTGGATCGGAAGGTTCCTGATTCGAATCCGAGGTCAGGGCATGAATTTCATTGTGCTGTCCTCTGTTAGGAACTCACAATACATCCCGTGTAAGTGGAATTTTGCTTTTTATACTTTACATGCAGCGTAGAACGTAAGAAAAAAATTGCATTTGTTGCAAAAAGTTGCACTACTCATAACAGCTTTACGATTAATGGATTGCTGATGTAAAGAACTAACATCAGTCAAGTTCTTCCAAAAACAATTAAGAATGGCAGACAAAACAGATGTCGATTGGAATAATTATCTACGCGAGATATGCTTCCTTGAAGTAGCGGAAGCACAACGTAAAAAAATTGGAGCGTTTGGCGCAAAAGTGGGTTGATATTCGTCAATGCTATGCGGCCCAAATTCATAACTACTTTGATTTCATCCGTATATGTATGTTAATGTTAAACAATTAAATGCTAACAGAGATGTACCAATATTAACCGAATAAAACAACCCATCTCAAATTTGTGTGTATAAAATGAAACAATATTACATGCACTAAGAACGTACAACTTTGACATAGTAGGGAGGGCTTCAAGCTCATTTTGGTAGAAAACATGGCCCATCATTCTCTAATTCATGTATAGTACTTGATAATTTAGTAATTTTTAATTGACATCGTACTAGAGCAACACAACGAGCTATTGACGACGGTACTGGATCAATCCCTTAAGGCAGTGTTTCCCAAAGTGTGGTGTGGTTCAAAATTACGAGGTCTTGTCCTCGGATCTTTCCATTAAGGGTCTGATCCCGGACCGTCGTCAATAGCCCGTTGTGTTGCTCTAGTACGACGTTAATTTAAAATTACCATTACCCAAAGTGTGATACGAGTACCCCCAGGGGTACGGGAAGAGTTTGGTGGGGGTACGCCTTGCACTGTGCTTGGCTGCGCCTAATTCTGCGTTCTTATGAGTCAAGTCAAGACAGTCTTGTGAGGCGTGAGATGGTCCGAAGTGACACGGCGGAAATATACCACACTTCGTTACAGAAACAACTTACTTCGTTAACCCTCCGTCGGGAGCAACCGGCCTGACAGGCACAGCTTTGACATGAACTTCAATGTTTTCTTAATGATAGATTTGAGTTGAGATATTGTGTACATGACTGGAAATGGCTTTGTAAACTAGCATACTTAGCAGATATATTCTCAGTTTTAAATTGCCTCAACGTATCGTTACAAGGCGAAGAAATTTCATTGTTTCACGTTCAAGATAAAGTGAACGCTGCCATCGCAAAACTAAAGTTATGCAAAAGAGAGTTCGTAATGGAGAAGTAGTCTCGTTTCCCTCTCTTCATGAGTTTATAACAAGTTCGACTCCTAAAATGGATGCTGTTACTCTGAAATGCATAACACAGCATTTGGAGAGTTTGCAAGTGGGCTTAAAAAACTATTCACTGATTTAACCAAAAATATTGAATGGATAAGATATCCGTTTAATATTAACACAACATCCATGCCAGAAGATGTGTCGCATGCGGAAGAAGAGCAATTGTTGGAATTGGCTACAGAGGGATTCTTGAAAAATAAACATAAGGAGAGTACTTTAACATCATTCTGGTTACAAATGCAACTTGTGTAACCGGTTTCAACAGAAAAAGTTCTAAAATACATCTTGCCTTTTCCAACTTCATATTTATGTGAAGTTGTTATTTCAGCATTTGTAGACATTAAGTCGAAAAAAAAGGAACAGAATATTGGACGTGGAACCACATCTCGGATTAAAATTAGCAACCATGAAACCAAATTATGACGATCTGTTATCTCAGCACAAACAATTCCATCCTTCTCATTGATCCAAATAAAAGTTATTTATAATATAACTTTCATTTATAATTTTATTATGAATAATTTTATTTATCTTTTCTTATTATTTTGTGTATGTCACAAAAAAAAAAGAAAATTTTTTTTTGATTGTTATTAAAATACATCCATTTTTTTACGAAGGGTACTCAGAGTTACGAAAATTATAGAAGGGGTACACATATGTCAAAAGTTTGGGAACACTGCCTTAAGGGAAATATCAAAGGACAACACCAAGTCATTTTGAACCACGGTCAGCTGACGAGCAACACCCGAGCTGGCACCCCACTCTCCAAACTTCCACACCAACCCAACGTGAGGACTTTCGGCCACGACAGATTTAAGGTGTACCAACCGCCTCTACACCATACGCTTACAAACATCCGTGCACTGACCCGGATTCGAACCAGAAACCTTCCTATCTAGAGGCTAACATTTTAACCACCAGACCGGTTGGTTGGCTTTTATCGCACTTGAATTTGCATTTAAAAAAGAATTCAAAAGTGCTAACACATTTGTAAGCAATTCTAAATGGGCTTGCGAAGAATTTTAGAGTTAAAGTTTTAAAGAAAAAGAAAAAATATTATTAAACATACACAAACTAACACCTTCGTAAAACGACGCCACTTCCCCCAACACAATATAAGTACAATTTAAAAACTAAACTTAAAACTTTTGAGGATCAGATCTTCATTTGGTATGAAAAAACTCATAAATAACAAGCACTGACCTTTTAAAAGTAGCAATTATTCAACTGCTACCAAAATTGCCGAAAAGCTTTCGCATATTTACTAGTTGTGTAGTAGGTGAGAGAGACAACTAACTCAAAATGCTCACCTATACAAACACCGGTCACTGGCACCAAGGGTAGGTATGTAGGTATTTTAACTCACGTCTATTGAAGCAACACAACGGGCTATTGACGACGGTCCGGAATCAATCCCCTAAGGGTCTGGTGGTTAAATTGTTAGCCTCTAGATCGGAAGGTTCCTGGTTCGAATCCGGGTCAGGGCATGGATAGCTGCAAGCGTATAGTGTAGAGGCGGCTGGTGCACCTTAAATCTGTTGTGGCCGAAAGTCTTCACGTTGCGTTGGTGTGGAAGTTTGGAGAGTGGGGTGCCAACTCAGGCGTTGCCTCGTCATCTGAGCGTTGTTCAAAATGACTAATGTTATCATCAGATCTTTCCCTTGGGGTGTTTCCCTCAGATCTTTTCCAACAGGCTATCCCGGACCGTCGTCAAAAGCCCGTCGTGTTGCTCTAGTACGATGTTAATTACAAATTACCAATTACCACCGGTTACCTGAGGGGACGGTGGTTAAAAATTACGAGGTGTTATTCTCGGATCTTTCCCTTGAGAGATTGATCCCGGACCGTCATTAATAGTCAGTTGTCCAGTACAAAGATAATTAAAATACCTACCTACCTATCTTGGTAATTTCCCGTCGGTTTGAGTCCAGGACCGTCGCCAGTAGCCCATTGTGTTGCTGTAGTGCAGGGGTGCGACGTACACAAAATGATATAATTTGGCAATTTTTAATTAACGTCGTACCAGTGCAACAACGGGCTGGAACCAAAAATTGAAGATACATTCAGTTTAATCAGACCTCAAAACAAAACTATTGAAGTGTGTCAATGTTGCCAGAAACTAGTTTATTTGCCATTTACTGAATTTACTTTTAGGCGTTTCAGGTGTTGACCTCCTTATTTGACCACGGTCCAAAATGACGATGTTTGACCTCGATATGGCATTTTTAATTAACGTGATCAATCGTCCAAGGGAATGAACCGAGGACAACACCATCTAATTTTTGAACCACGGTTTGTCCTCGGATCTCTCATGCAATTCGTGCGCGCAGAAAGGGTCTATCTTTAAGGTGCTAATGTTTAGACTAACATCTGAGGTATTTTTATTTTTTAAGCGAAATGGTCGGATTTGTTTTAGCACAACTCGTAGATTCCTCCAGCTCTATGTAGCTGTCTTGTTTTCCTCTATTGTAGAGGATGGTTTTTTGTTTTCTGGAGGTTTTATGACACAAAACTGGGCCATATATGGCCATTTGTTTCTAGGGCACAAATCTCCAACCATTGAAGTTTTGTGATTAAATCTCGGAGAAAAAAGGGAAACGAAAAAAAATCTTTCTTACCTTAGATTTCACGTTGCTCGTATCATTTCCCAACAATTGAATTTTGCAAACATTTGAGCATAAAATATTTTGTAAAAATCACTCGCTACTTGCTTATCAATTTTGTAAAGCTTATGAATTTAAAAATATTGATTTTCAGAAGCTCTTCGGAAAGTAACAAACAAAATTTATATATGCAACTCAAATAGTAAATAAAAATATAGAATGTATATTCAAAGTTTAATAGGGTCTTGCAATAATTTAACACTGAAGCAATCCAAAATCATCTTTGACTTTTGGATATTTGTATCACAGTCCATGAAACAAAAACAAAATTGCTTTCATAAACGCCACTGGTACAGACATCTTAATGATCTGGAAAATCTCGAAGGTGTCGATCCAAGTAGCATTTCCTGGAAAACTGACTCCCACATCCGTCACAGGAGAATGGTCCGGACAATCCCTGGTGCAACTTCGCATGATCCCTGAGCGACTTCTTAGAGCGGAAACTTTTCCTGCACGTCTTGCACCTCGTCAGGATGAGGGGGCGGTGGACCTCCAAGTGTCGCGTCAGCTTGTCTTTGGAGTTGAAGGTCATGCCGCAACACTGGCACCTAAAGGGGCGTTCCCCCGTGTGGATTCGGCGGTGGCTCTCGCAGTCCACCCTCCGGAAGTAGCTCTTGTCGCAGAGGTCGCACATGTGCGATTTGCACCTTGGGGTCTTCGTAGAACGCTCTGGTGTCTTCGGGGGTACTCTGGACCGCTTTTTGCGCTTTGTGACCCTTTTATACGAGCTCGGTGGTGCCCACTGGGATGAACTGGAAGTGTCGCAGTCGTCGGATGATCTTTCATTTGAAGATTCTGGGTCGGCGGAATTAGTTTCTGAGACTGCACCTTGTTCCAATTCCCGGCTGCGAATCGAATCGGGAACAAAGCAACGATCCTTGTTCTTTCCAGATGATCCATCTTGGTTGGGAGAGTCCGGATCATGACTTCGGGCCGATCCGGGAATAAAACAACGATCCTTGTTCTTTCCGGACAATCCATCTTGGTTGGGAGTGTCTGGATCATGACTTCGAGCCGATCCGGGAATAAAGCAACGATCCTTGTTGTTTCCAGATGATCCATCTTGGTTGGGAGAGTCTGGATCATGACTTCGGGCCGATCCGGGAATAAAACAACGATCCTTGTTCTTTCCGGACAATCCATCTTGGTTGGGAGTGTCTGGATCATGACTTCGAGCCGATCCGGGAATAAAGCAACGATCCTTGTTCTTTCCGGATGATCCATCTTGGTTGAGAGAGTCTAGCTTGTGGCCTTCAGATGAACCACCACAAGACGGACGTTCGAATCCAACGTTTGTTTTCAATTGTCCGTTAGTGTCTGCTTCCTGGCGCTGTTGGATGTCTGTTGGTAATTTCGGATTAACATTGACTTTTCGATAACCATCCAGCAGACTGAAATTCAGACGAAACGTTTTGTCAGTCCTGATGAAAACGGATTTGAAAACCACGGGTGTCCTTCCAGGTGGATCGAGCGAGCTCGGTTCACTGCCCGTGCTCTCCATCGAAAGAGAATTTGCCACTTTTGTAAAGTTATTTTTCTCATTCGCAGAACAAGCTGGCAAGAAACTCTCCGGTCTTTCAGGTCTGTTTCGAATAGAACTTAATATTCCGAACGATTCTTTTCTATTGATATTGAACTCTTAATACACACCTGCACTATAATGCATTCAAATTGTTTTCAATAAAGGTACTTTTGGTTTAGTCCTGTTAAGGATGTTCAATTTTATGCTTTGTTTACGAAAAACTCTTCAGAAGCGTATCAAGCAATCTGGAAGTGATGACTAGTTAGTTACATTTCCTCGCTTTAATTCTTAACAGAAATTCAAGGAACAATAAGTTGGCTGGTTTGGGGTTTTATGGCGAAATGGTTATATTTGGCGCCAAGCTCAACCGAACAGAAGGCAACGTGAAAGCAAAAAATCGCAAAAAGTAGAAGGGTAAGGAACAGAAGGGGTGTACCTTTGGTTTGTGATGCCCGTTCATATCTTAAGATCTGCCCCTGAGGGAGAAGAAAAATGATAAACAAGCCGCTATTTTTCATTCTAAATCTCTTCGATGTTTTAAGGTTTGTTTCGCCACTGCAATCATCTTTAGCCAAAGAGCTGCTTAGACCGGGGCATACGGCTTATTTCGAGAACGGCCGGTACAGCAGTTGTACCTTGAGAGTTATAAGAATCGCGCCAAGATATATCTATAGTCGTAGTCAAAAGGTTAAATTTGGTTTCAAACCACTGTAACCTTAAGGAGCTGATCCCGGACCGTGGTCAATAGCCCATTGTGTTGCTCTAGTAGGACGTCAACTAAAAATTACCATTACCAAACCACTAGAAAATAATAAAGGCATGGGTGAGACGTCTCACAAACTGGGTTGGTTGTTTGGTTTAGTGTTTAATGGCGCAAGAGCACAAACAGCCATCAAGAAAATGGACATACACACAAGAAAAGTGTCATCTGACCGTGGTTCAAAATGACCGGGTGTTGTCCTCGGATCTTTCCCTTAAGGGACTGATTCCGGACCGTCTTCAATAGCCCGTTGTGTTGCTCTAGTACGACGTTAACTAAAATTACCATTTCCACAAGAAAAGTCTACAGACAGCAGGTAATGGTAATGGTAATTTTAATTAACGTCGTACTAGAGCAACACAACGGGCTATTGACGACGGTCCGGAATCAGTCCCTTAAGGGAAAGATTCGAGGACAACACCTCGTAATTTTGAACCACGGTCAGATGACGAAGCAACACCTGAGCTGGCACCCCACTCTCCAAACTTCCACGCCACTCTAAAAATACACACAGGGAGGAATCCTACAACAGGCGAAATTATATCAGATACTCTCTAAAATTTTTAATAGCTCTCAGATTGTCTAATCTTTTAAAGAAAGCGGATGTGACGTTATTTCTGCAGGATTTATGCGTGTGGCTATGAATTGAGTCGTTAAATTGTTATGCTTGGTTTATAACCTTTATACAGTGGCTGACCTGGCGTGCTGCCATGTTTTAAGAGCACTACTGTCCTCTAACAAATTTCACAAAGTTTCTCATGAAGTAATTTTGAGCGAGTGTTTTTACTGTTCAGACAAATGTGATCAAAATTTTTGAATTAAGTCTAATCGATCGGAAATTTTTGAATTCTTATAATTAAATTTTTAATAAGTTTCTCCAGAAAACTTCCATTGTGCTTGCATAGATGGCGCCACAAATCCAATCGCCATATTTTGCCAAAAAGCTCCTAGCCACGTTCAAACTAGGGATGTTACTAACAGTGATTTGCAAGTAACAGTTCTAACTGTGACTGCTACTGACGAATATCTGTGATTCAAAACTGTGATTGTGATTCAAACTGTGACTGAATCTTATTGGTTGACTGCAAAGTATCTGTAGTCACTCGTAGCAACGGAGTGCTTTTATTTATGTGTTGAATATTTTCAATAATACTACTTCGTCGAAGGAATACATAGCTAAGTCGGTAACGTCGTGGCCTTACAGTGCTCTAGTTTACAGTTCGAACCCCAGTATTTTTTTCTCATCCAGATCAACTGGAATATATTTAATAAAACGCACAACTGCCACTCAATAAACCTTCAATTATAAAATGAATTTTTCATTTTTATTCCGCCACTATGAGCCGTTTTTTATTTTTAGCCTGTAATTTATTTTTTTAAAGATACTTTTTCTCCTCAATAAATTAATGACTAAGATGGTTTCAAATATATCGAAATTTTCATATAAATTAAACTTTATAATTAATTAAACATTAAAATCAAGAGATATACATTAGAATGCTTGATTATTTTACTTCTAATTGAATTCAAATTATGGATTTTTAATCTTTAAATAAATATATATAATTGACAAACCTATTTTTTATCTTTAAATCCGTTTCACTAAATAACCTTTATCCAAAATATTTGTTTGTTGAAGAAAAATGTTTTCATCGTAGTATGTGTAGCAAGACAATTTCCTTACATTTGATAATCTGACAATTTCAAAACATTAAGTAATTTTTCTAAATCTCTAGTAACATTCGAATTAATTTGTATTGTTGTATTCGTGGTGGTGCAAAGACGCAACAATTTTATTTGAGACGAAGAAAACGAAAAACGAACAACAGCAGAAAAGTCAAACCTTACTGTGAAAAATCTGTAGCTTTTGACTTGTTTCAACAATTTCTGTCCAATACTTTAGTTTATAAATCATACAATTTTTACAAAATATTAACTAAAATGTGGAGTAGTTCAGTTTTTACACAACACTGGAGTAACCACGTCAACGGTCCGGGATCCACCCCGAAGACAAAAGATGAAGATATTCTCTTTAGTAGCACTTCAAAATCGATAAGCTGAGTGAAAGTATATAATTTATCTCTAAGACAAACAGGGAATATTCTAACGAGTAACATTTTTATTTGTTTTGAAAACAGTCTGACAGGGAATTCCAGAGAATCAGTGCTTAAAAACAACAAATTATACGCTTTAAAAATTAAACATTCAGTCATCAAAATTTTTTGTACTTGCATTACGATATTTAAGAATGCATTCTTTACCGCTGTAAACATTGTTGTGTTGATCCTCCCTCTGAAACGGTTTCATCTTAAGAGACAAACTTTAAAGAAGGCAGAAACTCTTAAAACGTATTCTAATCACTAGCGAAATTAAATAAATATCTCCCCCTCCTGTGATTTTGACTCATTCAAGTTATACTTTCAGAAGCACATAATTCATTTTTTAGAATTAAAAACAATTTACAAGAGGTTAAACAGAACAATTTTCAAACCAAAAAAAATAATAATAATAAGTTCTAGTCATGTTACTCTTTTAAAAAAACAACAAAATAAATAATCAGTGATAGTTTAAGAACAAACAAAAAATTATTATTAAAAACAGAGAATTCAAAATGTTTTTATATGAACTCTCCTTAAAACTGTCGAGATTCTTTTTTTCTTTAGAAAAAGGCGCGGGAATCTGGTGAGTCATAAAGCAACGTATTACCTTCTTAAACATCCGGTTAAAAATCCTCCAGAGAAATCCCAATCCGTCACAGACCAACTGGCACCGCTACCAAAACTCAGTCACAGCTTTCACTGCTACCGAATCACCTATCCCGGTCGCATACTCGGAAACCCTCACGCTTTCAGCACCTCTTGGCGAGTTGGCGATAGATGCCTGTATCGCCAACTACGATAATCCTAATGTTAAAACTTAAGAGGAATTGCCGCTAGAAGGCGTATTAGTTCTGTCGGCGGTTTGAAAAATCGCGCGCTGTTCTGATGTTGAATGCATTCTGTTTTGTTTATGCTTATGAGAATGTGTCAGGAGCTCATGTTTTTCAACGGTCTTTGTATTGAAAGCGGAATAATTTGATTAGGAAAAGTTAATTTGTCTTTAGGCGTATTCTTTTTAGTGATGGGCAGAATCGAGTACTTTTGAGTATCGAGTACTTAGTAATCGAGTACTTTCAAGTATCGAGTACTATTCGAATACACGAAAAAAACGATTAATCGATATAAGAATCTGAGAATTACGATATATGGCTTTTATTTGTAAAAAAACTTAATACGTCACGTGTTACTTGGTATAGTGGTTAGAAGCACGGATTTGGAGTAACACGGTACGCGGTTCGAATCCAGATCTAGGACTGTGCTTCCTTAATCAAAAAATAATAAAAATCAATTTAGTTTGATTTTTTTTTTGCTTTGTAAAAGGATTGGGTTTTTTTCTCTCACAAAACTCTGAATGTTTTCTAAATTAAATGTTTGAACATTTTTTTTCTTCCGATTTATTAATATAAATTTTTAAAAATTTTGTTTAAATGAAAATTACTATTATTTCTCTTTTTGAACTTGTTAAAAAACAACTGTATTTTGCAAAACCAAAATACAATTTACAAATTGCCGAATTTTTTAATTTTTATCTCGATTTTACAAATCATTTTTTAATTTAAGTTTTTGCATTTTATGGATTTGGTTTTCTACTATAATTTGAGGAAATAATCACTCAACAGGAAACAAGACAAACTTTTATTTTGAAGGGAACCCCAAATATAAGAACAAAAATTCTTTTTCTACAAAACTCTAAAAATATTTTAAAAGATGTAAGAGTGTTATTTTTAATACCAGGATCTGAAACTTTAAAAATATTTCTGTAAACTTAGCCCTTATTTCGATTCTTAATTTTTTTTTCAATATGGTATATTCACATTTAATAAGATTAAAATCTGCTTGTTGAAGTTCAGACAATTAAATTAATACATATTACACTTGCACTGAACTAGTAAAAATTTGTAATTCCAATATTTAGGTAGTAATATTAATAACGATATACATATTAAATTTTTATCATGTCAGGATTTTTGCTTCACATACTGAGCAATATAGGGCTCTTACAATGACAAAATAGGAGGGCATTTATCATCGTTTCATAACTTATTTCATAGTTCAGAAACCTGTTCGGTGAGACGTTGAAAATTCAATTAAAATAGTACTTTATTTCTAGTCCTCGTCTACAAGTTCTCATAATGGCTTTATTTTTATTCCGTGCTTTCTTTGAATATTATTTCAAATCAGTCACAGTAATACTCCCAAGTGCTGTGTTCGCATTAAACGTCAGGGTGGTCATGTTCGATGAGATTTGTTTCATTAGCAAAACTGACCGTATCTTGATGCACGATATATCTCATAACTAGAGGAAAACTGACCCAATCTTCATCTTGTAATCAGATATTTTTTGTACTTGATGTTTTTCGTTGCAACCACTAGGGTGGTTAAACTGAATTCTTATTAAATTTGAAATTTTTAGAAACTTTAAAGCTTATTATTGTGAACTTAATGTTTCTTAACTATATTAATTTCAAATTTTTAAAATACCATTTGGTGTTAAATTTTGAGTAAATATTTTTATTCCAATCAATTGAATAAAAACACCCAAGCTTGTAAAATCTATATATTTTAATTGGATTTGCTTAAGTGTAAAGAACCATAAATTAGTATTTTTTTGTTAAACCCACAGATCTTAAGAACATGTCATCCACGGCTGAGTGTCAGTACAATAACCAACTAATTAATGTAAATGCCGAGAATGGAACAAGTATTGTTCAGGGGCTGTTTCTTCTGGTGTCTAATTTCTCTCTCTTCCAAGGAAGGCACTTTGGACACAATTGTCTTGTTTGAGAATTTTTCTGCTACTAACAATACTCACTAATGTTACATAACAGGGCACCGTTTATAGGCAACGCCATCTACATTTTTAATAAGTATATTTCAGACTGAATACACCAATTTGATGTTTTAAAAGCTATTACAATTATATTCTGTAACTTAAAACATGTCCTAAAATGAACGATTCCATTTCCACATCACCCATGGGGTAGGAATCATGATGCACTTTTTTTATAGAGGTATCGCCAAGAGCTCTAATCCTCTTTAGCAGAGGTTCTCACCTCTAAATTTAATAACCAGTTTACGATGTAAACTGATTTTTCCTGTAGGAACCCTAGATATAGAATGCATGAAAAACTAAATTTAAAATTAGGAAAACTGCAAACATTTAAATTACTTTACAAACTTTAAGGAGGGAAAACACAAGAAAGATCAAGCTAGAGAGGAAAACCACTGCTCTTCTTCAGATTCCAAATGCCTAAAAGAAAAGAGAAAGCAAACATAAAAACATGTGTGCCGAACTTAGCCACCACTAAAAAAATTAACTTAAGTTTACTAGTATATATAACTAGCAGTGTAACTCTTCTTTACTTTTGGTAGATACACGCTGCTAAACATATAATGTTTAAGAACAGTTCACTATCGGCAATCGTCAAGCAATTTAATGACTGATTGTCAGGACGTAAATGAAACCATGTATCTTCTTGGCCTCGATGGTGGACACATCTAATCTCGCTTCTAATTTAAGAGCCTAAGTTGTGTCTAAGATTCAAGTGAGACGAGAATTAACCATCTTTTCAAAAAGTTAGCACATGCAGCTGGTGAGTGTGATTGGCTTATTGTTATATGCATTTGTTGGATCTTTACAGGTTTTTGAAAAGGTATAAAAAAGGAGTGTATCCAAGCCAAAGGGAAGACATGTTCCTCCAATATGTGATGATACAGATGTAATATGTTATAAAGTGAGTGACAGAGGAAAGATGTATCATTAGATATACAATGCCATCAGGACAGGCAGTTTTTCTGGTCCTTTTTAAAGCATCACATCAATCCTTTTTCTCTGAAGTGAGTTATACGAGAGTTCAGATCAAGAATGGAAATTAATGCAATGGGATTATGCATGTTTTGTGCGCTGAAATGTCTCTGGATAGGTGTTAAAACAGGGAGCTGCAGAAAAAGCATGTGAAATGGCATTTACTATCGACAGGCTCTGAGATATGTTGCCCATTTGCTTCAACGAAGGAGATCGAATATAATCTCATTGCCTTCCGAAATCTGTCCCATAACTGTGTAGGAGCAGCAGATGTTATGCTAAAAGCATATTTTTGCCAAGATTCCCTTAGGCCTTTGTGTCGCACTCTTTGAGCATTGCCTTTCACTCGTTACTGCATAAATATGAGCACTTTAGGCGCTGAATATCACTTCTTGCTTCAGCGATCTAATGTACATCATGCTTATCTTGTCTCATATAGAAATCTTTGTCATAATATGAACACTTACGTTTTTATTCTTTTAAACCTGATCTGGATGACTCAGTTTCAAATATATCTTGGTAATGGGAATTTTAGTTAACGTCGTATTAAAGCAACACAATGGGCTATTGACGACCGTCCGGGATCAGTCCCTTAAGGGAAAGATCCATGGACAACACTTCATGATTTTGAACCACGGTCAGATGACGAAGCAACACCTGAGCTGGCACCCCACTCTCCAAACTTCTACACCAACCCAATGTGAAGACTTTGGGCCACGACAGATTTAAGGTGCACCAGCCGCCTCTATACCATACGCTTACAAACATCCATGCCAAGACCCGGATTTGAACAAGAAACGTTCCGATCTAGAGGCTAACACCTTAACCACTATACCGGTTGATCGGCTCAAATATATCTTGAGATATTTAAGATTCATACACACGATGACATGCAAAACAGGGAAACATATCGAAAACAATATACAAATGATAAAGCAGTTGCAACTAATTCAAGAGTTTTACTGGATTATACTAGATATTAGAATCAATTAAATTTTAGAAACATTAATTTAAAACATAAATGAAAACAAATAAGAACTGAAAGAAACACAACATTTACTCAAATGCAAGAAAGAACCCAACATACAAATGATAAAGCACTTGTAACTAATTTAAAAGTTTTACAGAATATTCTAGATTTTAGAATTAATTAACTTTTTAAGCAATAATTTTTAACCTTTATGAAAAAGTAAACAAGAAATGAAAGAAACATTTAAACTTAATAATGACCCCAAGTAACTTTGTTAAGACTAATACTATCACTTAAAAGAATTAATCTAGAAATTAAAGAAACGTAATAGAACTGATAATACTTAAGTGATTTTCCTAACCGACAGCAAATTGTTCTTGTAGAAAATAAAGGGCATAGCATGTGTACTTCACTGATAATCCAGCCTGTCTATTCGGGAAATTGCTTCCAGAAAATTTTAAATCCAATTTCTTAATCGATGGAACTTTTCAGCATTTCATGCAGCACATATTTTTTCAAGATAGCATGTAAAAATTGGGAATTTGTAGCCATTTACTCTGGACAGGTACTTTGAAGAAAGTAACAGCCATCTCAAGAATGAAATAATAACGTTATTTTACTTGAAGAAACAGAAAAACATTTTGAGCATAAAAGTATCTTATTTGTATAGATAATTTTAATACCAGAAATAAAGCCTGAAAATTAAAATTTAAAAAAAATTGACAAATTTAAATACAATTTTCAACAATAAAAGGCAAACTCAATGTCTTTTGCAAAGAAATCCAATCTCTCAATCGATGGAATTTTTCGACGCTTCATTCATCACGTGCATTTTCAAGATTTATAAAATTGGGAAAAGCAAAATCGAGACAAGAAAAATAAAACTAACGAGAACCATAGATATCCATACTTTTACAATATGACACTTCTGCTACTTAAGAATACGATGAATTCTCAGGTGTTCGAATACGCAGCGACATACTTTTGGTATTTGAACAGCCAGCATGAGTACTCTTGTATGCGAATACCTTTGATGAGTACTTACTACTTTGTACGAGTACAGGAACTACTACTAGAGTACTTCCGGTACTCAAATGAATACTTTTGTAACCGATACTCCTAGGATGAATACAACTACTTTAGTACTTCCTGTATTCATGAATACTTCCTGTACTCATATGAGTACTTTTGTAACCGATACTTTGGATGAATACAACAACAACTACTTGAGTACTTCCGGTACTCATATGAATACTTCCGGTACTCACATAAAAGTATCGAGTACAGCGGTTACTTTTAAGTATCGAATACATGAGTACTTTTGTATTCGAATACTCCCATCACTAATTCTTTTGAAAGATTGGATGTATAACTGAAAAGTAAATACAATCTCCTTCAATTTTCAAATGTGTTTTTTTGATGCTTTAGAGATGCAAGAAAAATTTGTTTCAGCTTTGATTTTGAATTGTTTTATGCTATTGCGTTTAATTATATTTGTGAAGTGTAATCTTAGTATTTTAGTAGAGGCAGTGAGATTGTTCTTTCTGCGATCAGTAGTTTTAATTTTTGATTTATAATTAGATGTAATCTAGTTTTTGAGATTACATTATATGAAAGTCCACAAATTGAATACATCTGATTCTATCAAAACGGACCATTTCTTTCGATTTTTAGATTGTTACAGGGAATGCAAATTTAAAATTAAGTGATTATTTTTAAAAATCAGTGATTTAAATAAGAATTTTGATTTAATTTCCTTTCTGTTTTATGTGTAATAATATTGAAAATGAAATAACTATGAAGAAGAGACATGCTATTTTATTGAAGTTAGTTGAATATTAAATCAGCCTTCTTTTGAAGCACTACATAACCTTTTTTGATAGGGATCATAATTACAAGACAACTCTTTCCCTTTTGGGCCATTGAACATATGTCACTCACAAGCCTGTTCATCAGCATAGGTTTTGTTTAAAACATTCCATGTGACTATAAATCCAATGGGCAATTTTGAATCATTCTTCTTCATATGATGGGTGAAGATTCACTTAATATATTTACTCAAGCATTATACCTAAAAAAGTTCCAGGGCCAGTGCGACCCCATTAATTCAAATTAGAAACACATGCTTTTTCCTAATCTCTGCAGCTATTTTTTTATGTGCTTTCATTTGCAAAATCTTATATTAAGTATTATTTTTTGACCCCTCATATGCCTGTACCAAAACTTTTGCATTATTAATTTTATATAACTTCCATACACCGAACACTGATGTGCTAAAAGTCATGGGATAGCAGTATGCAAATTTACTAGTGCTCACATTGCATTAAAAGAGTATAAAGAGTCAGATAGTTATCAGTGCTCTCTGTTAAACTCTTGAATGTCGACCTGCCAAGAATTAACCGAGTTTGAACGTGGAAGGATAGTTAAAGCTAAACGCATAAGCTTAACATTTTGGACATAGTTGAGACCTTGCTCCACATTGTCAAGGGTGTATCGAGAGTACCTCATAGAAGGCATTACCCATCACAAGTGCATTTGTGCTAACAGACTTAAGTTCTCATATAGGTATGTTGAAATAAACAATGTAATATGTCGATTTGGTTTTCCAAAACCTCTGTTGAACAAAATTTGGGTAGTACTAATGATTTTGTGCTATTCTATTGATACACAAGCGGAAAGGGGAGGTGAGGTGTAGAGGGAATAGTATCATTACTGAGTACAAGGAGTGGGAAAGCAACTTGCTGGTGGTTCAGTGGGTTTCTCATTGTTAATAGCTTGCAAGCTGTAGATGACATAGGTTCAATTCATGTGACTACCCTGAGCGTATTTATTTTTTTGCGTCGAACATTTCCTGTTTGTATACGCTCACCTAATTCTGTTTTTGCACAAACTTTTTTTTTTACTCAGATTCAAAATAAATATTTCATTCTCTATTTACTCCAGTCAGTTTGAATTTATTTGCCCAAATTTTTTTTCTTCTATTTGTGGCATAGTAGTATCATCTGTTAAACTACATGGGTATTCGTAGCAATTACTGGGGGTTAGCAAGCAGTGGTCACACCTGACCCCATGAAAAGAACTATCACGGGCAATGCAGTGGTTAGTCAGTTATATTGCACCCACAAATAGATTGCATAACATGTACTGTATGCGTTTTGGAATACATGTTTTCATTTACCAATGTATGTATCTACAATGTTCTAATTGTATTTGGTAACTAACACGACTGTATTCCCAACATCATTACAATGACACGCAACTGGAGGATTCAGTGATCTATCATTTGAAGATATTCATGAATCATTCGAGAAAGCCGTAAGCAAAGATGAATTATTAGAAGAGGTTGGCTTTGAGACTCCTAATCCCACAGAATGTAGTGATAATGAACAATAGGATCTTGTTCTAAATGCAGGTTTAGTAAAAGAATGTCTGGAACTGACCTGAAAATTGGGTAATCATTTTGTCAAACATGACCCTAATGAAAAACGCGCTAGGAAATTTCAACGTGAACTGAAGTTCTCGGTAGCCTCTTACAGATAATTATATAATGGCCTAACCAAAACACAACAATTAATAACTGAATTTGTTCGTAAAACTGTTGAAACATTCGCACAAGATGATACTCATGCTCGTCCAAACAGAATTAGGTGTACATTAGTGTTGACTCGAAAAGGTGAGTTTGTGATCTCATTTGTATTGTACTGATGTGCACACTTTATATTTTCAGGTTCCTCATCCTTCAGATTTTTAACTATCCCTTACTTGTATTTATGTTTTTGTAATTTCTATTATCAAAATGTGTTTCTATGTGGTTTTGTTTTTATTTCTTGAAGCAGGTGTTTTTGTGATAGCAGTTATTGCCAAAATGTTAAGTAATTTTTTAAATTACCCAATTTTTTACAAAAATAAACATTTTCTCTATTAAAAAAAAAAGTTTCAAGATAAAAAAAAAAAAAATTTAAGATTGGAAATACTTAAATTTGAATAATTCTACACTTAATGGTAATAAGTTAAATTTTCATGCAAAAAGTTTCTTTTTGAGTCTTGTATGGTTAATTATATTTACAGAAAATTGGGATATGCAGCGAAAACTTGAATCTCTTCAAAATTCTACTCTACGTATTATCAGTGGTTACCCCTGGTACTACCGAAACGCTAAAATTCGCAAAGATCTTGAAATTACCGAACTTAAAACTTACTTCAGTAAACTTGCTACTAATTTTTATGCTAATCTTGAATTAATTGATAACCCTGCCATCCAGTGTATCCCAGATATGACCCTCGTCAACCCGAATATAATAAAAGACCCAGAGTCATTCTTAATCCTTAATGTTCTTACTATTTAAATCTCCTGCTTTTATTTTTTCTTTAATTTAATAATTCTTAAGCCTTCCTTGTCATCTTGCATCTTATGTACTGTTCCAATTGTACTCGTCCTTGATCTGCCCAATTTCTAAGCCACCTGTTTTCATTGGACAACCAACTGCACTCACTCTACCTTACATATTTCAGTGAACTTCAAAACCTGCTCAGTTCCCAACTACTTTCTGAGGGAGATAGAAGGCCTTCGGCCTAAGTTCTCCGGCTCACCCATTATTTCATTTTCATTTACAGAAAAATGAATTTTTGTAATGTATGACTAAATTACTTGATATTTAAAGTTTATTGTGTATTGAAATGAAAATAAAAGTTTTTATGTACCATTTGTTTCTTTGTTTTTCTTGTAAGACATTAATTAAAAAATACCTTCTATAATGAATTGAAGTACATATATTCACTGTAACTGAAACACTTCTTTTTGTTTACCTTCATGTGTTTGTTTACAAAAATATCTTGCAATGTCAGAATCAGTCTCAATAAATCATTCTGAATACATTAAATGTTGCTTACAATTTGTACTAAAAGATTTATATTTAGTTCTGATTTTCATAATTATTCAAGATTGCCAATGTTGTCTGGTACACGCAAGTATTGTTAACCTAGTAATTTTTTTCTGGATTGAACTGTTTTGGAATGTAATTTAAATTGAACTTTAGAACTGAAATAATTATACTTATATGTGGAATATAATATGGACCAAGAGAATTGCATGCATAATAACATTTAGAGCTTCGATGAAAATCCAAATTTTTCCCATATTGTGTTTGGAGAAAGCCTACTTTTGTGTAATGTCAACAGAGGTCCCTTGTTTTTCAATAACACTATATATCATACAGTATCAATGTTTTCTTGGGAACTTTCTGTAAGAAGTCGGTCAGACTTTTTCGTATCTTGCAGAGAACAGTGTTTTGAAATTTTTTTTACACATATTTGTTTTGAAGGCACACGATGTAGCCCAAAGTAATTTTACAATTTTCTAGAAGTCTCCATCATAGAGAATTCATTTTGATTAAATATTTTGCTAAAATGTGCTGAGATTCACACTCACTAACCTAGATCAGCTTCCTAAATAAATGACAATCAAAAGCTGTAGAGCAAAATGGTCTTAAGAAATCATGTGGATGGAAGACTAAATATGCAGTGCTGGCAGTCATTTGATTGATATTAAATTCAATGAATAATGTCAATCATTGAGTGCACAATGAAATTAGAAATGTTTTATTTAAAAGTTATTCCAAAACAAAATGATGTCCTATGTAAACATCCTGCATAACAACTGAAGAAATTGTAAACCAATATTTTGGTTGGTAAATATTTTCAAGTCGTAAAATTTTCTGTAGCTATACATTCTGATTCTTGCAACTTTAGCAATATTGGCTTTAGTCGGATTTACATTCAAAGCTTATCTAGAACCACGAGTCAGCTAAACTTGTTCAAAGTAGACTTCTGTGAAACTTATAAAAATGTGCTCATGCTATCTCCATATATTTAACTCACTCAACATCTGTCCTGATCAGGACATGAAAATTTTAGATAAAATAATTTTTGAAAAATTAATTAAATCAGCATCATGCTAATATAACAGGTGCCGTGGTGGGAAGAGCAACCAGAGGGTTGGAAGTTCGAATCCAGCCAAAGACCGTCATGTAGAAGGGGGCTGGTGCATGTTAAATCTGTTGTGTTGCCTCGCTATATGACCATGATTCAAAATTATGTTGTCTTAATATTTCCCTTTGGGGTTGATCCAGGATCGTCACAAATAGCCCATTGTGTTGCTCCAGTGGGAGAGAGAGAGAGAGACGTTAATTAAAAATACCATTAGATATACCACATTTCATCAAAATGTTGGTTTTAGACTAATCAGTAGCATGTTATAACTCCTAAAAGGTCTTGTGAATAAATTATTGCACATGTAGTAATTAAACTAATAATATTACTCAGATTAATATTGTAATTTTATTATAAAACAAAAAATCTTTTCTTCTGTTCATAATAAGAAAAATTATAAATTTAATCATTGATTATGTATTTTTTGGCATACAAAACTAATATATGATGTAACTCCAAAAAAACTACAACTATAACAGGTGCCATGGTTGGAAGAGTAATGGACTAGCAACCGGAGGGTTGGGAGTTCGAATCCTGCCAAAGACCGTCGTGTAGAAAGGGGGCTGGTGCATGTTAAATATATTGTGTTCTTACATTAGAGTGCCAGCTTGGGTGTTGCCTCGTTATTTAAAAATGATTCAAAATTATGTTGTGTCTTAATTTTTCCCTTTGGGGTTATAAAAATAACCAAGTAGCATAATTTTCATAATCGCCAAATTGAACTTACTTTTAGACCAAAGTGGGGCCAAGGATCTGAAAAGTAGGGATGCGACATCAATGTCGATATTTTCAAAACATTGATGTATTGGAGCCTATGTCGCATCACTAGGTGCTAAACCAGTTTTAAGAAATGGGGAAGAAAGTTTTAATACACTGAATTTTAAAAACATCGATGTTTTGGGGACGATGCATTATCAACCTTGATGTTTTAATTTTGAATATCGATACTTCAAAACATTGATGTTTAGCTGTCGATGTTGCATCCGAACCACACAGTATACATCGTGTTACTTTGCGGGCCTCTAGCAAAGACCTTCTCAAGCCAACAGTCAATGCTTCATCACACTACTACTCAAAATACCCACCAACTTACCTAATGTTGTGAAGAACGGCATAAGTTTGGCAGTCACAAATCTGTCCAAGGCCAGGAGGGCCTGGTGATACTGAGGGTGTTGTGAGTAAGTTTTGGTAGCCTCTTTTAGGAAAAGGAGATCACCCCTAAGGTGTTCCGTGAGTCAACAAACTCTCCACACTGACACAGATCAGAAACTTGCTTTCCGAAGAAAAAAAGTTTTTTTAAAAGTATTCCGGAAAGCGACCATGGCCTATGAGTAGCTGGGATGTTACACATATTGACTAATATCTGGAGTGGGAAAAAACTTGTGCATTCTTCTACCTATTGTATCTACACTCCATCGTAGTTCCCACAATTCCATAAGGATCTTGAGAATTTGAACTGACAAGGCAATTGTGCCCACATTTCACAGACAGTGAATTTTGACAGTATCAGTCTTGTCACCACCCATGTGACATATTGACTGCAGCGACAAAGTAATGTTGTTAGGTGCGACACGACTTCAGAGACAAAGCACTATTGTCGTCACGTGAGAGGTGACTTACGACCACAGAGACATAGTACTGTTGTTACGTGAGAAGTGACTAATGACCGTTAAGGGTTAAAATGGTAATAAACAACAACATAATACATAAAGTGATTTAAAATACAGAATAATGTAGGTCCTTGAAATAAAAATATTTATTAGACGGGAAAAAACTACATGTTTTGCTTGAGTTACAAATATATATTAAATACATTATAAAATATATGTTTGTGACACATCCTAATAACTTAAACAATAAATATGAAATAAAACAAATTAAAAAAATTTTGGTCCTTTATGAATGCACGCGTAAAAAATTTTTGTCTCCATAGCAGCCCAAATGCAAGTGCTATAATTATAGGATATGAGATAGAAAAAACTTTGTTTAAAGAAAGCTAAGCTATTGAAAACAGACAAAATGGAATATTTTTTCAATTTAAATTTTGTTATCTTGAGCTCAAATGAGTGAAACAAATCGAGAAGTGTATTTGTTTACAAAAAAATTACTTTGCTTAAATCTTAATACTTATTATTGATAACTGCTTTTACTAAGTTTATATTTACTACTAGTTGTCTCAACAAACAGTGGCGAGATTATATTAGGTAGACGATCAAACAAGAGATTTGATTCATAAGAAACTATATTATGAAAATACAAACACTGTGTAGGTTATAAGGGCGAATAAGTTCCACAATAAACAAATACATACTCATCAATTCTTTGTATTTGACGAGTTTTAGAGTCAGTGATCATTTTATATTGTAAAAATCATAACAAAAGGCAATTGATTGACTAAATTTCAAATAAATGTGAACATATATAATTTGTTTACATGGGGGTACGTTTTTGCCGCCTGCTTCTTATATCAACCAATTCTTCGAAGTAGTTACAATACAGACAGATAAAGAATTGCAAAAAGATTTGTACATTACTATCTAGAATGTCAACATATATTTAGAATATCCAAAAAGAAAATCATACGGAAAATCATAGCACTCAGCGAGAGAAAAATGGCGATCTTTTTTACAACGTAGTAGGGTTGCTCGAGAAATTGAGAAGGATTGCCAATTTCCCCAGTCTTCGGTTCTCAAAGTGCTTTCTATCGCCAACTCGCCAAGAGGTGCTGAAAGCGTGAGGGTTTCCGCGTATGCATCCCGGTCGCAATCACCGATCGCAGTAACAGTATCAATATCAGCCAAGGTATCAGCTAAGGTATCAGCCAAGATATCAGCTTAGCGATATCAGTTTAGTAACTGTTACCGAATCACTGATACCAAATCACTGATACCGAATCACTGATACCGAATCACTGTTACCCAATCACTGATATTTTGATATTTGAGTAACAGGTATGAACTGTGATTCACAAGTATCTGTGATTGAGTAGCAGTTCTGTGATTTGCTTAACATCCCTAGTTCAAACGCATTCAAGCGTACATTGCTTTACTCCAGCAAACTGGCGCTAACTGAAACTTACATTCTATTATTGTGTGTATTTTCTCTTCATTCAAAGATATCACCCCGAAACCTCTTCCAAGTGGAACTTCTAATGGTTCCCGAATACTAATTTATGCATAAAAAAATGCATCGTAAAGTAAATGTATTTTCTTACATTTATCATTGAAAATATATTTTTCGATTTTGTCAATTCTAATTTACAGCTTATTTTGTAAATTAGAATTGACAAAATAGTAAGTTTTACTGTACGAACTCTGAAACTAAATGAGGATATGACTTCAATGAATTCTCGTTTCCATAGTTGGAGTAAACATTCTTGTTGATAACTAACAAATTTAATTTCTTGCTTAATTGATGAAAAGGATTAGCTTTGACACATATTCGAGTTTCAGTCTATCACGTCAAAGTTTAAAGCATACCTACTTTAGCATAATATAGCTATTAAAGTAGTAGCATAACTACTACTTTAATAGGGTAATAGACAGTTGGAAAGCGTTGCCAGAAAATATAGTTAATTCAAAGGGAGTGTACGAATTTAAGACACAATTGGATAGTCAGTGGGAATTGGAGAATTCATAAACAAAGGACCAGCCTTGTTGGGCTTGAGCCTGTGGCTGGTCGTCAATATTTGTATTTGTATTTGTATTACATAAGAATTCTGATTGTCCAGATCACAGACGGGGTGACGTGTGAAAAACTCCGATTGACATTCAGATGTCTGGATAATGGATTTGATTCTAAGTTTAATATTAATTTAATAAATTTTTTAATAATTTAATTTTTTTTAATAATTTAATTTTTTTTAATAATTTAAAATTTATTAATTAATTTAATAATTTGATTTTATTAAAATACTAAGATTAATTCCTTAATAGTATTCCAAGTGCTGGCTTTAGTTTTTGTTCTTGCCACAAAAGAAATATTTTTACAGATTTTACGAGTGAACCGCCTTATCCTGAAGTCTTGAGTGACAATATTAATAGGATAGCATTTCTTAAGAATCGAAACCGTCTCATCGGGGTAGAGTTCTAAAGAGAAGAAATAAAGAAATTAGGATTGGTTATCCTAGGTTGGCAAGTGGAATTGGTCTGCGTACTGATATGAAAGATACTGGAATTTAAATACTGGTTTGTTGAAGAGAAAGTACCGATGCATATCGGTATTCGAAGTTGTTTAAAAGACCTTTTCTTTTCCACAGTTTTCTAGCTTTTAGAAAAGTCAACCATGAAGGAGCTGTAACGTTTTGCACATACTATCTTCTTTCAGAGATTGGTTTTCGATTGTGGCCAAAAACGTTCTATGCATTACCGAGATCATACTTCTGGGCTGCATATGCCACTCTCAACTTGTCAAGATGTGATGCTAATCGAAAGCTATTCCTTTTGATATTTAAAATTCTAGGGGACTGCGCCCCCTACTCGCTTACGCTCGCCAATGGTTCTCAAATGTTTACTACTTGCCAAGTTTTTTTCCTCAGCTGGCACGACTCCATCTCTACTTGATAAACAATGGAATGGTAAGATTCGATGTATCCGCAAGCTCCACCCTCTACATATACAAGCTCCACCTACTTGGAAGGAGTCAAGTCTTCTAATTGGTGCCTCAACCCCTACACCTTAACTCCAAGTTCCAGCAAGAACCTATGAAAGACTGACGAACTCTGTTCACAGGAGATTGCGATCCTATATGCACCAGGTTCTCCAACCACTCCGATCCCACACAATTGCCAAGTTTTGTTGAATGATATGCTTTTCTTTGTTGCTAATTGTCGATTGCGTGAGTATTTAAATGCCTGTTTTCACGTAGACAAATTCACTTGCCAACAAAGGATAACAATCCCAATTGCTGGAGCGGGCTATTGGCGACGGTCCGGGATATATCCCGGAGGAAAAGATCCAAGGATAACACCTCGTAATTTTTAACGACGGATGATGAGATCATCTTTATTGATTTCAAACATCTCCAATCTAATGTTTATTAATGCAAATGGACCACTTATAGAACACTTTCAACCGGAAAAAAAATTTTAAATCTCGGTTGACTAACCATTGCTCTTCAGTAGACAATAGATCAAGAGTATGCGTTACAGAAAGAGACAAGCTACGGATTTCTCTCGTCAAGCAATTTGAAAAATATTTCAATGAAAATGATAGAGAAAGGCCTTAAAATTTGTTTAAAAGAAACAAAATTACGTCCTACTTTAAATACAGGGTGGTCCCGAATTCATGGTACAAACTTTAATGGTAGGTACAGGACATTGTAACAATGATTTATTGTATAGGAATGTATAGTCGCAAGTGACGCGGTGAGGCGTAAACAGGGGAAATAAAAGGAAAGAGAAATGGAGTGATCGGTTGGTATCATTGCCGGTAGAGGGCAGTAGATGTCTAGCCGCTGTTGAACATGATGCATCGCAGTAGGGAAAAGCGCCATTCACAATTGTGCTGCCGTAGACGATGGGTGACTTTACGTATGCAGAAAAAGCAGACATGCATTACATGTACGGCCGTGCAAATGGTAACGGCAGAGCTGCGTTACGAATGTATCGCGCGGAGTATCCTGATCGACGAATGCCGGATCATAGAATTTTTCAACGGTTACATCGTCAACTTTGTGAAACAGGTGCGTTCGACGTCAACAGACATGGCGCTGGTCGAGTAAGAGCTGTACGCACTCCAAGGCTGGAAGAAAGCATCTTGAACATTGTGGCTGATAGACCCGAGTCAAGCACAAGAACTGTTGCGCGTGACGTAGGTGTGAGTCATCAGACTGTATGCAGAGTGTTAAACGAAAATCGCTTACACCCCTTCCATTTTCAGAAAGTACAAGCATTGAATCCGGCAGATTATCCTCGCCGCGTGAACTTCTGCCTGTGGGTGATGCAGCAATGTGCGTTGCAGCCGGATTTCGTAGATTATGTGCTATTTACAGATGAAGCGACATTTTCACGCGAGGGTGTCTTTAATGCGCACAATTCCCATGTGTGGGCAACCGATAATCCACATGCAACGCGTCGACATGCGTTTCAACAACGTTTCAGTATTAATGTGTGGGCTGGTATTGTGAACGACTTTTTGATTGGCCCATACTTACTACCCACGCGGCTCACTGGCGGAAGCTATCTTATTTTTCTGAAAGAAGTGTTACCACAACTGCTGCATGATGTTCCGATCGCCATTCGTAACCGCATGTGGTTTCAGCACGATGGGGCGCCAGCACACTTCAGCATTGATGTACGGAATTACCTGAATGCCACGTTTGGTACTCGATGGATTGGGCGTGGTGGACCAGTCCCTTGGCCACCCCGATCTCCCGATTTATCGAGCCTCGATTACTTTTTATGGGGACATCTAAAGCATCTTGTTTATGAGACTCCAGTTGACTCAGATGAGGATCTCGTCGCTCGCTTATCTGTAGCTGCTGCAGGTGTGCGTGAAATACCAGGCATCTTTGAACGTGTACGCCAATCGCTCCACCGACGCTGTCAAGCATGTATCGATACTGGTGGACGCAATTTTGAACAATTACTGTAAACATGACACTTGTCAACAACGCTTTCAATAAAATCTTTGTTTTTCCTTTCGGCCGTTATTTCCCCTGTTTTCGCCTCACCGCGTCACTTGCGACTATACATTCCTATACAATAAATCATTGTTACAATGTCCTGTACCTACCATTAAAGTTTGTACCATGAATTCGGGACCACCCTGTATGTTTAAATATTTTTCTCTTAACATTTCCAGTAATTAATTTATATCATAGTTAAATATTAATAAAGTGATATTTTCAAATTTGAATATAACTCGAACCTTGTATGTTCGAACCTTGTATGTTATGCATAACCTTGTGAACACAAATTTCTGCTTAAGTCGAAATTTCTTCAAAGTTCCACAGTTCCTTTCCTGTATTATAAAATTCATATAGGCTTTTTTCTCTCGATATTTTAAACTTCGATTAATTCAAATATACACCCCATGGACCCGGAGGAGGGAGGCTGTCAACCCCATGGCTTATGGATTTCCTATATAATTACACGTATGGGGGGGGTATATGTTGTTTTGCCCACCGCCACCCGTTGGGAAGTGCAAGTAGTAACTACGTGTTTCTCCTCCCCATGGAAAAAATTCTGAGGGCGCCCATGGTATACCCTCTGTTTTTTTAACGACTACAGCACTGCCCCTTAGGATCGAAACTGTAATAGTTTGTGAATCCATCAACTATTGAAGGTGAATAAACATAGTTTTCCTTTGCTATCACAGGAGTCCAGTTATTTATTTGTAGATAGTGTATGTGCTGTACAGCCTACGCCGATGATGTAGGATTGGTACTTGGTTTCAAGTTTCTTGAGGACATTTCTTTCACCTTTCTGTAGGTGTTGTCTGCTGCAATTTTATTTTTCAGATTATACTTGTCGATGATATCAATTAAATTTTCAGACGCTCTCCTGGCAATTCTTTCATCTCAAGTAGTTTTACTTTAATTCCCTTAAAGCCATTACTGGAACTATTTTCTATTCTTTATGATTAGACGTCTCAGTTGATACTAAAACAAAATTGCAGTTTTCGGATTTTAATTCTTTCAGAGCAGCAAAAACTTTGCAAATAAATGCTTCAGTTTTCGTTCTTCCGCAGCTAAATTTTGATTCGTACAACATTTTTGTTAGTTGTGCCGTGCAATCACTTGAACGAAAACTTTGCGTTCATTTATTTTATACAGATGTGAAAGCTATACTGTATGAAAGCGTGTCCTCTTTAGTTGCAAATATCAATTGATTCTTTCCGGATAATTTTGGTTAAAAACATCAAGACATTTTTCATTAGAAGATGTAGCACTCTCTGACCTTAAATGCTTTTTCTTCTTTATATGATCTTTGTTGTCTGATTTTCCTCCGTGAACAGTGGAAAATGTCGAATCACAATGGAGGCAGTAAACTGAAAAATTGTTGGGTTTCAACTGCTTGATAAATGGACACTCTTTGCGCAATTCATCATAGAATTTAAGCTTTCCAGCCATTTAAAAATACGATGGATAGAAAACAGCGTTGATGATGCAATGGAAAAATTCCGACCAGTCTCCCACGCGGAAACCGCAGCTTCAGCAACAGGTTGCAAGGATAACTGAGAATAGATACTTTTCACAACTAGGAACAGAAAAACTATACTTTTGGAAACTGCAAATAGGGATGCGACATCGATATTTAAAAAAACATCGATTGATTGGAGCTGATATTTGTTTAACATCGATGTTTATACATTGTCGTTGTTTTATTTTTGAATGAAAAAAGTACCTTAGTAAAAATTAAAAAGAATAACAGTGCAACTAAGTACTTGTTAGTGATGGCGACATCCGTCCCATCAGAAATAACAGTGTGATAACGGTGTGAACGGGTGGGATAATTAGTGAAAAAAGAATGGGGGAAAAAGTCAACAAACTTCTTTTTTTATAAACTGTAAATAACATATATTGGGGCAGATACTAATTATAGACCCTAATATTTTTTTAATTACAGTAAATAAAAAATAAGTTTATGTTTTCCCCATAAGTGGATAAATAATTAATAATAACTAACAATAATTATTGTTGTGTACCTACCTACTTATACTTAGTAGTACCAGTAGTACCTGTTTCAAATTGTTGTAAATATTGTTTTCTTTTGCATTATTCAATTTAAAAATAAAATATTTGTTAATTGTTCTTGATTTTTTTACTTTTTTTTGACAATTAAAAAAATTTAGTTATAAATCAATAAATATGGCAACTGACAAATTAAATCTTTCCTCCCCACCGGGCGAAGTTCAGGTGTTGCCTCGTCATCTGACCGTGGTTCAAAATTGTGCAGTGATGTCCTCGGCCGTCGTCAATATTTCGTTGTGTTGCTCTAGTACGACGTTAACTAAAATTACCAAATTACCCCACGTGGCTAATATTAATGTTAGAGGTTTCTAAATCAGTTTTAAAAAATGGGGAAAAAAGTTTAAATACACTGATGTATAAAAACATAGGTGGTTTTGGGGGAGATGTATTATCAACATCGATGTTTTAATATCGAACACATCAATGTTTCAAAACATCTATGTTTTGTTATCGATGTCGCATCCCTAACAGCAAAGGCTCGAGTGAAATATCTGTGTCATATCAGTCAACTGACGTGTCCACTTTTCATTGAAAGTGAGGCAAAGAAACGCAGGTGGATACCCTACTCTGATTGGTTGATACAAGGTCCCACAAGTCTTGGGTAGAAGGATGATGGATAAAAAAGGAATGTGTGGTCACACGAGCGGATAGAAATGCAACACTGACGTCACAGAATGATCTGACGTCACAGAATTGATGACCAATGAGAAGAGAAAGGGAGCATTTGTGTATTTTTTACCAGGAGGACCACGTATTTTTTTTTTACCAGGATTTGCTGCAGGAAATTTAAAATGAATTTCAACATCATTGATCAGTCTTCGTCTGTGGTGAGTAAAGAGAAGTTTGAGAAGAAATGCGTTTACAACGAAGAATTGAATAGCAAAAATCATTTTTACAAACACAAGAAAACATATGCCATTGCTACTGCAACTTATACAGGATTTTTTTTTGTGTTGAGAAGAAGGATGTACATTTTGTTTCAAACAAGTTAGTGAATTGCTGGAACATTTAAAAAAATATCGATAATTTTGTAACAGGAAGGAAAGAAAGATTTCAGAATTGTTCAGGTATGTAATGACAAATTTTTTTCATGCTTAAAACTGGTATAAAAATAACTATGTAGATGGTTAATTTACAGAAATAGAAATTTATTAAGGAGTTGACATATCACTTTAATGGACATAAAGTTAAAATCTTTAAAAAAATATTTAAAATAATCAATTATATTTAGAATCAACCTTTTCATCAACTAAAGTCACACGAGTTTTATTTGTAAAACTTCTCAAAATAAGTAACCCATATTTGAAAATTCACAATGTAATCGGGTAACATTTAAAACTTAAATAATTTCAAACTTCCTTCCACGCAGTTAAAAATTAAGTAATCTGCTCAAAGGCATTGGTACCTAAAAAGTTTTCTTTGTGTAATTTTCTATAAAATAGTTGAGTTGTCTAAGTGAAATTGAGGTTTTCTGTACCACAATTTTTAGTCTTGCATAATATTTTAAAATCTTAGTCATAGTCAGGATTGAAAAAAAAAACTTTGGGGGAGCAAGGACTTGCCTTGTACTATACATGATATCATACCATGTATTCTAAAGACTAATTATTTTGGGGGTTACTGACCCCTTTGTATTTACAGAATTTCTATGCTGGAAAAGAGAATATGAAAAAGCCAGCAAAACTTCATTTCTGTTGAAAAGTTCCAGGAAAATTTCATGGCAGGAAGAAATATTTCTACTGCAATCGGTCTGGGTTCATTCTACTGGCAAAAGAAGTTTAAAGTCACAAGGGTCAAGAAAAATAGATTCTAGTTGTACTGCCAGCATCAAGGTCTATATTCAAAATGACAATGAAAAAGTAACTGCAAACATTTCTTCAACTCATTATGGGCATGACAAACAACTTGCTCATGTGCCAATTTCAAAAGAAGGTAAAATGGAAATAGCTCAGAAACTTTCCCAAGGGATAAGCTCTGCTCAAGTTCTAAAAAATCTTTATGAGGATGAAACTAGAGAAGTGGAAAAAAACCCATTTAAGTACTAAGCGGGATCTTCTTAATATTTCAAAACCTTTCAAATTGAGAAAATTGAGAAAAATGCATCTGATTATTTGAGTATGCCTTTGTAGATGAGAGTTTTCAGGGCAACAAAGAAGTTTTAATCTATAAGAGGCAGGTGGAAGATAAGATTTATTTCCCAAGGGACGAACCCTGTCCTCTGGAACCAAATGACTTTCTATTAGGGATCATGACTGATTTCCAAAGAAAGATGCTGGAGCAATTTGGATTACAGTTTTGGTTATTGATGAATTCCGAGAAGGCATACCTGTTGCTTGGTTAATTTCTAACCGCTAAAATTCTGTAGTGCTCTTTCTGCAGTTAAAGAAGAAAATATTAAATATTTTCTCCGCAATACTTCATGAGCGATAAGGCTCCGCAATACTATAAAAGTTTCAAGGAAATGTTCCAAATAGACACAAAATAACTTCTTTGCCACTGGCTTGTACACAAAGATTTGACCAGGCAATTAAACAAAATAAAGGAAAAGGAAACAGCCTCGGATGTCTATAAAAATCTATACTGCTTTCTTCAAGCAATATGCATACAGAAATTTGAGCTGTTGCTAAGTAAGTGCTGTGAAAATTTGCATTTAAATGAACGTACACAAGACTTTGGAAAATATTTTCAAAATGAATGGGTCTGTATAAAAGAGGAATGGGCTAAATGTTTCAGAGTGAGCTGTGGCATCAACACGAATATGTTTGCAGATTCCTTTAACAAAATTTTTAGTATGGAGAGGGTTATTTAAAAAGCAAAACAGGGGAAAAGAGTAGACAAATGTTTATCTCTTCTTTTGCAGTTCTCCCTAGAATGTGCCAGGAAACGATTAATTAAATTAGAAAAGGGCAAGACCACTTGGAAGCCAACCAAGATACACAAGAGACATAAATCTGCAATGGATATTCCCAATACTTTAATACAGCAGAGTTCTGAAAGTACTTGGGAGGTAAACAGTGAAAAAACAATAGGAGAAACGTTAGCCACTGATAATCTTTTGTATTATATTAAGAAACATTTCTCATGTAGGGAGAAATTGCCAAATCAAATGCAAAGAATGTGACATTGTTTTCATTCTTTTTCATGTACATGTCCTGATGATTTGACAGGCACAAATATTTGTAAGCATATACATCTGTTAGCACAGAATCTTAAAAATTCAGTCCATGAGACTGTGAATGATGTATCTCATGAAACAATAAGTGAAAATCAAGCAACAAATTAAACAATTAAATTCAATGTAAATTCATTCTTAAAAGTTGGGTGTTTGCCTGATAAAATATTTTAAGCTATAGGCTTTTCTAAAATTTTTATTTCATAAATTTTAAACATTTCAAACCTAATATATTCATTATTTTTCAATTCATGCACCTAAAATATATTTTCCTTGAAATCATATTAGGTCCCAGTCTAATTAACCTTTGTGTGGCAAAAAATGACCGTAGAATGATAAACCGACCCAACCCTTAAAATCATATATTTTGAATTTAAGATATAAACATACTTTATTTTTCAATCAAGCAGGAAATCATATTTCTGAGGAATACTTTTCAAACAGTAAATATTTAAATTAAAAAAAATCATTCACTTTTAAAATGTTAATTTAAAATTTCATTCGATTCATGTAATTTTTTAAAATTAATTTAAGAAAAAGAATTTTCAAATATTTAATACATTAATACTTCCATGCTTCTTTTAGTGCGTTTTTCAAATAGTAGAGATGGTAGCCTGAAACTAAAGCTTTTTTCCTCTAAAATAATCACAATTGTGATCCCTATAATACCTTTCTCTTCTCATTGGTCATCGATTTTGTGACGTGAGGTCATTCTGTGACGTAGTGTTGAATTTCTATTCGCTCGTGTGTATGCACAGATAGCGAGTGGTTTCTGTGTCAATTGAGAATCGGAATGGGCTTTAAGCAAGATTTGTAGAAGAGGGATTGGTTTGGGTCGGGGGGAGGGGGCGAAAGAATCTTTGCCACCTGGCCGAAAAGCGAGTTGCAGAAAGAGGCGTTTCCCGAAGTGATCGTGACGTACCGGCGGGAAAGTCAGACCCTGGCGCCAAGACGTTTCCCGCACAGCTGAATAGGATTTCGTCTTGAATTGTTAAACTTGCAGAAGACGAATTCGACCCCACAAAACGATGAATCTTGTTTAATCAATAGCTGATAACATAAAGCATTTACTCACGGAGCCTTATTGATGGAATGAATACCATTTCTGAGTAAAACGCTGCTGAAAAGTGTGAAAAACAGAAATCTCCAAGCCTATTAACCACTGCCTGTTTTTTACACTTTTCAGTAGCGTTTTTTTATTTTTCAAAAAATAGTATTCATTTCATTAATGATGCTCTGTGTGCTTCATATTATCAGCTATTGATTAAAACAAAAATCGACGTTTTTTGGGACGGATTCGTCTTTAGTGAGTTTAACAATTCACGATGAAATCGGATTTAGTTGTGCAGGAAACACGTCTTAGCTTTCCCACCGGTACTTCACGATACAACGGAAAACGCTTTTTTCTACAACTCGCTTTTCGGCCAGAAGGCTCCCATCTGGGGTTTACAACAGCACTACATTACACTGCATTAGCAGAAAGTAGAAAAATTTAAATTCTTGAAATTTATTAAAATTCGTTAAAATTCTTGACACTTAAAGGATTTTGTTAAAAACAGGGAACATTTAAGGAAAGCGTCGGTACATTTTGTTTTAAACCGAGACTGTCCCGGGGAAAACCGAGATGTCTGGTCACCTCACATATCGATGTTCAATCGCTGCTGTATCTTGTTCGTCAAAGATTTGGCCATTGAATGGACGTAATATGTGTCGTGAATGTATAATTTGTCTTAAAAACCGACCTGTGTTAACCCAGCAAATTATGAGAGGTCTGCCAAGGAAACGTGTCACAGCAACCTATGTCTTTAATGTGACTGAAATTTACTTGTTCTTTCTTTTTCAAGTTTAAGAATGAAAGGAAGGGTGTGCTCAATAAGGATCGCTTCCTGTGCCAATAGATCTGTAGCTTCTTCAATGTCCACATGTGCGGGAATCCACTGAAACAAGCACCTTTTTCTCCACGTTTATGAGTATGTGCTGAAGTGAATAAAGATCTTCGGCACATCTTGAGTTGCCATTCGCTATTAGGCAGGTCTCAACTAATAGGTTCATTTTTAAATGGGACAAAGAAATATATTTCAAGGCTTTTAAACAGATATTATTACAAAGTATCTTGTAAATCCAATTTCTGGATCAAAACATTCTTGTAAAAGGGCATTTTTAACCCTAAAAGTAAAAAAAAGATCGTAGCCCTTTCCGTCTTCGCGCAACAGATTTGAATATCCCCTCCATTTTAAAACACAATTCTTCGTAGTTAATTCCCTCTCAATTTGCGACCATCCCCTGAACCGCGGATTTGCGAGGCGAGAGATTTGTTTACATGCTTCCGATAACAGATCTGATAACGACCTGCATTCCAAAGTATGCAGGAAAATTTACTTTATCGTCCATATTCAAGCCAGCGGAGGCGACATTATATCCTTCCTCGTCATTGTCCTTCCTCGATCACACACGAGGGTTTCGATTTATTGGAAAGAAATGGCTCTGCTTCTGCCATCGTGGACATATGTCGCACTATTCCTCTTCATCACTTGTGGATACGCCGACGGTGAGGGTAAATTGATGCTCAGTCAATTTTTCTCGAAAAATATATTCACGTAAAACATCAAATAGGATTCGCTTCCAATTTAACGCCAGTAGCTTACAAAAGATTTCATTTTGAGTGCTCTTCGCTGCTATTGTTTATTGGAGGACCCAAATGACCTGCAACTGTCTAGTGAACTGTAAGGTGATTGGATGTTTACGTAGCTTCATGGAATATGAGAATTCGGTGTATTATAATATTTGGATGTATAGTATAGTCAAACCTCATTGAAAAGAGAACTCGCTTAAAACGAATTACTGAACATCCAAACTCAATTCTAATGCCCGCCAAAATGTATTGTGACGTCTTGGGGATGGAAGCGTCATCTACTGTATAAGAACGTTCGCAGTGGTCTCAATTAACGTATTTTATTTACAATAAAAGAATAACCTTGACGGAATTTGCTGGTAGCGTTTACAGACTGGTAGAGTCCAGGTGTTAGATTTTTACCGAATATGGTGAATTGTCCTTTTTCGCAGGACTCCGATTTGGACTATCCGGCTCGTGTGAGCCCTTCTACAGACTTTACTCGGGTGAGTAAATGTTTCTAGCTCAGGTGAGCTTCTCCAAAATTTCTCGGGTTTGGACTATCCGGCTCGGGTGAGCCCTTCTCCAGACTTTACTCGGGCGAGTAAATGTTTCTAGCTCAGGTGAGCTTCTCCAAAATTTCTCGGGTTTGGACTATCCGGCTCGGGTGAGCCCTTCTCCAGACTTTACTCGGGTGAGTAAATGTTTCTAGCTCGGGTGAGCTTCTCCAAAAGTTCTCGCACGCGTGTACGCAAGTCAGCAAAACGGCAGCTCAGGTTTGAGCTTTCCTCGCGTCTGATAGACGGAATCCCAGTTTGGGCGTTCTGAGTCCACGAACATCTGTCGCGACTCGGCACGTCTCCAGAGACGGGGCATCGGAAAACCGAGAACGGTTTCACTTCAGCCGGATCACTTTGATCCCTCGGGTCTGTTGACCTATTTTTTGTGAAAACCTACTCTCCTCTCTCGATTCCGAAAGTTCCAGGGGGTTGTTGGCCGCCCTCTCTTTCATTCGACACTCTTGTCGTCTCGCTGTTGGCTGGTTCAAAATCGGCTGTCCATAGTATGTTAATTTTCCCCTTTCGCCGATAGCTTCATTAGAGGAACAAAAAGCGTCCGAAGGCTCTTGTGATCATGTGGAAGCGGCAGAAATGAACATCTGCCACTGCGTCTGGTCGGCACTCATAGTGCGCACTGCGCATACGTGAGAAGTATCAAACTTTATTTGCAATGTTTGCACAAAAAAAAGTTGAAACTGCCCCTCGACCGAAAATAGAACACTATAATAAAAAAGATAGACGATTATACCAAGCGATAGTTCAACGGTTTGTGCCGTGTACTCGGAATTGTGATCGTGAATGTTTTATGTTTAAATGCTGTTTTAATTCCAGTATAGATTCTACGTGCACAATTTAAAAATAGTCCATTTTCGAACTTTAAAGGACACTTGGGTCCTTGAATACAATAGAAGGCGGAAACGGAAGTTTTTACGTTATTAATGGGGATGTTTTGTATGGATTCGTTATTTATGTTCCAGATGTTTTGCTATGTGGGTTTTAAGAGAGTTAATTTTAAGATCGTGTCTTATTTTTCGGTATTTCGCTGAAACCAACTGGCTTTGGTAATTTTTTTTTGGTATATTTAATTAACGTCGTACTAGAGCAACACAACGGGCTATTAACGACCGTCCGGGATCTGTCCCGTCAGGGAAAGATCCGAGGACAACACCTCGTAATTTTGAACGACGGTCATATGACGAAGCAACACCCGAGCTGGCACAACACTCTCCCAACTTCCACACCAACCCAAGGTGAGGACTTTCGGCCACGACAGATTGAAGGTGCACCAACCGCCTCTACACCTTACGCTTACAAACATCCATGCCCGGATTCGAACCAGGAACCATCCGATCTAGAGGCTAACACCTTAACCTCTATACCGGTTGGTCGGCCCATTTGGTTTTGGAGATGGTTCTGAGGGTGGTAGATTATAGGATTTCAAGGGTGTTGTTGTTTGTAGATCCCCAGATTTGGCTTGCGTAGGCGATTAATTTCTTCGCACGGAGTTGCATGGGATGTGTGAACTTTCGGAACTCGAAAACCTTTTCATTCTTAATCGTATATTTACTATATAGCACGGATTTTTTTTTTTTTTTTGCATTACAGATTAAATTGGATATTTAAGGTTCCAATATTGTATGAAAACATGAACAAAAAAAAAGCATGTTCATTCACGATGTTTTGCGAAAATAGTACTTACGATTGACATGACTGGTGTGGGATAAAATCTTTCACGGCCTCAAATGTTGGCAGGATGTGGAAGTTTGGGGAGTGAGGTGACATCTGAGGTGCGACCTCGTCTAATCTGACCGTTATTCAAAATTACGCGATGTTGTCCTCGAATCTTTCCCTTAAAGACTGGTCCCGAATCGTCGCCAGTAGTTGTGCTGCTCCTGTGCTTAATTAACTACCTAAAACAGAAAACGAGGAGTTCTCGGAACTGTTCCATTGTGCCTTTTGAATTGAGTCGATGTCGTTTCTTTTCAGGTGGTGAGGCGAGAGAGAAGAACAGTCGGAGTCTCTTCCAAAACGGGCCCTGTTCTTACGACCAGTTCTGGTGCTCCAACGACGCATGCGTCAGCAAGAGCCAATTCTGCAACGGCCACAACGACTGCGGGGACAATTCGGACGAAGAGTACTGCAGTAAGTTCAAGACGACTCGTTCTCCATGTGATTTTGCCAGGAAGTAATGGTACAGCTACACTCTACGTTTATGAGTCATGGCAACGGCTTGGCGATTTTTTTGGCGCAATTATAGTAGCGAGTTACGATAAATTAAGGCAGCCCATCTTTCGTGTTGTGGATTTCATGCCAACCTCGGCAAACGGAAATTTTCATTTTGAATATTCTAGAAAGTTCTTCCATAATCCGTTAAAGTCGTTTGATTTCATGGATTCCTTTGAAATTTTTTCTTTCCTCCCATTCGTTATTTTTGTTTTAAAATATCCTTTGATTACATGGGTCCTTTTAAATCGTTTTCTGTGATATCATTGGTCCACTTATTTGTATTTTGTCAGTTGTGGAATTTTTATTTATAGTTTTCACAAAATGATTAAGAGGTGTTTTTTTTTTTTAAATAATCATTTTTGTTTTTATTATTTTGCACGAAAGAATTCTGACGTTATCAGGTTGTATTATTTCTTGGTTCTTTTTTCTTTTGTACATCTTTTTTTTTCAACATGCTCACTGTATTGAGTGTAATACTTACTTACCAATCAATAATACGCCTACCTAAGGTCAAAAAATAAGTTTCTTTTGATTTTTTTTAGTGTGTTATTTTAAACAATGGATTCATGTCATTACAATACAGCACAAAAAATAGATAAAAAACGATAATAAAAGTGATTTTTTTTTTGCCTCTTTAGCGATGATGGGCCAGACAACATTCGCGCTAGCAAGAACTTTTATGAGGTACCCTCTGAGGTACTTTTTCACGTGCCTATTATACAGTTTCTCAGCCCATTGCATCAGAAATAATTATTTAGGCAAGCTCAGCTAAATGCATCTTCCCACGCCGTGATCCAACTATTTACTATAAGATGTCCCATCAAATGATACCATATAAGGCAATTAAATCTCTCTGAGCATTGCTGATCAGGGAGTTATTAATTTGTTGATACGCAACTTGCTGCGCCATCTCTTTCACTAGGGCGACTTTTTTGTTGCAGTAAAAATGGGAAAAGTTGCATTTATCGTTCCCTAAAGTTGCATTTATTTTTGATACACTAAAATCTAAAATAAATTGTTCGTAAAAATGAAAAATATATTGATAATTTTAGTCGTGTACTACAGTATTATAATACATCATTTAAATACAGAAGAACGTTGAATGGCCGATCCTTGGTCAGTAATTCCTTTAACATTGAAAAACTGTGCCAGCCGCAGTCATATAATGTGCTGTATCGGATAGCAGAAGCGCCAAATCCTTTCGCTCAACATTCAGATATTTTAAAACGTCATCTACCAGGCGAACAACATATCGATGATCGACACTCACCTCGCAAACTCTGCAGTCGATTACGCAAGTTTTCTCTGGATTATCAAGAGTGCCAACTAATGAGTTAAAGTACTTTTTGCCATTTATTTCACTTTCGTCTTAGGACGAACACCTTCTTACCATGAACTTGCTTTATCCACAATACTTCGGCGTTCGCAAGATCAGACACACGTGATGGAAGGGTTGATTCAGAGAGCAAAGAAGGAAATAATAATTTGATGTTAATTAATTTTAAGCTATATTTTAAAAAGTTGCAGGGGGTTGCATTAATGCAGAAAGTTGCATTTATGTTGCGGTTATAACTTACTTACTATACACCCCATGTAGGAGAAATTTTGATTTCAGTACTTTACATGCAGCGTAGAACGCGTGAAAAAAAGTTGCATTTGTTGCAAAAAGTTGCCTTATAACACTTTAATCATGACTGTTCTGTAATAAAGACGCTTGTTTCATTACTTTCGGTACTGCTCGTCTATTTTGGTAACTAAGCTGTGAGACCTGTAAAAAGTCTCACATATATGTATACAGGACCAGGAGATTAAAAGCCTGAGTGGTCTTTGGAACCAGTAGCTAGTGGAAAAAGCGAGTGTGTACGTGTTTTCTTTTAAAATAAGTTTCAACAAACTATTTTACTTATTTTAATAAAACTAAAAGTTAGAAAATTCTGGTAGATAACATGAAAAAGTTTTAATAAAATATGTATATAATCACTACCTCCTACATTTATAAAGCCGTCTGACTGGTACGTAAGCCTTACAAATTTTTAAGTAATTAAATCCAATGAAGGTACAGCTACACTCTACGTTTATGAGTGGTGGCAACGGCTTGGCGATTATTTTTTTTGGCGCACTTCTTGTAGCGAGTTACGATAAATTAAGGCAACCCATCTTTCGTTACGGTTGCTGTGGTTTTCATGGCAAACCTCGGCAAACGGAAACTTTCAATTTTCATTTTTAATATTCTAGAAAGTTCTTCCAAAATCCGTTAAAGTCGTTTGATTTCATTGATACGTTTGAAATTCTTTCTTTCCTCCCATTGGTTATTTTGTTTTTAAAATATCTTTTGGTTGCATTGGTCCTTTTAAATCGTTTTCTGCGATACCATTGGTCCATTTATTTGTATTTTGACAGTTATGGAATTTTTATTTTATTATAATAGTTTTCACGAAAAGATTAAGAGTTCTGATTTTTTGACCATTTTCGTTTTTATTATTTTTTACGAAAGAATTCTAACGTTATCAGATTGTATTACTTCTTGCTTTTTTTCTTTTATAAATCTTTTTCTTTTTCAACATGCCCACTCTATTTAGTGTAATTGATAAGTTTCAGGGTATTCTTACCCAACATTCGTAGCTTAGTTTCTCTGCTGGTTCACAAAAGTGTTTTGATATGTTCTTAAGCTTACTACTTTTAAAGAAAGTTTTTAAAAATATACTTTTCAAAACCTTCTGAAATGTGTTTAAAAAGTGGGTTGTAAAAAGAAAAAGGAAATAATTCTTTCCTTGGCGATTTTAGAAGTGCGCCAAAAAAATCGCCAAGGCCGTTGCCATCGCTTATAAACGTAGAGTGTAGCTGTTCCCCAGTGATATTTGTTAGGTTACAAAACTCGTTTCGAATCACCAAAGGCCCACATCTGTGATCATCCTGTTTCATTCTCCTTTGTGTGTGTGTGGTTATGTCAATTATTCAGGAGGTTCATAAAATCGTATTAGAATGATAGTTCAATAAAGAAATGTTTGTGAATTGTCGGCTAAGTCTAACGTGCTCTTTTGGTTAAATCAAAAACTGTACACTACAAATATAGAACTACATACACTACATCTATAGAACAGCACTTTTCAGATTGATAACAATAACCGAGTAATAATATTCACCAAACTCTGAGAGTCGAAGTAATTACAATAAGCGGATTCTATTATAAAATATGCTGATGTATAAAAGTGCTTAGATGCGTTTATGAAGCCATATTGATTCCACATATTAAGGTCACAGATAATGACAGAGATTCAATTTCTGATAACATTCCTTTAATCACATATTTAGCTTTTTATTGTTGTCATTCAGTTGTAAAAAGGATTAAATGTGAAAGTTTTAGTGGCAATTTAGTTATTGAAAAACCAGTAATTATTCATTCAGGCTTTCAGCATATCCATAATTGTGACAGAGGTGGATTAAAGTACCCAGCTGTTGATGCTGTAAATGTGATAATGCATAATTTTATTGTTCTGCAAAAATTAATTGGGAGAGAGTTTGAGAGTGAAATTGTTAAAGTATCAAATCAACGCCTGTTTGTTTTGCGTGCTACTCAGGAAGTACTGATTTCCAAGGAAATAAGTATTACACACACCATGCGATCAGCATTCATCAACTAAAATTATGAAGTTGCTTTTGCGATCAGCTACAAATACACTTTTGAAAAACTATTGTAGATCCAAAAATGACATGATCAAATTACCAAATAAAAGAAACTCGAAATATTAACACAGGATGAAAGGTAAAATTGTGGTTTTTTAAAAGCATGTGTATTTAACCAGAAAACGAAAGTGAAACCGAAAGTTAGAAGAAAAGTTAAAACTAACCATGCAAGCGCGCTAAAAAGCTGCAGACATAGCATGGTAAGGAATATATTTTTCTTAAATAAGAGGAAATTCAAGAAATAAAAACAAAAAGGAATTTATTGAAAACGAAAGTGTTGGTGGATCAGGGTGTCATCAGGGAGGAGCCTGACTCATACAACACAAAATGGTGTGTTCTACGAATATGAGCCGCAAAATGCTAAGAAATTGCTCATAAACTCCCCCAAACACCATTAAAAGCTAATATACAAAAAAAAAAAAAAAATTGAAATAAGAACATTTAAATCCTGCAGGTTTGATTTAAACAGAGGAGTGCGCAAAAGCTGCAACTACCTCTGAAAGGTAAATATTGCGCACTCCTCTGTCGGTGTGTTATTATTATTATATTGTTAATATGTTATTTCCATAAAAAAAAAACTCACTTCTCACAAATAAATCCTTCAAGAAAATTAATAAAGTAAGATGAAGCTGATTTATTATTATCAACAATTACGCCACCGATGACTATTTCTATTTCGTCATTTCCTCTGAGTCATTTGAGTTGGTGGTTTGTTGAACTAAGTGAGTAACGGCATTTGATGCGATCTTCTGGCTTGGTGTTGCCGGTCTCCCGACTGCTGCTGCAGGTTTGATTTAAATTTTCTTATTTCAATTTTTTTTTTGTATGTTTGCTTTTAATGGTGTTTGGGGGAGTTTATGAGCAATTTCTTAGCATTTTGCGGCTCATATTCGTAGAAAACACCACTTTGTGTTGTATGGGTCAGGCTCCTCCCTGATGACGCCCTGATCCACCAACACTTTCGTTTTCAATAAATTCCTTTTGGTTTTTATTTCTTGAATTTCCTCTTATTTAAGAAATATATATATCTATATAATGTACAATAAAAATGTTTGAAATAGCTACATTCTACGTTTATGAGCGGTGGCAACGGCCTTATCGATATTTTTGGCGCACTTCCAATGTCGCCAAGGAAATAATTGTTAAAAAAATATTTTTATTCCAAAAATATTTTTCTTTTTACAACGGAAAATGAAATCTTGAAAACACATTTGAGAATGTTTTGAAACGAAGTACTATATATATTTTTTAAGCTTTCAAACAAAGTAATAAGTTTAAACACAATTGTGAACCAGCAGAAAAACAACTGCATTTGTTGGGTAAGAAAACCCTGAAACATCAATTACACTAGATACAGTGGGCATGTTGAAAAAGAAAAAGATTTTTAAAAGAAAAAAAGCAAGAAATAATACAACCTGATAACGTCAGAATTCGTGCGTGAAAAAAATAAATAAATAATGAAATCGAAAATGTTCATAAAACAAAGCTCTTAATCCCTTTCGTGAAAACTATTATAATAAAATAAAAATTCCACAACTGTCGAAATACAATTAAATGGACTAATGGTATCTCAGAAAACGATTTAAAAAGACCAATGCAATCAAAGGATATTTTAAAAACAATATAGCCAATGGGAGGAAAGAAAAATTTCAAACGAACCAATGAAATCAAACGACTTTCACGGATTTTGAAAGAACTTTCTGGAATATTCAAAATGAAAATTGAAAGTTTCCGTTTGCCGAGGTTGCCATGAAAACCACAACAACCGAAACGACAGATGGTTTGCCTTAATTTATCGTAACTCGCTACCAGAAGTATGCCAAAAAAAATCGCCAGGCCGTTGCCATCACTCATAAACGTAGAGTGTAGCTGTACCAAATGCTTTAAGAAAAGCTAGAATATATTTTGTTGATGCCTTGTCTGCAATAGCATTCATTTTTAAACTTAAGTAAAAAAAAATGAAAGCATCATAATTTTTCTTTGTATTGTGAACATAATTATATACGTTTTTGTATTTTCATAACCAGTAATTTGCTATTACATCTATTGAACAACTGTAATAGTCTTCTAGAGTCTCATTACTGAACTGCCTCGAATGTAAAGCATAAAAAATTTGTCGTATACTTTATACGTAAATTTTCTGTACATAATTTGTTGTATGTAAATTTGTGCCTTTTCTATGTACCCAAATACTCAGCTTGTACATTAATAAAAGTAATTTTCATAGAAATGGATATTTTTTAGAATATTTTTCTTAGTTTAAAAAAAAAATTTAAAGTGCAATTGAAATCTGTGTGTGATGGGGTAACAAATTCACTATAATATTTTTATTGGCTGACAGAAAATGTTTCTTGCTATTATTTTATTTTTGTTATTTATATCAAACATATATTGCTTCAAATACAATATCAGGATTGCATCAGAACATCTGGCAAAGGTAAGAGTACTGCTTCATAAAGATATATTTTCACTCTCTCCAACACAGAGCAGGATGGAAATAACTATGATTTTTTAATTATACTGTGTGAAGTTCTTTTTCCAGTGGTAAATCATTAGCTCCATTTTAAAATGTAATTTACTTAATGTTATAATTGTTTTTAACACGGCAACCTTTCGGTTCCGTGGAACAAACGTCAGTAGAGCCTAATAAACATGGAATTGTCAAAGAAAATTTACAGTAATTGAAGGGTTGTCAACCAAAACCGCACTTGCAATCACCCTCTACAGGGGCAATCAACCTCTACCGTAGCGTCTCACATACAGAGGGAATTGTTAAAAGTGAGGGCAAACATATTTATCAATTAACACAGGGCCCAAAATTTCATCTCAGAATGCACTCACCCAATTTTTTTTTATTCGCAAGAATGTAGAGTATTCTATACATTTGGCCCTTCTGTTTCAACAATACATTATTCTCTTCTCCATAGGAGTCAGCAGATGTCCTGCCAACCCGCCTCGCATGGTCTGTAATGACTATAACAACTACAAATGCATTCCTTATGCGTGGAAATGCGACGGCCAGATGGACTGCCGTTCAGGAGATGACGAAAGCAACTGCGGTGAGTTGGTAAAAATGTTTCTGGCATAATCTATGTGTACGGGCCTGACCAACCCAAATCGTTCCACTTAGGCCACCGCAGCCTGGTTGGAAGAGTGGAGGAGGGTTGAGAATTCGGTCCACCCCAAGACCATCGCAGTTTGTATTCAGCCGGATGCTGAAGCCCGTCTTATCAGAATTAGGGATGCGACATCGACAGCAAAACATCGATGTTCAAAATTAAAACATCAATGTTGATAATACATCGCCCCAAAAACATCGATGTTTTTAAACATCGATGCTTTTAAAATTCAGTGTATTTAAACTTTTTTCCACATTTCGTAAAAGTGGTTTAGCACCTAGTGATGCAACATCGACAGCAAAACATCGATGTTTTTTATAAAACATGGATGTTGATAATGCATCGCCCCCAAATCATCGATGTTTTTAAAATTCAGTGTATTTAAACTTTTTTCTACATTTATTAAACTGGTTTAGCAACTAGAGATGCAACATCGACAGCAAAACGTCGATGTTTTTTATAAAACATCGACATCGATGTCGCATCCCTACTTTTCAAATCCTTCACCCTTGACCACTTTGGTCTAAAAGTATGATCAATTTTCTGATTATAAAAATTATGGTACTTGGTTATTTTTAAATTTTTAGAACGGTACTTTTTTCATTTAAAAATAAAACATCGATACCGTAAAAACATCGACAAGTATAGACATCGATGTTACAAAAACATCGACTCGAATACATCGATGTTTAAAACATCGACATCGATGTCGCATCCCTAATCCGAATCAAGAGCCTTCGCAGAGAAACGGTTCCATAAAACTCAAAATGTTATCCCTATTATCGGTGGTTGAAGAGGCGGCACTCGACCGATGCCGAAAGCACTTAACGCTGCACGAAAAGAGGTTTCGCTTCATTCCGATTGACTCGAGTATTCGAAGCTACGCTGGGATCGAAACTCTACAAGAGAAGGGTTAGACCAACCCTAATAGACATTTGGGTTGTTTATGCACATATTATAACATGAACAAAAATTAAGTTAATTCCCAGGCAACACAGACGACTCCACGAAATGTAAAAGAACACTGGTTAAACAAGACAAAAAATTATGATTTCTTTATGTTCATTTCACACTCTTTACAGGATGCTAATTGTCCAAGGTATTTACGATGGAGTAGAAGTTTGGAGAGTGGAGTTGCCAGCTCAGGACCTCGTCATCCGACCGCGGTTAAAAATGGCGAAGCCTTGTCCTTCGCTCTTTCCCTTCAGCATTGATTTCCGATCGTCGCCAATAGCCCGGTGTGTTGCTCCAGTGCGACGTTAATCAACAACCTTCCAATAGGTTAACTTTTACGCTGCGGAGCTTAGATTTTTTTTCAATCGTCTCTCAGAACGACTTTTTTCCTGATTCTACGAGCCCCCACACCTAATTACCTAATTTTACCCATAGGGCCGTGAGTGTCATTTACGATTGACGCTTTCCTTTCATAGTATCGTTTGGCGTGAGAAGAGATGTCACCTGACGAATTTTTGATTTCTTCAAAGGGTAGGGGGCCAACGAACAAAATAAAGGATCCTCTAGATCAGTCTCTGACAGCTCGTAAAGAGTGATCGATGCAAGCGGTCACTTAAAAGGGAATGGCATCAACATTACACATGCCATCCACCTTACCATGCCGCCGGTGTAAACGAAATTTTATTGGTGAGAAATTCAATCTGCCGCATCTTAAATGTTAACGAACTAGTTCAAGATTGCAATGAAGTATAAGGTAAAGCGAGGAGAGATTGCGCGAGAGGGTCGGGAGGAAAGGATTGAGTGCGCGCGCAGCGACTCCATATAGTTGTACAACAGCAGTAGTGGAGTATAGGGATGCGACATCGATGTCGATGTTTTCAAAACATCGATGTTTATACTTGTCGATGTTTTTACGTCGTCGATGTTTATTTTTCAGTGAAAAAAGTACCAGTATAAAAATTTTAAAAATAACCAAGTAGCATAATTTTAAAAATGAGCAAATTGAACATACTTTTAGACCCAAATGGACAAGGGTGAAGGGTCTGAAAAGTAGAGATGCAACATCGATGTCGATGTTTTCAAAACATTGATGATTGATAAAAAAACATCGATGTATTGGAGCCGATGTCGCACCACTAGTTGCTAAACCAGTTTTAAGAAATGGGGAAAAAAGTTTAAATACACTAAATTTTAAAAACATCGATGGTTTGGGGGCGACGCATTATCTACATTGATGTTTTAATTTTGAACATCGATGTTTTGATGTCGCATCTCTAGTGGAGTGTCTACTTGAAAGTGCAGGTTGTTTGTTCAGAGCGTTTAGGATAAATCATCGCTATTCTGCTTCGTTTTCCCAAGAACAGCGCTTGAATTTTCATACATCTTTCTCTGAATTTTATAGAATGGCAATAGTAAAAAATATTTTTAATTAAACGGTTTCTCATGAGTCTACTAACGAAGACGAACATTGCGAACACCAACGGTTCTTTCTAGAAGCAGCCATGTTTAAATAAAAGGCAGCGCAATCTCTCCTACCGAAATGGGAGAGTTTGCGCATCTGCTACTTAGGAGAGATGGCGCATTATTCTCATTCGTTTTCATGCTATGAGAGATTACGCAGCACATTGGAAATTTTGCATAGATTGCAAATTAAATGTAAAACAAGAATGAATTAATTGTGAAACAATTTTTGAAAAAAAAACATAATTTTTGAAATATTTTTGGTAATAAATTAATTTGCTAAAAAATAATTTTGCAAAAAAATAATAAAATTCTTATTAATTTTTACAATGCGGCAGATTAACTCTTGTTACCACTAAAATATCGCTTACACCAGCGGCATGGTGGATGTTATTACCCTTTAAGTGACCCCTGGCATCGATCACCATTTACGAGCCGTCAGCGACTGACCTTCTAGAGGACCCTTTCTTTTGTTCGTTGGTCCTCTACCCTGCCGACTATGAGGTGTGAACGCTTTGGGGAAAGCAGAAGGTCGTCAGGTGATATCTCTTCTCACGCCACACAATACTATGAAAGGAAAGCGTCAGTCCTAAATGCCACTGTCGCTCAAGTTAGGTAATTAGGTATGGATGCTCGGAGAATCATGAGAAAAGCCGTTCCTGGAGACGATTGAAAAAAATCTATGAAAAAATCTCACTAAACAGTGACCCTGGTAAAGTGGTTGCTGCAAAAAGCAGTAAAGATGTTATTGTTGTCACTAGTGTCGAACAGGGTGGGATGGTAACTGTAAAGAATCATCGATTTTTGTGATTTATTTTCGGACATCAAACAAACAGTACAAACGGTACAACAACACAACAAATAATAATATTATGCTGAAATACATAAATTCAAGTTTCTATAACAAGGAGGGAGCTCATCAAGAAAGCTCACACCCGAAGCCGTGCCATTCAGGAAGTCTTTGAAATTGTTTTGAATCACATTACTTTTCGAACGATCACGTGGTCTCGCCGAGAGTTTCAGCAAGAAGCTCCACTCTCAACAACACCCACGTTGTACATTCCTATTCTCAACAGTAACTATTTTTGCTTGCTGCAATGCAGAAGGGCAGTTCCTGCCACCTTTCTGCATTTTAAAGGAGTCTATGCTAAATATCAATACGCCAGAGATGCATCACCAGGAACTTTAATTAAGATGAGAAAGGAAAATGCCTATATTCCAGAAAAAGTGGGATCCAAAAAATTTGAAGTAAACAAAACGAAGAGCATAGGATAATGGATGAGTGCATTGAATGTCTGGAACCGTACCAGGAGACAACTTCGACCAGTGACTCGATTCAATGTGTTACTTGTGGCAGATGGTTGCACGAAAGTTGCACAATTTACAACAATAAATGCATCGACTGTGGACGACAACTTAGGTCAGCAAACAAGAAAACATTGAAACTGGAAATGAAAATGGACTCATTTTAAGTTAAACGTGCTATCAAGCAACTTAATGTAATTTTGCAATCTTATCTGGGCTTTTTTTTGTTTCTTTAATTCTTTTCTTTAATTAAAATGCCTTCTTTCTTAAAATTTGTTTATTTTTACGATCCTTTAGTCATTAGGTTGAAATATTCACTCCTAATACAATAATATTTGTTTACAAAAACCTCACAATACTGTCACTTAAGTGTAATTATTATTGTTAACAAACCTATCAGGACAGATTGCGCAAAATAGCTTTCTTGGTTTTATTACAACTGTTTTATTAGATTAAAGCATAATATAAAACAAAATACCAATGAAAATGCATAAAAAACAAATGAAGTCACAGTTATTCATGAATAGTTTAGCAAAAAATTGATAATTAGATTGTTTTTTATTATTCTGTTCAATTGTGCTCAGACTCTCCTAGCTTTACCTTAATCTCCTGGAGACGTCAATTTCTCTCTTTGAAAAGTTTTGCTCGCGTGCGATGCGCATGCGCGAGTCACGACATCAATTGAACCGTCGTGTGCCTTAAACTCTCTCTTTGTCTGTTGCAGCGTTGGATGAAAACTCGTTAAATCTGATGAGAATCATAGCAGCCAAGCACAAAGCCATACGGTGGACTCTCAAAGAAAGACACAACGAGAGCCTGAGCAACAAGTGGGGCGAACAGGTGGCTAGGAAAGCCGTCCAATGGTATTTAGGGGACCAGAGCAGCTTCTTCCTCAACAAGACGTTCGTGAGCGAAATGGCGTACGAGGTCAGCCTCGGCCTCCTGGCCAAGATAGCTGCGTGAGTACAACTCAACCCGGGTTGGTGGGGCCGCGGTTGTAAAAGAAACCGATAAGCAACCGGAGGGTTGCGAGTTCGAATCCAACCATAGACCGTCGCGTTCAAGATACACGTTAAATCTGTCGATGTCTCAAATGTCCTCACGTTGACGAGGGGTGTTGAAGTTTAGAGAGTGGGGTGTCAGCTAAAGTGAGACCTCGTCATCTGACCGTGGTTCAAAATTATACGTTGTTGGTCTTGGATCTTTCTCTTAAGGGATTAATCCGGAACGTCGTCAATAGCTCGTTGTGTTGCAATAGATTAAAATTACGTTAATTAAAAAAATTACCATTACCTTCACGCAAAGTAGGAAAGTTAATGATTGGAACGAGCTCTTAGAGGGTTAAGGTAATTTTAGTTAACGTCCTACTAGAGCAACACAACGGGCTATTGACGACGGTCCGGGATCAGTCCCTTAAAGGAAAGATCCGAAGACAACACCTCGTAATGAACCACGGTCAGAGGACGAAGCAACACCTGAGCAGTTAGAGGGTTAAGAGAACTACTGCATCAAATCATCTAGTGATTAATCTTGAGACAAAGAAATCCCGAAGTATCCACATCAAATTTGAGGAAATTTTTATATTCTTAAAGCTTTCATATTTTTACCAGGATACAGCCCTGTTTGAAGAGTTTCGGATTAGCAACCGAAGGGTTGCAGATTGGATTGAATGTTGTGCTTTCCAAAGTTCCGCAATGACGCAAGTTCCAAAAGCGGAAAAGTTGCACCAAACACAAGAAAGGATATAACCTAATAAAAGTATAAAATATTTCAAATCGATTGTCCAAGACAAAGTTGAAAGCTAGATTTAAAATGCGAAAACGTGTGAATGAGAATACCCATATCAAACAATAGTCAGTATATCAAACAAGATCAGCATCGTCTACAGCATAACTAATGTAACAAAATTGAATTTACACATGCATAAAATTTGAGTAAAATTTAGTTTTGAAGGAATTTGATAAATATTTAAGAATTATTCGAAAAAGTTAGATATTTAAAAACAAAAACAGTGAACGTAAAAATGCGAAAAGGTTCTAGAGGGTTACTACCTGGCAACTTCTTTCGCCCGGTGAATCAATCAGATGTGATGAATGTTCGTTTCTTCCCGGCAGACAAAAGTAGTCTAAAGCCGCGTCCACACCGGAGAAGCAGAGCAAAACATGGATGATTGAGTTAGTACCTTTTAGACCTTGCGTTGCTCGCGAAAACATACTTTTTTCGATTCATCATAAATAATTGAGTTTTGTATATTGTAGTATACAATTGATACAGTTTAAACATAATTGTATGTCTTTCAAAAAACTGCAGTCATATTTGTAATTAAAAACATCTATTTTTATAAAACCTTGCAAAAATTATACTCAATTTCTTCGTTTTGAAATTTACCCACTTAACTTTCCCACAAGATAATTTTTGAAGAAGCACTGTAAAACCCAAATGTTTGCACAAAATTGAAGCACATGAATGTCTTAATTCTGTGAACTAAGGAATTTGTGATATTTGAAGTACAAATATTTATAAAAATTAAAAGTATTAAAATAAGTCAACTTTGAAAATGTTTTAGTTATGTATGGATCTATAAATAAAAAACTATAGCTCTCGTACACAAATCCATAGTTCAGAGAACTAAGATCTTCTTTTAGAATAACCATACAAAATTTTTCAACTCTTAGTTTATTAGTTTTTTTTTTAACTTGAGGGAAAGTTAAGTGTGTAAATTTCAAAACAAAGAAATTATGTATAAGTTTTGCTAGGTTTTATAAAAAAAAATATTTTTAATTACAAATATGACTGCTGTTTTTTAAAAGCCATACAATTATCTTTAAACTGTATCAATTTTATACTACAATATAAAAAACTCAATTATTTATGATGAATCGAAAAAAGTATGTTTTCGCGAGCAACGCAAGGTCTAAAAGGTACTAACTCCCCTTAACCCCGGAGACAGGTTTGATTGGCAGCTCGTTCAGTGTAGACGGTGAATGAACATTTTGAGCACGAGCAAAATGATCCGCTTCTTGTCGGTACATCAAAGGAAAGCAAGTGCTCGTGCTCGCTCTATTTGGACGGCGTTTTTTCGTTCCCTTGCTCGACGTGCAATCAATCACCGGGGTCATCGTTAAGAAACGGGTCGGGGATCGGAACATAGAAATATTTATATATCTTCGGATTTTAAAGTGATACTATTATTTAAGTAGTCTATTTGTAAGCATTGTGTGTTTTGCTATACATAGTTGACGATTAAAACTCAGTTGTGAAAATGTAATCTGCCCATATTAGTGTCAAAATTGATGTGTTCATCCATTTGTATTTAGATGGTCTATATTAGTGGTCTTGGGGAACGTTGCACGTCTAAATCTCTGCTATTATAAAATGAAATGTCCGACCTCCACTACGCAATGTCCGGACGAATCTATTGCACTTACAATAATGAAATTTGGCATATGGGTAGTCCGAAGTTTTTGCAATTTTTGTGTCCAGCTTGAATTTTAAAATTCAATCTAAAACATTTAAAAAATAATTTATTGGAATTTAATTATTATTGTCTTCTTTGGTAATGGTAATGGTAATTTTAGTTAACGTCGTACTAGAGCAACACAACGGGCTATTGACGACGGTCCGGGATCAGTCCCTTGAGGGAAAGATCCGAGGACAACACCACGTAATTTTGAACCACGGTCAGATGATGAAGCAACACCTGAGCTGGCACCCACTCTCCAAACTGCCACACCCACCCAACGTGAGGACTTTCGGCCACGACAGATTGAAGGTGCACCAGCCGCCTCTACACCCTACGCTTACAAACATCCATGCCCGTACCCGGATTCGAACCAGGAACCTTCCAATCTAGAGGCTAACACCTTAACCACTATACCGGTTGGTCGGCATTCTTCTTTGGAATAACAGTTGCATAAAAAGTTAGCAGATTCTAAATGTATTTTTTCCGCTTCTGTTTTCATTTTGCGGAAAAAGATTTGTCACCAGACTAAAAAAACAAATAAAGTTTAAACTTTAGTTACGTAGTTTTTTTTTATATCATTAATCGTAAAAGATAGAGTACAATTTTCAAAGGATTTGAAATCTGCGGAAAATTTCACATTAGATCTATATTGAAACTCATATTTTTTCCAACACGAACGCCACTTTCTGTGAAGAATGACTTTCGTTTGATTCGAGATATCACAGATTTCATTTCCTACGCTCAGAACATTTCACAGCGAAGAAAAGCAAAACAAATAAAAAAACATATTGACTGGCATTGTTAAGTACTTTTTTGTAAAATCGGGATCGTTAAAGACAGATGAAAATTTCAACAGATGTGAAATCTGAATAAAATCTAAACCCCTAAATCTCTACCTTCCATTTGATTTTGTTTTAATAAATAATTTTTCAATTAAATATTTATATTTTCGCAAGAGATTGTGACGTCACGCCGATTGGATCTCTTCGCAATTCGAATTTGGCAATGACGAGGTCATTACGGCGTTGCCCGAGGTGTTTGTTTGCGAAGCAAATCATAGTTCATAATATTCATAATTTAGTTTGCGAAGCAAATCAAATTAGAATTTGCTGTTTAGAATTTGCAAATTAGAATTTCCAATAGCCTACGAATTTCCATTTCGTTTGTGAGGCAAACCAATGCCATGATTGCTGTTATCCAATAGGCTTCGCAAACCAAATGGGAATTCTTAGCAATCACCACGCAGTGGCTAGTTTAAGATAAATAAGAGGTGGATATTTAAAATGTATTTAAACTTTTTTGCAATTCAAGAAAATTTAAAATTGTTGCACTGCAATATTAATACGTTTTACCGAAAAATGCCGAATTGAAAGAGACTTTCAATATGTTGGAACATATGAGTGAAATATTCAGTAAGAAATTTTTATTTTGTAGGGGAAATAATCTGCTAATATCAATTTTGCAAGTACGTACGTACGTATGTATATATATATATATATATATATATATATATATATATATATATATATATATATATATATATATATATATATATAATAACATCCGGACACAGTTGCATATCAGATGTAAATTGGGACTCAGAAAGCAGGCGAAGTTAAACAAAAGGTCTTTATTGAAACATCATCGTGGCAGTTTCCCCAGCAGGAAGGGAACTAGGTCATGTTACATCGTTATTGAATGGTACTGATCAGAAAGAGAGGGATTACAGGCGTGCAACGATATTTAAATGGGGATTTACAGAAGAGATGATAAAAGGGTTTTTCCCTATAACGGCATATTACGTCACGTATTAGGGTGTGACAAATGACTCTTATTGGCTCAATGCTTCTAGACAGAGGACGTTCAAAGTCTGACAGGGACTTCGACCTGTCTACAGGGGACAGAAGGGATTAAGCATTACCAAAACTTTAGAAGTCTTACATCATCTTTGAAAATAGAATAAACCTTGTTTTACAGAAACATTAAGAACTCAGAGATTATTAATATAAAATTATTTTTATATTACATATATATATTTATTTATTTATTAATAAAGAGGTTGCCGCAGCCGCCGTCGCAGGATTGAAAATACGGTTTGTTCAAAATTGTACAGAGTTAACGATGAAGTGGATTATTTTCCGAGGCGGCTATTAGTTTAGGGTTTATTAAGTGTCCCAGTAGGAAAAGCGTAATTTCTACCGCGTGTGAGCAAAAGACGTATACTTTTTCCATCACGTGTGTCACCAAATGTCGCCTTTATTGGGAACTTTTCTTCGTATTCCTCTTTAATAAATCTTTAATGATAATATACGCTGCACTCGCGATTATATGCCGACTTCGTAAAGAACGGGACCTTAAAACAATTTGCTTCAAGCAATAAGTTTGCAGTTTAACTTCAAAACACAACCAACCAGATTGATCGCGAGCACATGGAACATTTTGTGTCCGAGCTGTCAAACCAGAAAAACCAGAGAGATTGATTCACCAAACCTGTCTCCGGTGTTAATCAATCATCCATGTTTTGCTCTGCTTCTCCGGTGTGGACGCGGCTTAAGGCTCGCGTAACTAGTAGTTTCGATCACTTGATCCTGACCCCATATAAAGGTTGCGATTGTTCATTCTACTTTTATATCCCCTCTGTGATTCTATCTGCTCCAATGGGAGGCGATGCGTAGAGAACAGGTGACACTTGTCATCTTCCAATTTTGCAGGAAGTCACTGAAGGGGGTGTCCTCCACGGAGTTGGCTTCCTACGTGAACGCCTTCCTCGTCACGTGCGTCGACCCCAGGCACTTCTACGACATGGACCTAGTGAGTGAACTGCGCAACCGAGCCGACGCGTCGAACGAGACCCACCCTTCCGTGACACTAGCTCTGTGTAACGCAAGGGACGACATTGGCGACAGGGACGTCGCGAAGACAATCGACGCCTTTTGGAACGCCCACAAGAACTTCAGAACAGGTAATGCACTTTCCCCATTCCATCTTTGGAGAAATGACTTAGCATACAGTCAAGTCCTTCCATCTTAATTAAAAGGAATTACTAAATTTTAAGGTTTGAAACTTTTATTTAGAATAAAAATAAGATATTTTCAAGTAATATACAGTGAAAAGCGAAAACATCATGACCATCTATTCAATAACGCGTTGCGCCTCCTTTGGCCTACAAAACAGCTGAAACTCGCCTGGGCACAGATGCCACAAGTTCTTGGTACACGACTGGAGACAGGTTGTAACAAATGTCTAAGCACGCAAAGTCGAGATATTCGGACATGGTGGTGTTTGAGCTCTGAGCTGCCGCTTCATGACACCCGAAATGTGCTCTATCGGATTAAGATCCCGCTAGTTAGGTGGCCAGGACATTGAGTGAAATTCCTCAGTATGCTCATCGAACCGCTCCGACAAAATCCGAGCCTTGTGACATGGGGCCGTTATCCTGCAGGAAGATTCCATTTCCAGTTGGGAAGACAGACACCATGTAAGGGTGCAACTGAACCGCAATGATAGTTCGCAGCGTTCATGGTCTGTGCTACCAAAACTACGGGTCCCAGAGTGTCCCATGAGAACGTCCCCCAAAGCATAATACCGCCACCACTAGCCTGCTGTAGAAGAGGGGAGCAACTGTTCGCCTGGCAAACGGCGTATCCTGACACGACCATCGACGTGATGAATGAGAAATCAGGATTCCATCTGACCAGGCAACTCTCTTCCACTCATCTACTCTTGATATTCCCGGGCCCACTGTAGGCGTAGACAGAGGCACACGAGTGGGACGTCCCATATCCAACTGCACAGTCCCATATCCAACAGTGTCCGCTCAACTGTGTGTTCCGAAACACTTGCGCTTGGACCTGCATTGTATCGGGCAGTCAGCTGAGCCACTGTCTCGCGCCGATTTTGCTTTACCAAGCGGGACAGTTTCCGACGTCCTTTTTCTTTGATGACGCGAGTACGACCAACACCTTGGCATCTACTTCTGGTGTCACAGTCATTTATCCACTTTGCATGCACACTAACAAAGGCAGATCGTGAACAACCTACCAGTCGTGCAGTTTCGGTGATACTCGTTCCGAATTTTCGGGCCATTACAATCTGCCCTCTATCAAATTCGCTTAGATCAGCAGACTTTCCTATCATTCGCAAAAGTAAGTGCAAAAATGATTACTTAAATTCTCCAGCAGCAGTTAAATACCATTCTCACTTTATCATGTGTCCTCCACGTCATCCCGACGAGTTCATTGAAAAATGTGGGAATGGTCACAATGTTTTGGCTTGTCAGTGTATAAGCTCTAAGTTAAACGGTAGCATATCGCTCAAGAGTAACGGCAGCGAACAACCGCTTCTACCCATCCTATATTCCCAGCATTCCTTTTCACCCCACTTTGCTCTAAGGGGAGAAAACCATAGACTATGGAGAAAACGTCCCGCCTCCAACTTGAAGGTCGATGGCCCTGACGTCCTCTTGTTAGATCGCCATCTGAACCTTACAACTACATTAACGATCAACTTACTTTCGGGTTGAGAGCGCAACCTCAGTCTACTAAAAAGTATCTCCTGCTTGAGATTTGCTGCAATGATCTGAAAAGAGAACTGTGAAATTTTTTTTGTAGGGGTGTTAAATTCTCTAGTAGACAGAAGGCTGCCTGTTCCAGTCACGTCCGAGTCACCAATGTATCAGAGCTCTTCTGAATGCATCCGTGCTTTTCCACTGCTTTACTTAAAAGAGGCATCTCTCTCTCTCCTTAGACGTGGAGGCCTTGGCTGTCCTGGCCTTGTCCTGCGCAATCAAGCAGGATCAAGGGGTGCTCGAAGCCGCTGAGATCGCCGAGCTGACCGTGGAGCTGAAGAAGAAGCAGTACCGCAACGGAACAGTGGAAAGCCTCAAGACGACCGCCCTGGTCATGCAGGTGAGAGTCCCGGACACCTTGAGACACCCATCGAGCCACCCCTCTTTATTCACGCGCCATTAAACGTAGAGTAAATTTAAAGTTCCATTTAATGAGAGCGAAAAGTGTGAATGGAATTGTCTGTCTTCCACGAGAACTGTTCTCAACACTAAGTCCAGATGGGACGACTACTACAAGGCTTCTCCTTTCTGAATCGTGTTGAGACTAGTGATGTCTTAGAGTGGCTCCACACCAACGGCGACAGCAACAAAAACAGAAAACATTTGGTCGCCTGTCTCTGTTGCTGTAAAAAAAAGCCTTCACACCGCTAGCGACAGCAATTTATTTGCGCATGCGAATAATCTTCTTTCGCGGAAGTAAAACATTTATTTCCGCTTCTGATTCTGCAAGATGGCTGACAGATCGCGTCCGCGTTTAATAAAACTCCTTTTACAACGAAGACGATCGCTTTTAAAGCTTCTGGCTGATGAAGAAAGAAAGCAGTGGGTGAAAAACATCAACCGAAATCGGATTAGGCAAGGTGCTCAAGAATCTGATTGGCTGTCGGCATGGCGACAGAGACAAAAGTTGAACTTTCTCCAAGACTTGAAAGCGCACCGACAGAGACAAACCGGGATAAACAAAATTTGTTTGTAAAACGCATGCGCAATAGCGAAGATACATGTTTTTTGTCGCCGTTGACGCGAAGCCACCATTAATGTTGTTTCATTTCCGTGAATGTTGGCAGCAGAAATAGGTCATTTGCCTGAATAAAAATTCTCCGCTTCTAAAAGTCGGTACAAACTGCTTTTCAGGAGCGCGTTTTTAAGATTTGCCCTTCTCTTGAAAATCGAGTTTTTGTAATAATTAAGGCAACTTTTTGCAACAAATGCAACTTTTTTTCACACGTTCTACGCTGAATGTAAAGTACTAAAACCAAAATTCCTCCTACATGGGGTGGATTGTGAGTTATAACCGCAACATAAATGCAACCACCTGCAACTTTTTAAAATTTTGCTTAAAATTAATTTATATTAAATTCTGTTTCATTTTTTTTCCCTCTGAACCAACTCTTCGATCACGTGTGTCTGATCTTGCGAACGCCGAAGTATTGCGTATCAAACAAGAAGTTAATGGAAAGAAGTTGTTTGTCCTAACAGACGAAAGTGAAATGGCAAGAAGTACTTTTAACACATTGTTTGGCACTCTTGATAATGCAGAGGAAACTTGCGTAATCGACTGCAGAGTTTGCGAGGCGAGTTTCGATCATCAATATGTTATTTCCTTGTAGTTGACGTTTTAAAATCTCTGAATGTTGAGCGAAAGAATTTTGCGCTTCTGCTATCCGATACAGCATATTATATGACTGCGGCTGGAATCACAAGTTACTTGAGTGGTACACTTGTTTCACAACTGCAGAAAAAGTCCAATGCAACAATGTCAGGCAACATCAGCCTCTGTTGAGTGCAGTTTTTCAATGTGAAAGAAATTACTGAACAAGGATAGGTTTTTTTAGATTTTAGTGTATCAAAAACTAATTAAACTTTATTTTCATAAATGCAACTTTAAGGAATGATCAATGCAACTTTTCCCCTTTTTACTGCAACAAAAAAGTTGCCCTACATATCACATTATCCAGATCTAAATTTGCTATGCGAGGTGAGTGTCGATCATAAATATGTTCGCGTTGTAGATATGACATTTTAAAATCTCTGAATGTTGAGCGAAAGGATTTGGCGCTTCTGCTATCCGATACAGCACATCATATGACTGCGGCTGGAGCAGGTTTTCAATGTTAAAGAAATGACGGGACAAGGATCGGCCATTCAACGCGTTCTTCTGTATTTAAGAATGTATTATAATACTGTTATACACGACTAAAATTGCCAATATATTTTTAATTTTTTACGAATAATTTATTTTAAAATTTAGTGTATCAAAAATAAATGCAACTTTATTTCCATAAATGCAAATTTAGGGAATGATAAATGCAACTTTTCCTATTTTTACTGCAACAAAAAAGTTGTCCTAGTAATAATTTATGTTGATTGCATTCTTTGTTACTCTTTTTTCATGCACATTACTTAACCACTTCTCCCCATCGCGTGAGGCACCCCGAGACAAATCCTTCAGCAGACGCACTTATCTCATTTTTGCAAAAGTTTGACTTCTCCAGATGTTGTCATTGACCACAGATTTAATATTTATTTATTGTCAGGTATCAATATGATAAAATTATCTGACAAATGAATGGGGGAATAGACCAGAAAATGTATTCACTACCCTACAGTAATGGACCGGACGCCAAAGGATTTGCATAATATCCGATTATTTGTTTGGGGTGTTTTTCGTGGTATGGCCTGGGTCCATGGCATGGTTTTCCTGGTCAATTGAACGACGACGCCTACATGAGCATTTTGGACAATCAGGTTCGTTCTTCGCTCTGCCAATTATATGGAATATGTTATTTCCAGGACGGCAACGCTCCGTGTCACGTTGTATCCTCTGTCAAGCAGTGGTATCGAGATATGAATAAAAAACGTCTTCCACATAGGACGCGTTAGAGCGACGCTTAGGGAGCACGGAACCCCGTCCGAAATCTACAGCTGAGCTGGCGACATTCTTGCAGCAGGAATGGACACACATAGCTATGTATCAAAACTTTGTTGACAGTATGCCCAGAAGGGTTGCTAGTGTCATTGCAGAACGTGGGGGACCATCTCCCTATTAATGAATGTATTATTTTCCTTACACCATCAATTCTTGCTGCCCGGTCCATTCTTCTAGGGTAGTGTATTTTAATTTAAACTATCTATTAATCTTTTCTATAGTTATTTGTCCATGACTTGTTATTAAATTATCCATGGAACAATGTGAAATTTCATAAGTATGGCTTTCTGAGAATTGAAACTATTTATAGCATACATACCCATAGCTTTGAGTAAAGGTGAATATTGGTATTGATTCCTCCCCCACGTCACAAACTCAACATGTTTAAATCCAAAAAAATTAAGCGTACCTCATTTCGCATCTCCTGTGTAAATGGCCTGTTGCTACGACACAAAGGCGCAGACATAGAGGCGTGAGCAGTTCTCTCGGCAGACAAACGGACTGTGCTTAACAGTGTCTTTGCAGGCGCTATACGCGTCGGAGAGCGAGTCGGACGAGGACAACTTCGACGAGGACAAGGCCCTGATGCAGATCCTCAAGTCCCAGAAGGCGGACGGTTCTTTCGGCAATGAGGTCAACACCTACTACGTCCTCCCCGTCCTCGCCTACAGGAGCTTCGTCAACGTCAGCTCGTCCCACTGCTTGCCACGACCCAGAGAAGGTACGTAAGGCCATCTTGGAAGGTACCATGGTACCGGGACATGTTTTTTGTACTGTAATGGCACAGTCCATGGAAGCCCCCCTCAAATCATTACGCCCTCTTCAACGATTTTATGAATCCTCCCTTCGATAAACCCACACACCAAGGGGACCCCTCGTTGGAGCCTCTTACATTTTTTGGTTTTTGAGTAGTGTGGCTGATGCCCGACATTTACATACAAGACAGCGAAATAAATCTAATTTATGTATCCAAAATATTCCAAGAATGGTGCAAGAAAAAACATGAAAAGTTACACACCAACAACGATTGCCTGTTTTCTTCAAAATAGCTGTCTTGAGAACGAACGAACACAGATTCCAGGGTTTCGAAAGGTCCTTGAAAAAATTGTGGAAAACATTTGCTGGAATATCCACGAGTTGTCACGGCCGCTCGGACAACTGGAATTTCTGTGTCACACGCAGTTCCCTTTCGCGTATAGACTACTGTCACAACTGCCTCTTGTCTTACGCGCTTCTGTTTGGTTCTTTTATCATCTAGTACAGAGGGTTACACTTCTTCACGGGTTCTTGCTGAATAGGCTTTATTTACAGGGTAACATCAACAAGTCTATATACAACAACTACTTCTCCCCTCCTATTCCATAGATTTCCCAAGTCGGTGTCCCTCATGGAATGCCCTTACAACATACACTACCCTACAATAATGGACCGGACGCCAGAGGATTTGCATAAAATCCGACTACTTGTTTGTAGGTGTTTTTCTAAGGTATGGCCTGGAACGTTTGTGTGTTGTTCCTAGTCAATTGAACGCCGACGCCTGCATGAACATTTTGGACCATCGGGTTCTTCTCGACAAATCTCCGTTTCATGTTGCAGCCTGTGTTGAGCCGTGGAATCGAGACATAGATGTAAAACGTCTTTCCCGGCCTACCCAGAGTCCCGACCTAAACCTCATAGAACATATGTGGGAGGCGTTAAAGCGACGCTTTAGGACCATGGAACCCTGCCCATAATCTACAACCGAGCTGGCAACATTCTTGCAGCAGGAATGGACACAATTACCCATATATGTGTATCAAAACCTTGTTGAAAGTATGCCCAGAAGGGTTTCTGTTGTCATTGCAGCTCGCAATGACATCCCCCCCCCTCATTAAAGCATGCAGTATTTCCCTTATACCATCGCATCTTGCTCGCCAATCCATTATTGTAGAGTAGTGTCCTTTGCAAAATAACTCATCTATTCTACATCTACACATTTTCTCGTTTAGTTCTTTGACCGTCACGATATTTCCGAGTCGTGTAATACTGTTTTTCCAGCACAACTCGCCCACTGACTCAATGGCCACATCCATGGCTTGAAAGAATAAATTGTATGGACCAAGAAGGACAAAGCTGTTTAGGAGCCGGACAGGAAAAACTGCAGGTTGCACAACGCATACATGCATGTGAATAATCGCGATTTGTCTCAAGCTGAATTCAGAGAGGAAGCGTAAAGCAACACGCGCAGTCCAATCAGACAGGCAGACCAAGTTGTGACACCGCTCTGGTTGGCCCACGAGTGTTGCGCTACCGAATGGAATTCATAGGTGAAAAACAGCTCAGACTATAGAGACAATCACATATATGACACGGACAAGTCAAAATGCCTGGACCCACAAAACGCCCGTTTTGCGGACGTTCTCTTTTGTGGGTCTATGTATTTTACACACGCTTGTGGTTCGATTAACTTGTGGATAGATTAGCTTGTGTGGTACACGTTCCACAAGCGTCTGTTGTCACGCATGTGCAATTGCTAGTCAAGGTGGCTCAAACGAACGGGAAGAATCAGTTCATAAATCAGGGGAAGGTTACTGTAGTTAGATATTCACAACACTATGCATCTTGAAGCACGAACTCTTGCTTTCTTACATGTTCCATCCCTTTTAGAAAAGGACCTCCTCCAAGACCTATTGAACCTCGGGGGACAGAAATCGAGGATCCAGTTCTCGTTGTGGATAGGGAACAACCGAACGCTGGAGAGAACGATCACCTTGAAGGTGCCAGTGAACACCTCCCTCTACGGAATCATGGAATGGGCCGCGGGGATCGACTCGCAGTTCAAGTGAGTACGGTTGATACAGCTTCTGTTCCTCCAGAGAGCTACTCCTAACATTAAGTCTGAGCCAATCTGTTGCTGTAGTAATGGGGCATCCCAATTATGCTAGGGGGGTGTATGAATGAACTCATTCAAGTGGCGCATTTAACGACACGCTGCAAAAACATTCGTAGTGGTTTTAATTTATTACGATGCACCCAACACGAAATGAGACTTGGTAACTTCTCCAATGCTTTGTAAATTTTCTACGATTTTATTTTGTTTACTTTTCATAGTTCGAATTTGAAAGTTTTCGCGTTGAAGTTTTTTTGAGATATGTACTCTCAAAAAGTAAGCTTGGATGCCTTGGCGTCTTTAGTTCATAGATATCTGTTGGGTTTGGTTTTAAGATGGAAGGACCCTATTTGGTCAAGCTGTGCCAAGCAACATCAAATAATGCACAAACACACAAGAAAATATTTTCTGAACACAGAAGAGACAAACATATTCAGGATGGAGTCGAACAGGCATCGCCCATAACTCGCATGTTTCTAGAGCAGTGGAAAATACAGCAAAACCATGACGACCCCTTATTGAATTCGGAAATTCCCAATTCTTAGCCTTTTACATTCGTCCAGAACGAAGCAAAATTAAGATATAGACCCATTTTTATTTTTCGAAACAAAACGATAGAGCCCTGTTTCTATAGGTGGTCCTATAGGAACCGGCACCACCCTGACTTAAAGGCATGACGAGTTCTCGTGGTCGTTCGCATTCACGTTTAAGTCAATATTTACACGAACTGAAATTCGGAACAGCTACACTCTACGTTTATGAGCGATGGCAGCGGCCTTGGCGATTTTTTTGGCGCACTTCTAAAGTCGCCAAGGAAATAATTATATCCTAACTCTTTTTCTGTCACAAATTTTTTTTATTTTTACAGCACACTTTTTAAGCACATTCAGAACGTTTTGAAAAGTATTTTTTAAAAACTTTCAGAAAAAGTAGTAAGCTTAAGCGCATATCAAAACACATTTGTGAACCATCAGCAGAAAAACTAAGCTGCGAATGTTGGGTAAGAATATCCTGAAACTTATCAATTACACTAAATGCAGTGGGCATGTTGAAAAAGAAAAAGATTTACAAAAGAAAAAAAAGCAAGAAATAATACAACCTGATAAACTCAGAATTCTTTCGTAAAAAAATAGTTGAAAACGAAAATGTTAAAAAAAAAAATCTTAATCCTATCGTGAAAACTATTATGATAAATTAAAAATTCCAAAACTGTCAAAATACAAATAAATGGACCAGAAAACGATTTAAAAGAACCAATGCAATCAAAGGATATTTTAAAAACAAAATAACCAATGGGAGGAAAGAAAACATTTCAAACGAATCAATGAAATCAAACGACTTTAACGGACTTTGGAAGACCTTTCGAGAATATTCAAAATGAAAGTTTCCGTTTGCCGAGGTTGCCATAAAAACCACAACAGTAACGAAAGATGGGTTGCCTTAATTTATAGTAACTCGCTACTAGAAGTGCGCCAAAAAAATAGCCAAGCCGTTGCCATCACTCATAAACGTAGAGTGTAGCTGTACCTGAAATTCTTATAGCTTGTCAATCATGCCCGTTCTGTAAGCTGATTGGTAGTACTGTTGCGGACTCTCGCACTTTTTACGCTACGGTGTGAAAAGTACTGACGGCCGATTCCCTTTCAGGTTCGAGTACAGCATGCGGGAAAAGAAACCGTACATCTATTCCATCTCGGGCATCCAGGATGACCCCGAGAACAGCATGTTCTGGTTTCTGCATTCCATTAGCTCGGCGGCAGAGGACAAGGCAACGCCCATCAAACAAAGTAAAGTATTCGCGTTAAACATTAAAATGAGTCATTAGTCAAATGAGAAAATAGTTCACGATATAGACAGTAAAGTGGTTGGTAAAGGATTGAATGGTGCAATGGCCAAACTTCGCCAAACACAAGGCAGACGATGTCAAGTAATTGTGAGAAGGAAAGAAAATAGAGAAAGATAGATTTGTCATCCTGGGGTCATCCCCATAATCACCCCAGAGGAAATAAGTTCCCATGGGTACCTCGGGTCCATGATGCCCGTACACACATGTGGGTGGATGGAATGACAGTTTAAGTAGTCTAATTTTTAAAACTATTTATTTCAAGCAATGCTCGTGGGATACTGTTCCTTGACCGAAAACCTGCATGAAAACAACCTGTTGACACCAGTTAAGAATACAGAGGCTGTTCACACATTTTTTATGCAATGCATATTGTATTCACAAAACTAAATTACATAAAATGCTTCTGTTTTAAATGTTCTATTTGATAGCCCTTATTCTGAACTATCTTTCGACACCGTAATTTCTAGGATAATAATGCCTTTTGAAGTGTCAGAAGAGGTATTCCATCCCATTCCTCCTGAACAGCTTTCCAGAGTCCTGTAAGGGTTGTGGGACGACGTTTGAATAATGCAGATTTTAAAAGTCCGAAAGCACAAAAATCCATACTTGATTCATCGGGAGATTTAGTAGGGATACCAGTGAAGGGTATGGCCTTGATACCGGTTTTTTGTTCCATTTCTTTTAGGAAATTTACAGTGGATTTTGATGTGTGACTGCTAGCTTTGTCTTGATGGAGTTCCACAGATTGATGGCACTGTGGGTAAAGCGATGGTATTTCATTCAGAAAAATTGGCGATAAAATATGTTCCTGATAGTATTTGGAGTTAATCTTGACATTTTTTTTCCACTCTCTTTATTTTTAACTTGCCATTATATGAAAAACCAGCAGCAATCATGAATCCCTTCGAAAAACTTTCTTTCGATTCTGTGAACTATGTACTTAAATTTTTTTTTCTCCCCTTTTATGATAATAAATGGCTTTTTTTTTTGCTGCAATCATTTAAATACACCCATGATTCATCTATTGTGACAGTTTTTTTCCATTTTTCTTTGGATAAGTGTTTCTCATATAGAATTCGGCAGCGTGTCCTGCGTTCAGCGATATGCTTTGGAGAAAGACGATGCACATTGCGTTTTTTCGCTTTCTTAAGATTTAAATCAACGTTTATCATTTTGTTTACAGTGGTCATCGAGCATTTTAATGATTTTGCAACTGTACTTTGACTAGGGGGATTTTCTTTTAACATTAAACAACATACCTTTGCAATAGTCGAAAATGTCCGTTTCTTCTTTGGACACTTGTTTGGAATTTATGTCCCACTTGAAGCTCCAATTTTACGTTTTTTTCCTTTCTTGTTGACGATATTACCTATCGACGTTTTAGATATCACAAAACCATGACTCTCACATCGTTTTTGGATAACGGAATATGAATATTTCTCTTCGGAAAGAGCATAAATATAGCCTTCGAACCACTGCTTCGTTAAAAACGCCATTTTGAATAAAAACAAATCTCTCAAGCCGCAGACGATAATTTTGACTTTTAAAAACATAGTACAACTGCAATTATTTCTTTTGCAGTAAACGATTTTTTTTATTACCGCTAACCAAAATCGTCTAAAAAATGTGCGAACAGCCTCTGTACTAGAGCTCCCCCCTCCCCTTTTGCACGTGGCCTGGAAAGGATTAATTGGAGAAACGAGGGGTGGCAACACAGCTAGAAGACAACTTAAGAAGGAACTCGAGTCTTCTGGCGATCATAGTGAACACATTGTTTCTTCGAAATATCTATAGAACCTTTACGTATCTAGTATGTTCTTTTTACCCTCCAAGTGATTTGGACGAGATATATCGTCCCTCAAGATCTGATCCATTTGCTAATGACGAGATATTACGTCAAGCCGATTTTTTTTAATACTACTTGATCCAGATCTGGTTGGTTTTTCTTAAAATGACGAGATAACTCGTCCATTAAGATTCGGTCAGTTTTTATAATAATAAGAGTTTTGATGAGAAACCTCCTGAAGATACCCCACCAGAAGGGTTACAATTCGTACGGAACAATTGCATCAAATAACGGGTGTTTTAGGCATGGATCCAGTTAAATAAAAAGGTTATATAAAGTTAAATAAAACATCACTTTACTTAGAATTTTATAAGCGACGTGCTTAACCCCCCTGATGATGACGAGGAATCTCGTCGTCAGAAAATTTGTTTAGACGTCGATAGACGAGATATGTCGTCTAAACCACTTGAAGGGTTAAAATTGGATCGATTAACGTGGCTAGTTATGTCTCGTCCAGATAAAACAGGAAGTTATTGGTCCCACAAAAACACTACCGACCGATATAAATAAAATCTAGGCTTTAAAGGAATACGAGCATAGTCTCATTTGATACTCTGATGTCAAGGAATGGTCGGGACAGGTTTTAAGGGATCCCCATTGACCCTTAGAATGAAACTTTTTTTTATGGGCGAAGTACATTCAAATAAGTAATACGTCTTCACCCATAAAGTTTTATCGTCTAAGCCTGTTTTTTTAAACATTTTTAGCTTCAAAAGTTTAAAGCCGTGTTGATGCTTTTTAGGTCCTGCAGATGTTGTACCGAGGAACGGGCAACATCTGGTCTTCTGGTACAAGTGCGGCTGAGCAAAGAGTTTCTTGAAAAAAGTTGAAAGCACAATTGTTGTTTTCTGATGAGCGCTTCCCACTTGGAAAAGTGAATTGGAACTTTATGTCAAATGCTGTCATTTCGTAAAATGAAGAGTAATGCTTATAATAAAGTAATTATTTTTTAACAAAGCTTGTTTGTGTTCCTTCCTGTGAGTTTTCACACTAATTCAAATTTCTCAAGTGGTCCGCAATTTGCAATAGGGAATGGTGGTGGGTAGTTGAATTAACGTACCACTGGAGAAACGTCAACGGGCTACTGGCGATGGTTAGTGATCCGTCCCAAAAAGGAAAAAATCCGAACTGTACAAAATGTGGGACCAACATGTCGACTAGCAGTCACGGGACCACTCTGTGAAAAATTCGCTGATTTGGCGTCTTATCGAATCATTTGGCGATGTGGCATCTTACGACAAGTTTGATCTTTAAATCTGTATTTTTACAGTTGCTACAAAAGGGATGAAATCGACATAGTCCATTATTTTCAAATGATCAATCACATGGTGAATGTTCGTTTCCACCCGTCAGACAAAAGTACTCGAAAGGTCACGTGACTGCTAATTTCGGCGTTGTGTTGCTCTAGTACGACGTTCATTAAAAATTACCAATTATTACTCATTTCGGTCACATGATCCTCAGCACTTAAAAAGTTTACTCTACAGCTCACTCTACTGTTATATTTCCTCTATGACCCGAACCATAGAATGTATACATGCCCAATACAAATTTTTAACCGTCTTGGTATTTAGTATATTTTAAATTAACATCACATTGGAGCAACATAGCAGGCTATTGGGATTATCTGGGATCAACCCTTAACCAAAACTTAACACTCTAGGACCTTAATGATAGACCATGTAGAATAGGGAAAGATGATGCAAAAGTTATTTTACGATACGTTTCAACAATTCTTGATAATTTGTTCGATTTGCAGTTGTAAGCTCATTGCCAAACAACGGTTGATTCGACCTGGACCTACTATTGATTATTTATAAGAGTTAATACATTAACTGCTTTTATTAACACCACTGTTGACAACTAAAAAATTTAAGAGTTAACTGTCAATAGATATTGATGCTTAATTTAAACATTAATTGCTTTAATTACTAGCAGTTTCAACTTTTCTTATTACCCATTGTTATTCATTTTATTTTCTTACAAACTTCTATTTTATACATTATTTGAACTTATTATTCCTAACAAACTCGCTCATGGTACCTACCCTAATATTTCTGGATAGCTTACATTCATTGCTGGAAAGGATCGTCACCGCACATTGCATAATTCACATCAATCCATTTACAATGAACACAATAATGAATGTAGCACCATCCATTCGTGCGAAATAGCAATTCACATATACATAGATATCATGCCTCGAAATGAAATGAATATAATTATCCAAAAAGTACTTCACAGCATTTCGTTTACTTTTAACAGTACTAGAATGTAGAATCATCTTATTCCCAATGAAATGCATGGCCTAAAGTACACCTTAGTCGTGTTAATGCAATTCGATTCTGAAAACTGATTGAATTTTAAGATCAATTAGAGTAACCACGCAGTGAATTAAAATAAACTATCACCTATTAGGCTGATATGAACTTAAGTTACTAAAAGTATACATGACGAAGTCTTTAAAAATCCAAACTAGAATTTATTCAAAAGATAAGAAATGAATTTAAGTTAAGATTAAAAGATTACATTCGACACATAGTTACATTAAAAGGTAAATCTAATAACACGTTTACTTTCATCTCAATCAAAGGCAGTTCAGCATTTCTCGACTTCAATGCCTCTTTTTTTTTTCCTTCGATGATTTCTGTCTTTACGATTTCTCATTGCCTTCTGACATCAGATTGCTGAAGAATTTTATATTAGAGTGGCGATCTCTCCCGTGTAGTTTTAGCAATATTATGCATGACTCAAATCAAGAATATATAATCGAATATATACAATAAACGAATAAATAGAATACCATAACAAACTACAACCATAAATACCACAACAACCGTAACGACAGATGGTTTGCCTTAATTTATCGTAACTCGCTACTAGAAGTGCGCCAAAAAAATAGCCAGGCCGTTGCCATCACTCATTAACGTACAGTGTAGCTGTACCGATTCCTGTTCATATCATTCTCAAGTAGTACCCTTTTGGCGTCAACTCAAGTCGAACTCAGCTTGCTGTCTTTACAAGTTTTTTATTACAACTTGATCGATTAACAATCAGAAGACATATCTACACTAGGGAACATTCATAAAGAAACGACAAGATTCTTGTTAGATATGCATGTTTTTAAATACTTATAAGTTAAATTATCAGTACTTACTAGAATGTCCGCCCAAGAGAGGCGTTTTCCTGTTACTAAACAGTCTCGCCAGGATGCCACACCAGATGAAACAAACTTCGCGGGAAACCATAACCACTCCCCTTTACTAGTGTATTCATCAGTTGTGACCAATGGGAGCAGAAGTATCTTATTTTTGCATAGTGTTCGTGTTAACTGTTATCATAACTGTATTTTGTGTTTTTCGTTGATATTTTGTTACTGAAGCTCACTTCCTTAGTTACGCTCGCCTCATGATGTAACTACTGTTCAGAACCAACTTTTAATAAAAACGTATAACATATATATAATTTAAACACCCAACTGTTGGTTTCGAGAGAGCGACCAATAGATGGCGCTTGGGAGGTTCCTCCACCACTGCGCAGTTAAGTTACGCAGATGTATTTAAGGAAGCCCAAATGTAAAAAAGTGTGGGATGTGATGCTTTTAAGTGTAAAAGACGCGATCCGAGTCAATCGCGGACTTCATGTATATAGGGTCAAGGATTGCTGCAAATAAACCGCAGTAACTACGACCAGGCAGTCCTGTCGTTTTATTTAATCCAACACCCACACAAATTTTTGTAAGTTGCCCGGCGCTCGAGTTGAATAATGCTGGAAAAAGTTATTTCAGCCCAACCGAGTACTTACAAACTTTGTTTTTAGTTTGGTCTGTTGATGAATTTAAAAGAAAGTTCAATCTTGAACTTATCATTTTTTCTACACAGTTATTTTTTCATCATCGCTGCTTAACTTCAACGTATAGCTGTCTCACGAGAGTTCTTCCCTCGAGACCTTGCACAATCGCCCCCTCCTCTCGTGTCACCGGTTTCGTTTCCTCGGAAAGGGGGGGACTACACCTCCCACTTGGAATGTTGATTCTGATGTTTTACAAAGACACATTCAGGGGCGTCAACTCCACAGCTGCGTGCTTTTCCCATGGATCTCGGAATCGTTAGAAAACAACGTGTGCAGGTGCAAGAAGTCTGATTCCATGCCGACCCTAAGAGAAATTTAATGTCTTTCTGGCCTGTTATCACCGAACTGTAAGTGTTCTTTTTGGGTCTGCTCCCCTCTCGTGGAAGGGCCACGATCATACAAGTGTCGAGTCCGCATGCGATCGTCTTTTTCCTACAGGCGTCACACCCCACTCCAACAGACTCGAGATTTTCGAGTACACGAGTAATCCGCCAGATAACGCATAAAAGTACGAGGTTTTCTGATAGGGAATATTTACTCTGCCATCGAAGCGGCGAGTGGAGAAGACAACGCTCTGTTCCGCGACACCGACGACATTGCTTCGAAGAAATGGCGGGGCTTCTGCCATCATGGACATTCGTGTCCGTACTCATTCTTGTCACTCATGAATTCGTAAACGGTAAGAAAATACTCTCTCACTTTGCTTTGAAATTATAGCTTCCATTTCAATAAGGATTTGATGAAAAAATAATCCTGTTCCTGCTTTAAAGTAAGATTTGAATAAGCCTGTTGAAAAGCGATCCGATGTAGCCCGGTTGGAAGAGTCACGAACTCGCAACCGGAGGGTTACGAGTTCGAATCCAACCCAAGACCACCGTGTACAAGAGGAGGTTGGTGCACGATCAATCTGTTGTGGACTCCAATGTCCTCACGTTGGCGTGGTGTGGAGGTTTGGAGAGTGGTGACCTGGACATCTAAGTGTGTTTCAAATGAGGTGTTGTTGTCCTCGGATCTTTCCAATGTGGATGGAAATCGGACCGTCCCAAATAGCCCGTTGTGTTGATTCAGTGCGACGTTAATGAAAATACCTACTACATATTAAAAATATTCTTATTTTAGTAGATTCAATTGCAGAAATCACTCAATCAGTCGCATCCTTTTTTTCCCCTTGAAATTCCTTTTTAATTTTTAAAGCATTGATGCCAGAAGTAGGTGTGGGAATATGTGGGGAATAAGTGAATTCCTAACCTTCGCGTTCATGATTCGCAGGGTAATTGTAATTGGTAATTTTTAGTTAACGTCGTACTAAAGCAACACAACGGGCTATTGACGACGGTCCGGGATCAATCCCTTAAGGGAAAGATCCGAGGACAACACCTCGTAATTTTGAACCACGGTCAGGTGACGAAACAACACCTGAGCTGGCACAACACTCTCCAATCTTCCACACCCACCCAACGTGATGACTTTCGGCCACGACAGATTTAAGGTGCACCAGACGCTTACAAACATCCATGCACTGAACAGCATTCGAACCGGGAACCTTCCGATCTAGAGGCTAACACCTTAACCACTATACCGGTTAGTCGGAGGAGGTATAAGGTAGATAATGCATGCTTTAATAGGGGGATGGTCCCCCACTTGCTGCAATGACACTAGAAACCCTTCTGGGCATACTGTCAACAAGGTTTTAATACACAGCTATGTGTATTTGTGTCCATTCCTGCTGCAAGAATGTCGCCAGCTAAGCTGTAGATTACGGGCGGGGTTCCCTGGTTCGTAAGCAGCGTCGCTCTAACGCGTCCCACACATGTTGTATGGGGTTTAGGTCGGGATTCTGAGCAGTCCAGGAAAGACGTTTTACATTCATATCTCGATACCACTGCTTGACAGAGGGCCGACCAACCGGTATAGTGCTGAAGGTGTTAGCCTGTAGATCGGAAGATTCCTGGTTCGAATCCGGGTCCGGGCATGGATGTTTGTAAGCGTATGGTGTAGAGGCGGCTGGTGCACCTTAAATCTGTCGTGGCCGAAAGTCCTCACGTTGGGTGGGTGTGGAAGTTTGGTGAGTGGGGTACCAGCTCGGGTGTTGCTTCGTCATCTGACCGTGGATCAAAATGACGAGTGTTGTCCTCGGATCTTTCCCTTAAGAGACTGATCCCGGACCGTCGTCAATAGCCCGTTGTGTTGCTCTAGTACGACGTTAACTAAAATTTCCAAATTTGCTTGAGAGAAGGTACAACATGATATGGAGCGTTGTCGTACTGGAAGTAACATGCGTCCATTTCATAAAATGGCCAGAGCATAGGAAGAACCTGATGGTCCAAAATGTTCATGAAGGCGTCGGAGTTCAATTGACTAGAAAGAATAATTTACAAAGTTCCCGGGCCATACCACGAAAAACACTCCCAAACAAATACACCGCCAACAACAAACTTGACATTTGGAACGATGCTCTCGGGTCACAGAGTTCGCCTGTCATTCGCCAAACCCGAGCACGCCGACTGGAAGAGCGTGACTCGTCGCTCTATAAAATAGTTTTCCAGTGGTCCAGAGTCCAGCTGCGACGTTGCAAACACCAAGCTGCCGGCTTTGTTGGATGGGGTGATGTTTGGTTTGTGTGCGGCAACACATCCGTCGATATTGTGGGCGTGCAGTTCTTTCTACAAAGTATTGGGGTGTACCGTAACCCCTGTTGCCTGTTGAAACTAAGGATGCGACATCGATGTCAATGTTTTGAAAACATCGATGTTTTTTAAATAACATCGTAATAATCATTTTAAGTCATAATCATTAACGTCAATAATCATTTTAAGTAGCATAATTTTTATAATTAGCAAATTGAACATACTTTTAGACCCAAGTGGCCAAGGGTGAAGAGTCTGGAAAGTAGGGATGCGACATCGATGTCGATGTTTTCAAAACATTGATGTTAAAAAAATGTATTGGAGATGATGTCGCATGACTAGTTGCTAAACCAGTTTTAAGAAATGGGGAAAAAAGTTTGAATACACTGAATTTTAAAAACATCGATAGTTTTGTGCGATATATTGTCAACATCGATGTTTTAATTTTGAACATCAAAGTTTCAAAACATCGATGTTTTGCTGTCGATGTAGAATCACTAGGTGCTAAACCAGTTTTATAAATGGGGGGAAAAGTTTAAATACACTGAATTTTAAAAACATCGATGTTTTTTGGGACGATGTATTATCCACATCGATGTTTTAATTTTGAACATCGATGTCGCATCCCTAGTTGAAACGCAATGTTGATGATTTGGGGTGGTTTCTTGCGGTTCTTACGAACCTCAAGCTTCAGGACACGCCGATCCCGTTCGGTCCGTTTACGGGGACGACACACGTGTCCAGTTCCTGTCCTAACTCCCTTAGTCTTCCACTTCTTCACGACATCACCAACAGTTGACCGTGGCTGTGATAATTCTACTGCAATTGCGCGAATAGACTTGCCTGTGACAACCAACTATAACATCTCTTTCAAAGTCACTCAGTTCCTTTCGTTTCGACATAGTGTTACGTTACCACTTCGTGTATCCTATTAACCGTAACAGGTCACGTGCGAACACTGGATTTGCATTAAATCCGACATGCAGTTTGTACCATATGGTAGTAGCCGACCTTTGTTCTCTAACACGTAGACGCTGGAATGTGCATCAACATCCAGACGGTGACAACAATAACTTCAGAGTTTGCACGTGTGTTTTTGACAAAATACCGAAAGATAGTTTTTCTCATCAACGGCCTGGCTTTCCGTTGGTCCACCCCCTTTCCCTTCCCCTTGTGTCTGGCAATTGAGTTCAGAGATGCGATAAACCGTTCTGTGCGTTTTCAGGAACGATTTTCCCAACGACACAGCTGGAGTTCCGTCGGTTCCCTAATCCCATGTCTGGAATGGAGATTAGCCTTTGGGAACTCAAGTCGGCATTACAGACGGTTTTTGCATCTGTGTGGGGGTGTCTTCAGTTCTGTTGAGGACGCAAACATATCTTGCCAGGGCTCGGAATTCACCCCCCCCCTCCCTTTCGCAGCTGCTGCTCTGCGGACCCTCTGTTTTGTCGAGAGCCATTGTTGCTTTGGGGGGAAAGGCAGGTTTTCGATTGTCGATGGCTGTGCCCTAACTTTTAACTTGTAAACATTTTAATTATATAAATAGTTTAATTTTAAACCAGCTGTCCGTCTAATTCTTACATGACGGTACAAGTCGGATTTTACGCAAATCCGTTGGTGTCCGGTCCATTATTGTAGGGTAGGGTATGTACCCTATCTTACAATCGAGGATTTGTATCCCTAGGTTGAGGACGCTGCAATCAGGGAAGAATGGAACCTACTCAAAGGATGGATTAAGTGGATGTGGTGGATTTAGGGGTGACTATAGGGGGGGGGGCTATTGCCCACAATATTATTTGGGAAAATTCCAAAGCCACAAGTTACAACAATAAAAGCAAAAAATAAATAAATGAATAAATAAAAATATTAATCAATTTAAAAATCCAAATAACATGTTTCAATTGCTGATGTGGATTTTGTAGCGATCGTAGCGAACGAAAAGATTAGACTTTGATGATATTGTATATGACTTTGATGATATATTTCCAACTCTAGTTCACGAAGGAATATCTTTTAAACACACACATTTATACCATTAGTATGCTTTACTATCAGAAGATTTTTTATTTTAACTACAGTTCCTTAATATAGTCAACTATACAATATTTTCTCAGTATCTGTTATTGTTAAGAGTGGTTTTGCTGATGGTGTGCTGATAGGCTATGTGTAACTGAATACATTTCGATTACCAAAGTTCATTTCAAATTTTATTGTTCCAAGTTGTTCTCATATGTTGCCGACCAACCGGTATAGTGGTTAAGGCCTCTAGATCGGAAGGTTCCTGGTTCGAATCCGGGCATGGATGTTTGAAAGCGTATAGTGTAGAGGCGGCTGGTGCACCTTAAATCTGTCGTGGCAGAAAGTCCTCACGTTGGGTGGGTGTGGAAGTTTGGAGAGTGGGGTGCCAGCTCAGGTGTTGCTTCGTCATCTGACCGTGGTTCAAAATGACAAGGTGTTGTCCTCGGATCTTTCCCTTAAGGGATTGATCCCGGACTGTCGTCAATAGCCCGTTGTGTTGCTCTAGTACGACGTTAACTAATAATTACCAATTGTTCTCATATGTTAACGTAAACAATGTTATGTCGATCTGGTTCTGGTTTAAAATGTATCCCAAACCACTGCTGAACGAAATTAGGATAGTGTACTAATGATTTTGTGCTATTGATAAACCTACGGGGAGTGTAAAACGGGAGCGAGCGAGAAGGACTGTGTTATGAACATTCGGGTGGCAATTGGCGAGAAAGGAGAATTTCGCCAAAGGAAAAGGGAGTTTTGGAAGTCAATCGGGAAAATCGAGGAGAATCGGACGTATTTGTCCGGTGCTGTTGAAGATACAGCTAATTGTTTGAATTTATATACTTTTTCATCTGTGTTGTGTTCCTTAGAAGTAATAAATGATTGGGAACCAAGGCTGATCCTTCCTTTCATAGTTAACAACATTTGGATTCGTGCTACTTTACGCTATAACGCTGGCCATGACGCTACCAGGATGATTTCCCGACAGGCTGATTACTAAGGGCATGGAGTGGGAGTGGGGTTGGCGGCCAGTTTTCCGGTAGCCCCTAGGAGGCAGAAGTATAAATCAGCCACTGAATGATTTAAATGAATCCACTCTGTTGGCGACTTGCAGATTCCATGAATCCCGCTACAAAGAGTCAATAAAATATTTAAAGGGCATCTTGAAATCCGAAAAAGGAATTGCTTGCTTCAACGCAACAGGTGCACTTTCAGTAGAAGGAAGCGCGTTTCCTTTTATGCCCTTATAGCTAGGAGCGCAAGAAAATCGAATATCAAAAACTTTGCTATCGAATTCAAGGTCCTGAATCAGTACCGAAGCGAAAGATCCGAGGACAACGTCAATTTGAACCACGATCAGATGACGAGGCAACACTGGAGCTGACACTCCACTCTCCACACCCACCCAAAGTGAGGCCACGACAGATTTAACGTGTACCAGCCTCCTCTATACTATACGCTTACAAACATCCATGCACTGATCCGGATTCGAAACAGGAACCTTAACCACCATACCGGTGGGTCGGTGAGTACTTGGTAGAAAAATTGTGTTATTTGGTTGTGTTTTTAAAATTGTGCTATCAATTCAAAATGGTTCCTGGTTCGAATCCGGGTCCAGGCACGGATGTTTGAAAGCGTATAGCGTAGAGGAGGCTGGTACACGTTAAATCTGTCGTGGCAGAAAGTCCTCACGTTGGGTGGGTGTGGAAGTTTGGAGAGTGGGGTGCCAGCTCAGGTGTTGCTTCGTCATCTGACCGTGGTTCAAAATGACGAGGTGTCGCCCTCGGATCTTTCCCTTAAAGGACTGAACCCGGACCGTCGTCAATAGCCCGTTGTGTTGCTCTTGTACGACGTTCATGCCTATGATGCTTTTTTATTTCCGGAAAGGCAAGAAGGCTTCCCAGACGCAAAAGATAGGGGGGTTCCGAAAATTTCGTCCCCTGGATCTGTTATTTTGCCACAAACTTCAAAACTGAAATGAGCGCGGGATGATGCAAATACTGGTTCCTCATAATATACTGATTAAATGTGATCTGTCATAAATAAAATAATTCCTCTTCAATTTTTGTCGAAAAATACGGGACGAATCAACCGAATAGAAGTCAGTCCTTCTGTGACTGGCATTTCTGTCCTTGAAATTGAGGTTGATACAATTCGGCGTCTGATTAACCGTTTCTTTCAGGTGGTGTAACCAGGAAAAGCAGCCGAAGTCTCTTCAAAAACGGACCCTGTTGGCATGACCAGTTCCGGTGCTCGAACGACGCATGCGTCAGCAAGAGCCAATTCTGCAACGGCCGCAACGACTGCGGGGACAATTCGGACGAAGAGTACTGCAGTAAGCTCACGTTCTCTTTTCTGGGTTGGTTGAGTTTAAGCATATCATCCTACGCACATGCTCAATAGGATTTAGAACGGGAGAATTGGCAGGCCACTGCATGTGCTGGCTATCTTCACTTTTAAGCAAAGCGTCGATCAGGGCTGCACCGCGAGGATCATCTATGAATATGAAACCAGGACCGAGAGCATCTCGAAACAGGCGAACTCAAGGACTTCGTATCTTTGACCGGTGTAACGTCATTTTTTTTATCAGTTTATTATCAAGCACATTTAATTAGTTACTAAAGATATACATAAGTTAAGGCTATTTCGAGGTTAAACATAAAATAAATACAAATAGGGTTTCAGTCCCGAGGATTCATCGGAGCAGACTAGCTCTTCGTCTCTTCACGTTCAAGCGAAAAACGATTGTCTTGTACCGTCATGTAAGAATTAGACGGACAGCTGGTTTAAAATTAAACTATTTATTCAGATAATTAAAATATTTACAAGTAAGTTTACAAGCTAAAAGTTAGGGCACAGCCATCGACAATCGGGAACCTGCCTGGAGCCAAAGCAACAATGGATCTCCACAAAACAGAGACGTCTGTCTCTCGTCGAAATCCAGAATCAGTCTCCTTCTCAAATCCCCGTTCTCTTGAGTACGCAGAACCGGGAGGGGGTGAATTCCGAGCCCTGGCAAGATATGTTTATGTCCTCAACAGAACTGAAGACACCCCCACACAGATGCACAAACCGCCTGTAATGCCGACTTGAGTTCCCAAAGGCTAATCTCCATTCCAGACATGGGATTAGAGAACCGACGGAACTCCAGCTGTGTCGATGGGAAAATCGTTCCTGAAAACGCACAGAACGGTTTATCGCATCCCTGAACTCAATTGCCAGACACGAGGGGAAGGAAAAAGGGGTGGACCAACGGAACGCCAGGCCGCTGATGAGAAAAACTCTCTTTCGGTATTTTGTCAAAAACACACGTGCAAACTCTGAAGTTGATGTTGTCACCGTCTGGATGTTGATGCACATTCTAGTGTCCACGTGTTAGAGAAAAAAGGTCGGCTAGTACCATATGGTACAGTCTCCTTCTTTGAGTGGAGACATGTTCTCCCGAAACCGCCACAGTTCAAAGACGAAGGCTACCCCTATCCGGTCATAAATTCGCCATTCCCTTCGACGGCGAATCCACGTAACAAAGGAAATCTCGATAAGGAAATCCATGAAGCTGTAGCAAACAGACCCCCTGGCCCTCCAGCATAATATTTGCCCAAACTACGACTCCCCCATGAAGGTAAAGGATGTCTTTCCGTGATGTTTTCCAGGGTGAAAACGCATTCCACGTTCTCCCCAGATCGTGGTACGACGAGAAAGTTTGCAGACTAAATATGGACTCGTGACTGATCCTAACATTGCGTACTGTTGTCACGCTCCACTGTAAACGTGCGCGCTACTGTGCAGACATGAGGGGGCAAACTGCTGGTCGTCTGGCATTGAGACCAACGTGTCCGAGTCTTCTGTAAACAGCTTGTCTCGAAATTATGCCTTCTGTGGCGGCTGTCAGGGCTGAACCTCGTTGTCCGGTAGAACGGTTCCTCTGACATCGCGCAGTCATCACCAAATATCAATGCCGAGCGGTTCCTACTAGGGATGCGACATAAACATCGATGTATTGGGGTCGATGTTTTTGTAACATTAATGTTTACACGTGTCGATGTTTTATTTTTAAATGAAAAAAGTACCGTTATAAAATTTTTAAAAATAACCAAGTAGCATAATTTTCATAATCAGCATATTGAACATACTTTTAGACCAAAGTGACCAAGTGTGAAGGGTCTGAATAGTAAGGATGCGACATCGATGTCGACGTTTTCAAAACATTGTTATTTTATAAAAAATATCTATGTTTTATAAAAAATATCTATGTTTTGCTGTCGATGTCGCATCACTAGATGCTAAACCAGTTTTAAGAAATGAGGAAAAAGTTTAAATACACTGAATTTTAAAAACATCGATTGTTTTGGGGCGATGTATTATCAACATCGATGTTTTGCTATCTTTGGCTGACCTCGTCGGGTTAACTCCAGTGATTTGATACATCAGTCTGGAGATCTGAGACACATTCAGAATTCGAGATGCTTTGATTTGGGATCCACAGGATTCCAATCATTCGCCCTGTTCACAAACCTTTCCAGTTGGCATCTTTCGTCCTTATCGGTTGTTGGCAACGCTCCGCACCTCAGCAATTGCGAAATGTCTGTCTAAACTGGCCATGCCGCTCGAGAGCGTTTTATACTCGCACAGGTGTTTTGCGCATGTCGACTGAACTGTTTTGCAGAAGATTGCATAATGTTTTACCTTCGTCCCACGATACCTCACAAGTGATTTTGAACCATTTTATCCATATTAACTCCAATTGTTTCACACACTATACCCGACATTTGGACATGAGTGTACTTTGCACGTGTGAACTTTAAAAGTCAGTTGTTATAGTTCTTTTCCTTGTTCATCGCGGATATCCTGATCGAGTTGGGTTTTTTTGTGTTCATAATCAACTTAAGTTCTTTTTTCAATGTTACGGAATTATTCCATATTTTCGATATGCGAACATTATCCATAGAAAAAATGATGATTTTGAAAGCACTTAATTTTTTTTCCCTCAGGAGTGAATGTCTGTCCTATGAAACCACTTTTTGTGCGATGTTATGATGTTATACCTATTTCAAGATATACCTCCTCTCCCCGATATGACTATGTCAGTCGCGGATATGACTACTACTCCACACAAGGATATGACTACTACAGATGCATTCCGCAATCATGGGTGTGTGACGGGTTTGTTGATTGCAGTTCAGGATCAGACGAGACCCAATGCAGTGAGTATTCATCTCTACTGTTATAAAAGGAAGTGTTTGTTTCTTGCACGCAAAGTCCTAACGAATCTGTGGCACTTACAGTAATGGGATTTGGCACACAGGTAGTCCAATTTTTTTGAAATTTTGGGGTCGCGGCGAATTTTTAAATTTAATCTAGAACATTTTAAAACGAATTTAATAGTTTTTTCACCGTTCTTCCTTCTTTCCAAAAATGAAGAAGCATAAAAAAATTTAGACTTTTCCCCCTCACGCGTCACTATTGACGTCAGCCTTTTGAAACATGCCAATTTTCTTCACCTTCCGTCTCGAATCGGAGCGAACAGATTCGAATGACCTTCGTTTGATTCGAGATTCATTCATTTTGATTTCCTGAGAAACGGATTCGAGTGAAACAAAAGAAATTAATAAAGTTATCACTGGCGTTCTTCAATGCTTTTTTCTATCTCAGCAATTGTTAAAGATAGGATGAAAATTTTAACGGATTTGAAATCTGGAAAAATTTACACCAGATAGATACCTTATACGTTTGATTATTTTTAACAAATAATTTATCGATTAAATATTTATATTTTTTGGTTTGCGAAGTAAACCAACACCACGTGCAACTCCATTATGGCTGTTATCCAATAGGCTGCAACTTCGCCAAACCAAATGGGAATCCGTGATGGCTGTTATCTAATAGGCTATGAATTCCCATTTGGTATGCTTCGCAAACCAATAACCCAACAAAAGCAACTGGCATGGGCATCTCCGGGCTAGTCACGGAGTGGCTAGTATCAAATATGTCAAGTCGTCAAGTCGTTTTTTACTTGAGATGGACAGATATTACCACCATACCGCCGTTTTGTAGTTCGATTCTGGAGAGTTAGTTGGCTTTAGTCACGTAGTTTCGATCGCATTAAATTCTTTCCATTAAGTGTCAAGTTAAAGCAATTTGTTACCACAGTTGTCGTCTTACACGTAATTAATTGCACGTCGCCGGATACGATAATAGCGACTACCAGTTAGTAAAAAAATGCGTTCGGCGACCGAAGTTGCTTTGGCAACCCTGGTGTATTTGCTACCATTCCTGAAATGGACTCACTCGCGGTCATCTGCTTTCTCACCAGACCTCTAGGTAGGTAGATATTTAACGTCGCACTGGTGCAACACAAAGAGCGATTGGCGATGGTCCAGTAACTATCTCGAATTGAAAGATCCGGAAACAACCCCCTCGTTTTGAACCACGGTCAGATGGTGTTAATACCTGAGCTTTTGGTTGGACCTACCTCCAAATACGCGACCTTTCGGTTCTTAATTCGACTGCTCATCCAACTGGGCGATTAACTCTGAAATACAATCTGGGCTAAATTAGCCAAGGTCGGAGAATCGTATTCTTTAAGTCCTCGGCTTTCTACTGAAGTAGACAGACTATGTGAGCGGAGTCGCTGTCCTAAGATCTGTTAGCATTGACACTGTTGTCAAAATCGAGTTTCATATCAATCCCAACTTGGGATATCACAATCAAAATAACAATCCAGAACGTCGAGTAAGAAAAACAAGCAATACAAGTAACAAAAAATTTCTTTAACATTCAGCTTTTATATTGTACTAGGGAGCCCGCCCCCTGCTCGCTGAAGCTTGCTAACCCCCTTGAGGACTATTTTGAAATCCTCGTATGTTAGCTGCGCGTACGTTGATCGCTTCGCTCTCATCAATGAAGACACGTGTCCTAGCAGAAGGGATTGTTTACAAAATATAAAAACGATATTCCAAAAAAAAAAATATTTTTCAAATATAAATTTATTGTATTACAGAAAAGTTACACAGTACCTCTGGAATCAGAACTCGAACAATTTGGAATTCAAATGACAACTTGAGCACATTTTTTGACTCGAAATGTGAGCGCTGCTTTGGAAATTCCCAGCATGTTGTATGTAAGCTGCAAAAAAGCTCGACAAATATTCAGTTTTTTCAATAAAGTTTCACCCGATAACGTTATCAATTCAATTGAGACTCGAGGCTTCCTGGTAAACAAACAATCATACAGTGTTGCCAAAACGCGATAAAAAACGTCCTTTTTGTGTGCCACGAAAGCGAATTATTATATATTGTGTTGCTGATCGGTAGACCAGTCAGCTTTAGTGATGCAAAATTTGCATGCCGATCTAAAGTCGATCGAATGATAAATGTGATAAAATAGTTTAATTCGATGAACCGAAAAGGTTTGTTATGCTATAAGATCCCAGAATGGTGAGTCACGTGAGCTTGGATTAATCGACTTGATCCGATTGGCAACCGAAACGTAAACGCGTACTTTTCGTTACCCTCGCCAGTTCGCCCTACGCTAGGATTCGTGCTTTGTTCCAATACCACATAAACGACAACCAGAGATCTTAAGATCGAGTGATCGGGAGAAATAACGAGAACGCACACGGTCCGTCTATTGCATCAAGCGGTCGATTCTAAACAATAAACTCGTTCAAATCTACGCGACTCGTAAGCTGACTTACCAGAGCAACCAGGAAGCAGTCAATACTTCTGGCACTTCTAAGAGTGACCGCGAGGGCAGCGTCACAAGGTTTGGTCATTCAAAGTGCGACCAGGAATATTGCTTCGAGCGGCCCTCCCCCCAAATAAAGAAAAACAAAAGGAATAAAAATAAAACTTAATTATAAAGGGAAATGCAAAAATAAAAATATATACACTACCCTACAATAGTGGACCGGACAGCAAGATGTGATGGTATAAGGGAAAGAATGCACGCTTTAATAGGGGGAGGGTCCCCCATGTGCTGCAATGACACTAGAAACCCTTCTGGGCATACTTTCAAGAAGGTTTTGATACACCGCTATGGGTATTAGTGTGCATTCCTGCTGGAAGAATGTCGCCAGCTCAGCTGTCGATTTCGGACGGGGTTCCCTGGTCCGTCAGCATCGCTCTAAGTCGTCCCACACATGTTCTACGGGGTTAAGGTCGGGACTCTGAGCAGGCTAGGGAAGAGGTTTTACATCCATATCTCGGTACCACTGCTTGACAGAGGCTGTAACATGACATGGAACGTTGTCGTCCTGGAAGTAATATTCGTCCATTCCATAAAATTGCCAGAGCGTGGGAAGAACCTGATTGTCTAAAATGTTCATGTAGGCGTCGGCGTTCAACTGACAGGAACACCATGCAAAGGTGCCAGGCCTTACCACGAAAAACACCCCCAAACAAGCAGTCGGTTTTTGTGCAAATCCGTTGGCGTTAAGTCCATTATTGTAGGGTAGTGTGTATATATCTCTAATATTATAAAAGGAAGTGTTTGTCTGTTTGTTTGTTTCTTGCACGCAAAGTCTTGACGAATCTATGGCACTTACAGTAATGGGATTTGGCTCACAGGTAGTCCGAGTTTTTTGCAATTTTTGGGTCGCGGCGAATTTTAAAATTCAATCTAGAACATTTTAAAATGAATTTTATAGCTTTTTTCACCGTTCTTCTTTCTTCCGCGGAATGAAGAAGCATCCAAATTTAGACTTTTCGCCCTCACGTCACCTTTACGTCAGCTTTTGGAACCATGCCAATTTATTTCATCTCCCAAGGGAAGAGTCCGAGGAAACACCGAGTCCGAGTAAAGAACACCACGTCAGTTTGAACAACAGTCAGATGACGAGGCAACACCTGAGCTGGCAACGCACACTCGCCAAACTCCCACACTACTCCAACGAGATTACATTTGAGGCCGTGAGATATTGAACGTGAACCAGCCTCCGTATACATTATGTGTTGGTATTTGGCTGGACCTAGTTTCGAACTCGCAATCTTTTTATTGCTAATCCGTTAATCTTCCATTTGGGCCACAATGGCCCCGAGATGTTTACTTAGATTGGACCTCCTCTTCACACAAAGACTCAACCACTTGATTGTTCGTTTCAGACAATGACGAGACCTCACTGACGTTGCAGTCGCTGTCGAGGGCAAAGCAGGCCGCCCTGCAGTGGAGCCTCGGGGCGAGGGATGAGGGTCGCCCCGGCCACAAGTGGGGCGCGGAAGTCTCCCGAAAGGCCGTCGCCTGGTACTTGGGGGAGCGGAACAGCTTCCTCCAGAACAAGACGTTCATGGGCGAAATGGCTGACGAGGTCAGCCTCGGACTTTTGTCCAGACTGGCAATGTAAGTCAACAATGGTAATCGTAGGTAATTAACGTCGCACGGGAATCACACAACGGGCTATTAGCCACTTTACGGGATCCATCCCGATGGATGGTTGGTTGGTTTTGGGGTTTTTATGGGGTTTAAGCTTTGCGGGGCCCTGCTGCGACAAACACAAGACAAACAATAACAAGAAGTAGACATACACGCAATGGAAATTTTACAGACTCAGAAGAGAGAAATACACCCAGGGAGGAATGCATCTGATAGGAATCGAACCTGTGTCGCCTACAATTCAAAGGTTGCTAGCGCAGAGGGCATATCCATTGAGTCACGACAACCCATTCCATAGTGGAATATCCGAGGATAATAACTCATTTTGAGCCACGGCCAGACAACGAGGTCACACCTGAGCTGGCACCACACTCTCCGAACAACCACACCACGCATACGGGAGGATAGTTGAGGTCACGATAGGTTGAGCGCGCATGAGCACCCTCTTGCAGGACGGCCTTTGAGGTGTTTGGAACACACGCAAACCTCCAGTAGCTAGGTTAGCCAACTTTTTCTGAGACAAAGCCAGGACATACTGCCCCAAACTGAATATAACTGAATTTATAGCAATTGTTGCTACGATAAATTTGATATCTGGCAAACCCGATAGTCAGAAATACAACCCACACCTGACTACGGAATTTTCTCCGCGAACTAAAAAATAAGAAATTTGTGTGACCAACTTTTGATTGCATCGACTTTATTTATTAACCAACTTAAAAAATTGACGTAGTAGTGATTGTCGTAAAAATGTAGATATGACGGTTTTAACAAAAAGTAACGAAAATATCCAAAGATTCCGAATTTTTTCTGACCAACTTTTGATTGCATCGAATTTATTTATTAACCAATTTCAAAAATAATTCTACCTTAAGAAAGAGTACAGAAAGAGAATTTTGAAAATTAAAAACTAATAGTAATAAGAAATTTATATGACAGTTTAAAAAAAAAAATAACGAAAATGTCCCAATTTTTCCCGAATTTCAAAAAAATATTACCAAGAACCAAATTGAAATTTCTAAAAAACTCGACGAGCTGCAAAAATTTACGTTGAGAGGTTCTGTTTAAAAAAAACTCACGGCTTGTGACTGAAAATTTGTATGTGTATTGCTCACTCGCGGAAGAAATTTCGCTTTTTCAACTTTGATACTTAATAAACCCTAAACTAATAACCGCGTCGGAAAAAGATCTTTTCAATAGTCCAGGGAACACGATGAAGAACAAACCATGTTAATTTCATATTTTTCTGATCCGAACTTTCTCGGGAAACCGTCTAAGAATCGAGCTAAACAACAGTTTTCAATCCTGCGGCGGCGGTTACTTTTTTTTTTAATATAGAGAGATTTATTAGCTTACCTTACCAATCTAAGTACAGTACGCATACGTGCGTGCATCCATATTCAATGCACTTACCTCTACTATGATAAAAGGAAGTGCTTGTTTTTCGTTATCACAGTCCTGACGACGGCAGTTACAATAATGGGATTTGGCACACAAGTAGTATGATTTTTTTATAATTTTCGGGTCGCGACGAATTTTAATCTAGAACATTTTAAAATGTATTTAATGGAATTTAATTATTATTGTTTTCATTCGAATGGCAGCAGCATAAAAGATCGCAGATTCTAAATTTTTTTTTTTTTCCGTTTGTATTTTGCACAGAGGATCAATTTGTCAGCAGATTAAGAAAACAAATAAAATTTTTTAACATAAATGTAATTTCTTATTCGTCACGTATGATCCAAATGAAACAAAATTTTCCTTTATTCTTTTCGTCTCGATTTCAACATACTTTTAAAACAGGGAGAGATCACTTCAACCAATAAACAGACAGATGTCCACCTGTTGTGCTTGAGAAGGAAGAGAATTGAGGGTGGGTAAAACGCCGACGATGATTCAAAGCAAACGAGAAATGGGGGGAAGGGGAGGGAAGTAAAGGCGTAAATTCAGGTCCTCTCCGGGGTCGCAAAAACTTTGTATTCTTCTGGTCATTCCCTGTGTTACTCCCCGCCTCAATAAATGTTACAACAATTACTATTTTTCAAAAAAAAAAACACGACAACCTTAATGAAAAATATAATACCCATATAACCGATAACCAGGAAAATAAAATCACTATATCAGCAGTGCCCTTTAACACATGTTCCATACACACAAAATATTTAAAAAACAAAGAACCAAACAGTCGGTGTGCCATAAACCAGAAAACGAAACTAACCATGCAAGCGCGTTGAAAATGTAGACAGCATAGTAAGCAATATAATTGAAGAACACAGGAAGTTCAAAAATATTACAACAAAAGTGGTAAATAATGATAAAAAATGAAGAAATTTTGGTGGATCAAGGAGGAGCCTGACCTTTCTACATATGAGCAGCATTAGGTTGAAAAAATTGCTCAGATACTCCCCAAACACTATTAAAAAAAAACACTAAAAAAAAAAAGTAGGAACTAAACGAAAACCCGCAGCAGAAGCCGGGAGATCAACAACACCAAGCCCGAAAATCGCAACTAAATACCCAGTCCAACTAAACGCTAACACCAAACCTCCGTTGCAACGAAACCATAAAAAGCAAAAATGAAAAGCAGAAAAATAAAATCCCCAAATCAATGGAGTCTAATCCATGTCACTTTGCAGGAAGACACTGAAGTCGGTGTCCTCCACGGAGCTGGCTTCCTACGTGAACGCCTTTCTCGTCACGTGCGTCAACCCAAGGGACTTCTACGTCGTGGACCTAGTGAGTGAGCTGCGCAGCCGAGCCGACGCGTCGAACGAGACGCACCCGTCTGTGACGCTGGCGTTATGCAACGCAGGGGACGACATTAGAGACAGGGACGTCGCGAAGACAATCGACGCCTTTTGGAACGCTCACAAGAACTTCAGAACAGGTAATGCACTTTCCCCGTTCCATCTTTGGGGAACTTAACCAACACTACAATAGCAGTTAGCTTACAGCACAGTCCCGCAACGCAACCTCAGTCTAACAAAACAACATTTCATGATTGAGGTTCGCTGCAATGCTCTGTGTAGAGTACTTCTTTCGTCCTAATTTGTTTTATAGTGTGGTGAAGTTCCCCAATAATCCAAAGGTTATATGTTAAAACCACGTCCGGGTCACCAATGTATCAGAGCTTTTCTAAAAGCGCTTTATAAATGCCAATATCTTCTCTCTCTCCCCTAGACGTGCAGGCCCTGGCTGTCCTGGCCTTGTCCTGCGCAGTCATGCAAGAAAAAGGGGTGGTCGAGGCCACCGAGATCGACGAGCTAACCGTGGAGCTGAAGAAGAAGCAGTACCGCAACGGAACCGTGGAAAGCCTCAAGACGACCGCCCTGGTCATGCAGGTAAGACTCCTGGATACCACCCCTCTTTATTCACGCTCCATTAACGGTTGAGTAAATTCAAATTGCCATTGAAAGAGAGCGAACGCGTGGGAAAGAGTATGGTGAATTGGTCTGTCTTCCACGAGAACTCCTCTCGACGCTAAGTCTAAGTGTGGGGCGTCAACTACATGAACAAGGCTCTGTTTTTTTTTTTTTTTAATTTTTTTTTTATTATTATTATTATTTGGGGGGGGGCTTTGGATGTTGTGATTTTGCTTCGTTTTTTGCAAATGCTAGCAACGGAAAGAGAGATCATTGCACTATCATTATCGGCAACTAAAAATCAGAACAAATATAACTTATTTGTTTCGTTAGTAGTGGCGATATGATAAATTTATCTGACTGTAGAATTGGGATACTAGAACAGAGCACAAGCGCATTTAAAATTATATTTATAGTCAAAATGCGTATTACTTGCACTGGAGCAACACAAAGGGCTATTGGCGACGATCAGGGATCAAACCTGAAAGGTTTGTACCACGGTCACATGACGAGGTCACAACTGACCTCGCATCCGAATCTCCAAACTTCCACACCACGCTAACGTGAAGACATTAGAGGCCACGACAAATTGAACGTGCACCAGCCCCTTTGGACACGTTAGACTTTGCTTGGATTCGGATTCGCGACCCTCCGATTGCTAATCCCTTACTCTTCCACCAGAGCAGCCGCCGCCCCAAGTAAATGTGTGTAAATGATTACTCCTTCACGCTTTGGTCAAAAGAAATCAAGTCCAACAACAATTATCTCTCAGCGAGGGTGCTCTTCAAGCATTCCGACTTAGAGGTGTGAGCAGTTCTCTCGGCAGACAGACAGACGGTACTTGACAGTATCTTTTCAGGCGCTGTACGCGTCGGAGAGTGAGTCAGATGAGAACAACTTCGACGAGGACAAGGCGCTGATGCAGATACTCAAGTCCCAGAAGGCGGACGGCTCCTTCGGCAACGAGGCCAACACCTACTACGTCCTCCCCGTCCTCGCCTACAGGAGCCTCGTCAACGTCAGCTCGTCCCACTGCTCGCCACGTCACAGGGAAGGTACGTATTAAGGTCTTGTATTGTGAGGTAGCCATCCAATAAAGCCATCTTGTAATGTGGGGTGCCGTGGTACCCGGCAAGGAACATCTTTGCATTTTTATAGTTAGCTGCCAGGGATCCTCAAACATAAATACAACAACCCCTTGATGCATCCCGCTTCAATGAGTGGGAGGGCACGGTAAAACTGCTGGAAGAGCATCGAATTAGCAATCGGAGGGTTGCGAGTTCGAATCCTGCCAACCGTCGTGTACAAAAGGTGCATATTTAATCCGTCGTGGCCTCAAATGTCCCCATCAGGAGTGGCCCCAATCGCGTCCCATGCCATCAAAGAGCCACGGCACCAGACAGTCAACATGAAATGCCGGCGTTCGTCACACACGTCCCATGGTCTGAAATAATGTAAATGATGACGTTCTTTGGTTATATCGAGTTTCGAAATCGCAACCGTGGTCCCCATTGATTAAAAGTACAGATTCTACTGCTCAAGAAGGTCGAAACTGCTTAGAAGTTAAGCCGCGTTTACACAGGAGTTGCAAATACATTTCTCTTCCTTTTTGTGGCGACGATGTTTGACGTTCCCCTATGCCGACTCTTTTTGGACCCATTCTTCGACTGACTCCGGTGTAAACGCTTTGTAGACTTTATCGGAAAATCCGATCGCATTCTTCTCACCCCTTTATAGAGAACAGTGATACCATTTCTCTATCTTGTACAAAGATATCGAGTTCCATTTCACTCCAGGCATTCTTCTTTTTGTTTTCTTCGTACTCGGATGTAGTTGGGTCCCAGAGGGGGACAGGCCTCTCTCTGTAAATAGTTCTATTAATGTTATTAGCAGCTCTTTCGTCCACGCCATTTGAATCGAATAGGTCACTCACTGGCAGTTTGGCAGGAGTCAAGGCAAGCGATAAGGGCAAAATAACAGAGCGAACAAAAGACGGCGTGAGCAACCACTGGGGGGGGGGGAAGGCGGAGGTGAGCGGTTAGTGTCAAGCAAGCGTCTCGGAGAAATCTCCCCCAAAAGTTGCAACCCTTTGATCTTTGTCGACTGATGGTGGAAAACAAATTTGTCTCTGCAAACTCTTCAAATCGCCACCCCGACTCGAGATCTTGACTAAAAAATGAATGGCTGCCGTTTCTCGGAATAGCTTCGGTGTTTGGAGGGAGACAAGTTGTGCAAATCCGGCGGCTTTATACAAGGAAGAATACAAAATCTTTATGCAGGGAAGACTGCATAACGGATTTATACAACTTGTGAATAACCGTGACATGTATTTTGAATCACACGAATTCGTGCATTCATGCCTTTTTCATCCCCGTTTAGAAAAGGAGCGCCTCGAAGACCTGTTGAGCCTCGGGGGACAGAAATCGAGGGTTCGGCTCTCGTTGTGGATAGGGAATAATCGAACGCTGGAGAGAACGATCGTCTTGAAGGTGCCCACCAACACCTCCCTCTATGGAATCATGGAATGGGCCGCGGGGGTCGACTCGCACTTCAGGTGAGTAGAGCTTATTTAACTTCTGTTCCTCACGATAACTACTCAAGTCAGGGCAAGTCTGCTGCAACAGAAACCGGACCTATCCCATTATCCCAGGGAAGTCAAGAATAGATGCGATGACCACGTGACCACCTACACCATTCCCCACCCAGTAGGGGTGGAGTGGTGAGTCAGGATATTACACTACAGTGTAACGACTCAGACTAATGCTACAGGTTGAGAAATAAGTAGTTTTATTTCTAGATTAGGGGGGGGGGAGTACGGTTAAATTTACAGAGTTCTCTTGGAATCGGAGGTCTGGGAATGGTTCCCTTGGAGTATCAGTAGCAGTGACACGAGTAATGGGGTGAGTTACAGGCTACGGCCTTTCACGGTTATCTCGGATGAGATAAAGTCTGGCGGGATGCCAAGGCGGAGAATCGGGTCTCCTCTGGTATACGAACCAAGCAAAGGGTGAATTCCAGGCTACGGCCTTTCACGGTTATCTCGGATGAGATCAAATCTGGCGGGGTGCCAAGGCGGAGAATCGGGTCTCCTCTGGTAACGGGACTCGAGCGATAGTCCTCCGGCCGGGTGGCCTCTCAGAGCGTTCTCGGGTGAGATCAGAAGGTCGCAAGCTCGTGCGACCGTGGAGCAGTTTAGCCGGCTACCTGCCGCGGCTACTGCGTTCCTCTCGAAGATAATCTGGGGCCGGATGCCCGGGTAAGTTCGGCTCGACCGTCCTGTGGCAATTAAAAACGCTCGGAGCTCCTAGAAAAAACCGTGCGCGCTCTTTTATACCTTGTGACGAAGTCTGTGGAGAGGAAAGAAAAAACAAGCTTTCGGCGGAGAAACTGCCAAGAGGTCAAACCAGACGCTGAAGGGTCACACCGTGTATGACCTCAGACCGCGTGAGTTAACGAGCTGGCGTTGGTTCGAGGGATTTAGTTTCGGCCGAAACAGAGCGAAGGATCTTTGTCGCGATGCCGACGAGACACCCAGGCAGTAGTTCATTTCCGCTGCTTTAACATCATCACAAGAACCCGCGGATGCTTTTGTTCGGGCCGTCGTTCGCTAATGAGGCTACCGTCGAGATAGAAAATCAACGGTTTTCGAACAGCCAACAGCGAGACGACAAGTGTGTCCAATAAAAGAGAGGGGGGGCCAACAACCCCCTGGAACTTTCGGGAGTCGAAAGCGTTTTGGGGTTGGAAGAAGAGAGACCAGACCGAGGGATCAAACTGATCCGGCTGAAGTTAACACCGTTCTCGGTTGTTTGTCGGATACCCCGTCTCTGGAGACGTGCCGAGTCGCGACAGCTGTTCGTGGACACAGAACGGATTGCCCAAACTGAGATTCCGGATATCAGACTCTAAAATAAAGCTCAAGCCTGAGCTGCTACTGTGCTGCATTGCACACGACCTATCGAACTGATTGCCCAAACTGGGATTTTGTCTATTAGACGGGAGAAAAGCTCGACCCTGAGCTGCCGTTTGCTGACTTCGTACACGCGTGCGAGAACTTTTGGAGAAGCTCACCCGAGCTAGAAAACATTAACTCACCCGAGTAAGGTCTGGAGAAGGGCTCACCCGAGTCGGATAATCTACATCGGAGTTCTGCGGAAAAGGACAATTTACAGTCTGTAAAACGCCACCTACCAAATTCCTTCAAGGTTATTCCTTGAATTGTAAATAAAAAACACCTTATTCAAGACCACTGCTAACATTTTTACGTAGTGAATGAATCTTCCATCCCTAAGACGTCACAACCTCTTTTGGAGGGGGTGGGCTTCTGGCGCTGTGGTCGCTCTTGACGTAATTCACGTCCTGCAATTGGTCTAGTGTCAGGGGGGTCAAAGGTGCCCGCTGACCTTATTGGCCTTTGAACCCCGACGGAAAGTCTCGGTTCGGCCTCTCGCTGTCTTGGATCTTACGTCCAGCTCGTCCATCATCCTGGGGACCAAAAGTCTGTCCATTGTTTCTAACTGTCAAGTAGAGTGACCGGAGGGCGACTGGCTGTCACCGCTATTTCCCTTGGACTTAGACGTGGGAGAGAGAGAATATATCGATACTCCACAATCCCTCCCCCCTTCAAGAGATTTTTCCTTGGTGAAAAATCTGTAAGGCAAGGGTTAGACAAAGCAAGTTCACTGACCAATTCATTAGAGGCAAAGGAAAGAGCACACACCATAATTACTGGAGGAGTATTGGCTCTTTTACCTAACGTACTGGAAATATTCCTCAGTGTTAGGCCAATATCCTGCTTAAACAGTCTGCATGTTGGTTTTCCTTGCCTGCCCTGTGCTTAATTTTATAATCAAAAGGCTGCAAAACTAGGGCCCACCTCATTAATCGAGGGTTATGGCCTGCGTTTGTTTTTAACCAAACGAGAGGATTGTGATCCGTCTCTATCGTAAAGGCCTGTCCATCTAGGTAATGTCTAAGTTTTTTTTATCGCGAAGATAATTCCAGCACACTCCTTTTCAGAGGCGCGGAACTGCTTCTCAGAGTCCGAAAACTTACGACTAAGGTAAAGGACCGGATGGTCAGTATTGTTTATATCATTCTGTGCCATAATTACCCCGACTCCTTTATCTGAAGCGTCCGTTTGAATAATGAACTCCTTACTGTAGTCAGGGGCGTACAGCACAGGTTTCTCTGTCAGTTTCTCTTTCAATTTCTGGAATGCCCCATATCACATTCGCTGACCATTCCACGTCTTCCTTCCGGATTTTACCTTTCAAAGCGCGGGTTAACGGCTCTGCTATGATAGCGTACCCTTTTATATACCTGGCATAATACCCGCTTAGACCCAGGAATTGCCTAATCTGCGTTTTGTTGTGGGATTTGGGGAAATCAAGCACGGCTTGAATTTTAGCCTCGGTGGGTGTCCTGCACCCCCCGCCTATCATGTGCCCAAGGTATTTAACGCAATTTTGTGCAAACTTGCACTTTGATGGCTTAATAGTAAGTCTCGCTGAAGCTATTTTTCTCAAGATCACATCTACATGCTTCATGTGTTCTTCCCAGGTTTCCGAAAATATTGCTTCATCGTCCAAGTAGGGGACGCTGAATTCCTCGCAACCTTGTAACAATTGAGCCATAAATTTCGAGAAGCAATACGGGGCATTGACTAACCCGAACGGCAGCATTAACGGTCTATAGGTCAAATAAACCAAGACAGTCGTCTGTGTTGCCCATTCTCCAACGTATTCTGTACGTCTAAGTTGACACCTCAGGATTCTTGTTTAGACGGCCGCCTAGTTATGCCCGCGGCATCATGACGTATCACGGCTGTTAGATAACGGCTCCACTTTCTTAGGAAACCGAAGCTTTACTGATGCAATAGCGGTAACATTTCCTACTAATTAACTCAATTGTTTTCATTGCTTCAATTATAAGTTTAAATCTTTGCCTGAAGTTGTCTTGAGATTTTCTTACCAAAACGCTGTTTTATATTGATTTCCTCGACGTCGTTAGTACATAGAAATCGGAATTCGAAATTTTGAGTATTTGCATCGCATGAAATCTTTTACAGTTCTTGTCGATAAGTTTTGAGGAAGGATTATCTTTCAAAAATCCATAGGTAATGCGTTAAAGGATTCGGTGGGATAATTAATGTCACATTGGAGCAACACAGCAGGTTATGGGTGACTGCTTGGTAATAATCTTGAAAAGAAAGATCCGAGGACGACATCTAGTAATTTTGAACCATGGTTGGATTATTAGAGAATTTGGAAACAAACTGCATTTGCGAATCTTCTTTGACAGTTGGTATGAGAAAGGAGAGGTTGGCAGGATTTTCCCATTTGCACAGCCTTAGAGGGGTGTCCAGTTCAGTTTCTACCCTCAGTGAAATGAACTCACCCCTTGAAGGAGGCGGGCCCAAGTCTCATCTTGTGGTAGGTAATAGGGATAGAAAAACATCGATGTTCAAAATTAAAACATCGATGTTGATAATACATCGACCCAAAAACATCGATGTTTTTAAAATTCAGTGTATTTAAACTTTTTCCCCCATTTCTTAAAACTAGTACAGCAACTTGTGATGCTACATCGACAGCAAAACATCGATGTTCAAAATTAAAACATCGATGCTGATAATACATCGTCCCCAAACCATCGATGTTTTAAAAATTCGATGTATTTAAACTTGTTTTCCCATTTCTTAAATCTGGTTTACCAACTAGTGATGCGACATCGGATCCAATACATCGATGTTTTTTTCTAAAACATCAATGTTTAGAAAACATCGATATCGATGTCGCATCCCTACTTTTCACATCCTTCATCCTTGGTCACTTGGGTCTAAAAGTATGTTCAATTCGTTAATTATAAAAATTATGCTATTTGGTTATTTAAAAAAAATTTTTAACGGTACTTTTTTTTATTTAAAAATAAAACATCGACAACGTAAAAACATCGATGTTACAAAAACATCGACCCCAATACATCGATGTTAAATACATCGATGTTTTTTAAAAAAACATCGATGTTTTGAAAACATCGACATCGATGTCGCATCCCTAGTAGGTAGGGATTTCAACTGTCACAAAATAACCGGTTTACGGTAAACCGGGGTTTTTTTCGTCCTGTTATAACTGCCCCGGTTTAACCGAGTAAAAAAAAAAACGGTTTTTAAAATAACCGGGGAAAAAAAAGATTTTAAAAAACTTTTAGGTGTTTCTATTTAGTTGTAGATAAAAAAAATGCAAACTGTCGTTAACTGTTTTTATTTATAACATCACAACTGTTACCAAAATTCACATTAATTCTAAAATAAACCAAAATTTAATTGTTTCTAAATGAAAGTACACAAACTAATAAAATAATTAGAACATTAGCTACCTTGTTAATATTGTTTTATCTATTCAACCCAATACTTTTAATTTACTCTGCTCCTAAATACTCGCTGAGTTATATGCTGGTCGACTTTTCTGTCATCCGAAACCACAGAATTCAGAGCAGTTACTTAGACGGTGGGATGAAAACTGTGAAGCTCGGTGTCCGTAACAAATAATTATATAAATCTATCAGAGGAAGGGAATAAGAAAAATGACTAACTGCATAGACCAGGGATGCATCACCGACCAACCGGTCTAGGATCGGAAGGTTCCTGGTTCGAATCCGGGGTTAGGGCATGGATGTAAATTGTGCTGTCCTTTGTTAGGGACATTGATGGTCCATCCACTGGGTGCCCCTTCACAAGTGACCATCACTTCTGGCCTTGTATAAGGCTAAAATGACCTCGGTCAACACTGTACTTTGTATTGTATTGTATTTGCATTTGTCTTCGCAATTGTACTGCCTTGCCATTGGAAAAAAAATAGACCAGGGATGGCGAACCAATGACCACGGAGGCTTTTTAAATGACCCACGAGTTGAATTTTATAAACTTATTATCATATTTTATCAGATGCATGTAACATTAAAAAATGAATCGTGAGAAAATTGCTTCGAACCCTGTTGGCCGTCGACTGTGAGATATTTTTCATGTGCCTATTACACAGTTTCTCAACTCATTGCATCACAAATAATTAATTTAGGCAAGCTCAGCTAAATGCATCTTCCCACGCCGTGATCCAACTATTTACCATAAGATCTCCCATCAAATGATACCATATAAGGCAATGGAATCTGTCTGAGTATTGCTGATCAGGGAATTATTAATTTGTTGATGTGCAACTTGTAACTTTCTGGGCCATCTCTTGTAACACGCTAATCATGACTGTTGTGTAATAAAGACGCTTGTTTCATTGCTCTCGGTCCAGCTCGTCTATTTTGGTAATTAAGTAGTGAGACTTGTAAAAAACCTCACATACATAAAGAATTTTTTTTTAAATTTTGAACCCCTCTTTTAAAAAATATGAAGAAAGTACAAGTGTTAATAAAGAACTTAAAAATAAAATGTCATAAATGATTTTTGTAAAATGTTTTTAGATTTATTGATTATACATAATGCTGTTTTAAGATTTATATGTGAATATTAGGATATTTATGACGAAACTTGTCATCTTTACTAGGGATTTGGAAATGAAAATCATGAAATATTTTCCTCAGTTACAAAAACATTTTCAAAACACAATAACAATGGAAAATACGCTTGACATTCAAGAAAATGCAATCAAAAAATATTTAATGATTATACAGGAAATAAAACATGCCTTTGAGGAGAGATTTAATCAATTTAAAAGTATGGAAAATACTTTTCACTTAATTTTATATGCATACAAAACAAAATTCGAAATAATGGAGCTAAACGAATTTAAATGGTTAGGTATCCATGATTAAGAAATGGAATGAGTTGAACACTTCAAAGCAACATAGTTTGGAAAAATAAATTTGATAACCTGATTTCCGAAGTAGAAAGGAAAATGTATTAAACGTATGGGATTCTTTAGCAAATAATTTTATATCAGTGAAGAAACTTGCTAATGCTCTTTTAACGATGTTTGAATCCACATATTCATGTGAAATATTCTTTTCTTCGATGAATTTTGTAAAGTTTACCAATAAAAATAAATTCGAAAATGAATTGACCGCAAAATGCGTTAAACCAATGAATACTGAATATGAATCTAATATTAAGAAATTACCTGAAAAAAAAAACAGATTTCTCATTAAATATACTTTAACTTTATTGTACATAGTACATACACATACCTCTAACTATATTATCTATTAAAATATAATATTTCATATGTATATGTGTGTGTACACACACACACACATATATATACAGGGTGTTTCAGTGAACCGTTTCAGAACTTCTAAGAGGGGTAGGGTACATCCTGACGAACCGAAATCATATACCAATGGGCAGTCAGAAATGCTTTCCTGACGCGGTAGATGGCGTTGTGCGAAAATCCCGAGCTTTCGTGTAGGGAATCTTCATTTCGCACAAAAACGCCAAGTTAGTAGGATGGATGATTACACGATCGCAGAATTAGCCGATATGCATTTGGCGTACGGGGCTGCAAATTGTAGTGGGCCAGCCGCAAAGCGTTTGTACGCGTAACGATATCCGACGAGGCGTATCCCCAGTCATAATTTCTTTGCAAGACTGCACCAGAGGTTAGCTGAGACAGGTTCATTAGAAAGAGCTGACAGGGACAGGGTAAGAACAGCACGGACTGCAGACGTCGAACAGAATGTGATGCAGCATGTACAGGGGAATCCAAGAACGAGTACACGAAGTGTAGCAAACGCAGTCGGGGTTTCCCATTACAGCGTCTGGAGGATTCTTCGAGAAGAAGACATGCATCCGTTTCACGTGCAGCGTGTCCAGACACAGCAACCGGAGGATTATGCACGTCGTATTGCTTTCGCACAGTGGTACCTTGGAAAATGTGCTACAAATCCCCTTTTTCCTGCTGAAGTGTTGCTTTCCGATGAGGCATCCTTCACAAGGGAAGGAATTTTCAACACGCATAACGACCCTATCTGGGCGGTCGAGAACCCGCATGCAATACGACGTCGTGCAGCACAGATTCGATTTTCGGTCAATGTATGGGCCGGTATTATGGGAGATCACCTCATCGGACCTTACCTGTTACCGTCTCGTCTAACCGGACCTAACTACTTGCTCTTTCTGCAGCAAGTATTGCCACAACTTTTGAGAGATGAACAGATTTCTGCATCGACGCAACAGACAATGTGGTTCCAACACGATGGAGCCCCTGCCCATTATAGCGGAGATGTTCGTAACTACCTGGATGTCACATTTGGTCAGCAGTGGATCGGACGTGGTGGTCCCGAACGTTGGCCTGCTCGGTCACCCGACCTATCATGTCTTGATTTTTATTTCTGGGGTCATCTGAAATCGCTAGTTTATGACACCCTTGTTGACAATGTTGAGGAGCTCGTTGCAAGAATTGCAGTAGCTACCGGAGAAATTCGAGATATGCCTGGAGTATTCCAGAATGTTCGGATGTCCATGCGTCGGAGATATGAGGCGTACATTGTAGCCCGTGGAAGAAACTTCGAACACTTACTTTAATCCATGTACCTTTTGCTTCTTTTCATGTATTATTAAAACGATTTCTCACTTACGGTCTCTTTTCTTTACGGTGCTTCTGTGTACAACACCGCTTCAGGAAAGCATTTCCGACCCCACATTGCTATATGATTTCGAGTTGTCAGGATGTACCCTACCCCTCTTAGAAGTTCTGAAACGGTTCACTGAAACACCCTGTATATATATATATATATAGTTCTTTTCCTTGGTCATTAAAAACTCAGTGCAGGGGGCTGGGCATTAGTTATTCCACTTTATATCGATTTTTTACTCTTCACTTGCAAAAGTAAATTTTCATTTTGTTGATGGATACTTGTCATTTCTGTTTGCGAGAACCAAAATTCAGACCATTTACATTAAAGCACACTTATTAAAAACACAAGGCGAGTTGCAATACATTTCTCCATAAATCAGATACAAATTTTTAAAAAGGGTAACCGAAAGCACATTCCTAAACATTACTTGCCTTCGATTAAAACTCGGCGCCTGTAAAGATATAAAGATATGTGTTTGACATCTGTTGAATTTTACATCGTAATTAAACGTTGTTTGGTATAAATGTACTTTAGATCATCGCTCACCCCTTCAGAGAATATAACAAGCTACGTCACGGGAGTGGTTGAAAAAGGATATAAACTATGTGGATTTTGAAAAATCTGTTATGAAAAAAGAACCATTTGCATCTCATGAACACACAGGCCACGAATATAATTTTCTTGAATTTTCGGGGCCGGTTTTTTTTTTCCGGTTATTAGTTTTTAAAATAACAACCGCGGTTATAACCGTGCCAAGAAAACACCGAAAAAAACGGTTAACCGAAACGAAAATACCGACTTATCGGTTTAACCGGACGGTTATTGACATCCCTGGTGGTGGATGTACTTACCGAGATTTATACTCATTCCAACACCAACATTCGAGAAAGACTTCCAAAATCCAAAAACTTCCATTCCCAGAGACTTTCGACAGTCATCCCAACTCGAATAGATCAAGCTCCCTTCCTATTCGTCGAGAAGAGTTCTACTAGACGTGCTCATTCAGGTTCAAGTGAGTAGAGCTGGATATTTACACGAAGAGAAATCCTTCTAATCTGTCAATCATGCCCGTTCTCGGAGCTGATTGGTTGTGGGGAGACTTGCACTTTCTACGCATCGGTGTGAACCATACTTATGTCTGATTTCCTTCCAGGTTCGAGTACATCATGCGGGAGAGGAAACCGTACATCTATTCCATCTCTGGCGTTCAGGATGACCCCGAGAACAACATGTTCTGGTTCTTGCATTCCATTGGCTCGGCGGCAGAGGACAAGGCAACGCCCACCAAACAAAGTAAAGTATCCGTGCGAAACAAAGGACAGTCAATAATATAAAAGCTTTTAGATTGATGGCTAAAACGGTTATGGAGCTATGGAGCCCTTCTATGGAGCTATGGAGTTCGGCTACGGAGCTATGGGGTCAGGCTAAGGAGCTATGTCTGGCTATTTTATCTATCACACTGCATAAAGTGAATACAAACACAAATCAAATACAGAAAGACTATAGGGCCTTAAGAAACTATAGGGCCGATTCAATCAATCATCTCCTGAAATATCAATAAGTTAAAAATCTCTTGACGTAGTTTTGAGCCAAAAATATGGGATTCAATTTTGAAACAAAATATTGAGTACTTATTATTTTGATTATTAATTTAAAACGTGATCACTAAGTTCTTTAAATAAAATTTGTAACCACTAAATACTTAATTTATAAACATTCATTGTACTATATTCCAATTTTCGCAGTTTTCGTTTTTTGATCTAAATGGATTTTGTAAGTGCTCGGCTGGGCTGAAGGAACCTTTTGCAGCATTATTCAACTCGAGCGCCGGGCAACTTACGAATATGTGTGTGGGTGGTGGATTTAATAAACCGACAGGACTGCCTGGTCGTAATTACTGCGATTTATTAACAGCAATCATTGACTCTATATACATGAAGGCCGCGACTGAGTCGGATCGCGTCTTTTTCACATCAAAGCGTCACATCACACTTCACTTTTCGTACATCCGGGGCTCCCTTGAAAATACATCTGCGCAACTTAACTGCGCATTGGAGGAGGAACCTCCCAGGCGCCATCTATTGGTCTCTTTCGAAACCAACAGTTGGGTGCTTAAAACATATGTTACATACTCCCCCTCTGGTTTCGCCGACGTCCCGGCAAGGAACCAGCATGCTTTCGCTTTAGACGCCCACGCTTTCGCTTTGGACGCCCACGCTTTCGTAAGGGCGTCAAAGGCCGAGCATCGGAATCAAGGCAAGGTCTTAAAGCCGATGAGTGATAAACTCCCATTGAGACTTCAGGAGAGTCTGGATTGGCAATTTGATAAGTAGTAGGTGATCGCTGAGTGAGAATGACATAGGGACCGTCCCTCCGAGGCATGAACTTGCTTGTTCGTTTCTTTTTGGCATTACTAACAGGGTGGAGTGTCACCCAAACAGAATCGCCCGGAGAAAAGCTCGGTCCTGAACTTCTTCCCTTATCCGCACAGGCTTTTCTCTGGTCTTGTCTTTGGAAGGTTGCTGGTGCGTTTTTCAGCCCGAAAGGCATCCTGTTAAAACGGTAAGAGCCAAATGGCCAGGTGAAAGCAGTCTTGTCACGGTCTGTAACTGCCACGTTAACTTGATGGTAACCCGCTCGCAAGTCAATCGTTGACATGTAGGATGTATGCTTTGCTTCGTGGAGCAAGTCGTCAATGAGTGGAAGAGGATAGGTATCAGTCTTCGTAATGGCATTCAGTTTGCGATAATCAACGCAAAATCTGTAGGTTCCATTTGGTTTTGGGATCAGAACCACAGGAGCCGCATATGGTGACTCGCAGTCCTCAATTATGCCTTCTTCCAACATTCTCTCTATCTCGTTTTTCATTATACTTTTCTTTACTGGGGAAACTCTGTACGGAGGTACTGCAACAGGTGGATGGTCCATAGTGTCTATCCGGTGTTCAATGAAAGGGGTAGCCTCTCCCCCTGGATGAAAAGACCCTTCATACTCGTTAAGGAGACAGTTCATCGTTTCACGCTGAGTTGACGTAAGGGCAAGGCCTTCCACCTCTCGAAGTGAACACGAATTAATTTTAATCTCGTTTCCGAATTTCTTATATGACACAGATTTCATTTGTTCTGCAAATGGGTATTTGTGGCGAGGACTATCGCCGAAAAACCAGTCTCCCTTGAGCCCAGTTTCTGTGGTCAAATTCATAGACTGAGCTTCAAGTTGCATCTTTAGCTTTTCGAGTTCAAAAGCTCTTTTCTTTTCGGCTTTCTCCAGTTCAAAAGCTCTTTCCCTTTCAGATTCTCTGTTCTCTATGATTGTTTTCAGGAGTTCTTTTGCGAATGTTTCTTCATAATGCTCTGAATTGACAATAATATCCTTTAGCTCAAAGATTTTTAGATTTTCTCTTAAGACCTCCCCTAGTTCCTCTGCTAGGATCCTAAGATCCTCCCGTCTACCTTTAGCCAAAAATGTCATTTTTGTTTTCAAAACCAGCTTTTAACCAATTAGAGGTTCCTCTTACAATGAATTTTGAAAATAGATTTTTAAATGACTAAATGAAAGTACTAGATTTCATACAATATATATGAACGACAAAAATATATGCAATAAATCCTATACTCTAAAAGAGAACACACAATACTAGCACTAAATCTTATACCCTAAAAAGATAGAACACACAATACATATGCACTAAATCTTATACCTTAGCCTCATATATCATGTAACCATTATAACTCATATAATTCAAAATAATTGAGATTCATATGCGATGCAGCATTTCTAATTAAAGAGAGAACACAAAAATATTAACACTATAAATCTTACTCCCTAGTCTCTCATATATCATGAAGCAATTTTAACTCAAATAATTCAAAACCAATTCCGATTCATATGCGATGCAGCACTTCTAATTACCAATTTATGCAAGTTGAAGTTAAATCAAAACTTGAATCACACTAAATCGATAAATTTCTTCAAGCTGAAGTTAAATCGAAACTTGAATCACTCTAAATCGATAAATTTTCAAGTTGAAGTTAAATCGAAACTTGAAACACAATAATTTTACAAAGTTATACAAGTTAAAGTTAAATCGAAACTTGAATCACACTAAATTCACAAAGTTAGACAATTTGAAAAATCAATCAAATTTCTTATCTGGGTCCAAGAAAGACGATGTTCCGGATTATCACTTTCCTGTAGAATGGCTCTCTTTCCACGTGCGACGACTCCAAGCGACCGCTTCCCGTCAATTCCACGTGTAGGCAAATCCAAGCGAACGCTTTTCCCGATTTGCCGCGATCTCCAGACTGTAAAGTGTTGCTTCTGCGGAACACTACCAGCGATTTCCAGGCACCATTTCCGTCAATTCATCAATCCGGCCACTGGTTGGGCGCCAATGTAAATTCTCGGCTGGGCTGAAGGAACCTTTTGCAGCATTATTCAACTCGAGCGCCGGGCAACTTACGAATATGTGTGTGGGTGGTGGATTTAATAAACCGACAGGACTGCCTGGTCGTAATTACTGCGATTTATTAACAGCAATCATTGACTCTATATACATGAAGGCCGCGACTGAGTCGGATCGCGTCTTTTTCACATCAAAGCGTCACATCACACTTCACTTTTCGTACATCCGGGGCTCCCTTGAAAATACATCTGCGCAACTTAACTGCGCATTGGAGGAGGAACCTCCCAGGCGCCATCTATTGGTCTCTTTCGAAACCAACAGTTGGGTGCTTAAAACATATGTTACAATTTTATTTTTATTTTGTCAAAATATGAAAAATAAAGAAAAGAATTAGTTTAAAATGGACCCAAAAGTACAAAATTCCTTTTTAGTTAACAAAACTATAAATTAGATAATTTTGCTTACATTTATATATACGATATAAAGATAAAATTGAGATTTGTTAAATCTTCAGCAGTTGATTATTCCATAGCATACATGCTCGTGTTGTATTCACATTTTCAAAGATAGCTCTCCGAATAATCCAGAGCTGATCTCTCCCTTGGGGATTGATCTCGGCCCGTCACCAATAGTCCTTTGTGTTGCTCTAGTACGGCGTTACTTAAAATATCTACCATATAATCCAGCCCACTATTATCCATTAAGCATGATCCTAAGCAATTTAGGGGGAAAAATAATTTTTTTTTATAAATACACATTTTCCCAATTCTCTGACGGGCCCCTATAGTATATGGGTCTTTATTTGGGGGAATCGCCTTAAAGCCTGCCCTAACTATCGAATCCCTTACCAGAATGTTAGGTAATTGAATCAACGTCACACTGGAGCAACACAACGGGCTCTTGCCGACAGTCCTGGATTCATCCGACGACAACAAGGTGAGATGACGAGGTCAACATCTGGGCTGTCTAAACTCCCACACTTCGCCAACGTGAGGACATTTGAACGCGCACCCGTCCCCCGCGTACACGAAGGTCTTTGGTAGGATCGAGTATCGAACTCACAAATCTCCGGTTTTTAGTGCTCTTACCGAGTTACCGCGGACCCTAATACTTTTATGATCAACTAGCAAAATACCCGACCTTACTCGGTTTGAATTGGTTTGCTCTAGATTGAAGAGATAATCAAATTATACAATGACTTACGTTTTTTGTAGAATAAAAATTTATTTTAACATCTTTCGCCATCTTTATATTTTCTACAACTTACTTTGGACACAAATCCTACACATGCATATCCATTCATGTAATACATTTCACATACATCGCACAATTGCTGTATGACAAAGCTACAAAATGACGAAAGGTGATACTAAGGTTACTACTATAAAAGACGATTTATAGGAAGATTTGGAATTCCCTTTCTTAAGTTCTTTTCATGTTCAACTCAATTAATTAAAATTACGATTTACGGCGAGTGCTCTCGCACTCATAGTCAACAAAACAATATTTTTTTACTTGTGGCACTCTTGCCTCCGGTATGCGACATTGTGAAATTTTGCAATCTTCTCCTGTCATTATTACAACAAATTTTTTAATTTTGGAAAAAGTTCCAGTTTGGATTAATAAACATTATTATTCTTTCAATAACGGCATTATTCTTTAAAATAACGGCATTATTCTTTAAATAACGGCATTATTCTTTAAAAAACGGCATTATTTTTTAAATAACAACATTATTCTTTCAATAACGGCATTATTCTTTAAATAACGGCATTATTCTTTCAATAATGGCATAACTACACTTAAAATTTACTGAAAATTTATACTGACTTACCTAACATTTTAAAGTCTAATACTTTGTGGTGCTGTTGCGTGTGATGAGAAGGAAAACACATTTATTAAAATAATAAATATTTAAAACTGGAAACAGCGAAGTAAAACAAAATAAAAGATGTCGCAAAAAATTGTTCTAAAGATATTAATTTGTGATTCAATTTTATCTCTTGATCTCGCACAGTTGCCACAACTTACAACTAAAAGTGTACAAAATTTAGAAATGTGAAGTTAATTCAGAGCGAAAGAACCAGAAAAAATATCACTGCTCGCGCGATCTTGTTCATTCTCATTGCATTGAAAAATATCGTCTGTCCCAAATATTCGGAAATCGTTTTCATTGCGCAAAGAATAAAAATAAAACTCGAAATAAATAAAGTATCAGAGATAAAATTCCATAAAAAAAAATAAAAAAAAATTTGAAGTATAATTACTTTTTTAGCAATACTGGTAAAGCAATCGAAGTAATCGTAATATTCAATAGACATTCCAATTTTTCCAAAACTACCAAATTATGGTTGATTTAAGTATACTTACTCAGGTGTTTTAGCATGAAACTCAACTAAATATAACAATAAAGAAATGTTTAATATTGCGTTCACTAAACTAATAGCTAATGTATAAAATAAAATACAATGCAATCAAATATCTGGAATACAATTCATGTGATGGCTACACAAACACACAAACACAAAATCGAGCTTAGAACAGAAAGACGGACAGACAGACTTTCGCAACCAATACCACTCACTAAATGAAGATAAGTACTCACTGTATGGAAATTTTCATGAAAATATCTTAAACCGCGTGGACGTGTATAGGGCACAACATACAGACAGACAGACAGACAGACGGACAGACAGACAGACAGACACCAAACGAAAAAAAGGCGGATTCGGCATCAGAAGGGTCCAAAACGGATAGAAAACTTGAAATGGGTCGAAAATATTGAATGTACAAACAAACACTCCATTCTTATTTATATAGATTAGCTGAATAGCATTGCGTGGGTCGTGTTTCAAATATGACAGCTAAAACAGGACCGCAACATTTCCCTGTTGTAAACTCAAACACACAAACTCTGTGGAACGTATTTCCTACCGCGACATTTCCCTGTTAACTCAAACACTAACCCTGTGTTTCCTTATGCATGTCCATTTATTGCAGAAAACAAACTTTCCATTTTAAAATTTAGGCTTCAAGGGGCACTTTTAGGACTATCCGTGTGCCAATTTTCATGATTGTAAGTGCTATAGATTGGTCTTGAAGACAGTGTGAGACAAACTATGACCGCGACATTTCCCTATTTGCTGGAAACTGATTTAACATTAAGCTCCAATTTTTATGATTTCATGAAATGACGCGAAACTTGGTATCTGAAGATAAATTATGATTAGGGCAACTTTTTGCAACAAATGCAACTTTTTTTCACACGTTCTACGCTGCATGTACAGTGCTAAAATCAAAATTTCTCCTACATGGGGTGTATTGTAAATGAGTTATAACCGCAACATAAATGCAACTTTTTCCATAAATGCAACTATCTGCAACTTTTTAAAATTTAGCTTAAAATTAAGAAGGCAACTATTTAATTTTGCAAATTTAGCTCAAAATTAAATAGGCAACTATTTAATAACTATTTTGTAAAGTAATATTTCGAATGTAAAAAAAAACAACCAGATAATGCAGATTATTGGAATGCAAAACTTCGTTCACCCAGAGGTACCAAAACGTTTGCTGAAAATCAAGAGCAGCTACGAATGTTTGATTCGTCTCACAGAAAAATCGGATTAAAGAGTACAACATCGAGACGGCGATGGACTTTAAAGAAAATCTCTGCAACCTTAAAGCGTATCTTAAAAAACGATTTGAAAAAATAACGACCTGACGGTTATTGCTACACTTTCCCGATATGATTTCCTCCCAAGTCGGTATTTACTGCAGCAATAACGTTAGGCAACATCTGTCTCTGTTAATCCAGTTGAGCTCAGTTTTTCAATGTTAAAGATATTACTGGCCAAGGATCATCCATTCAACAACGTCAAAGTTCTTCTGAATTTAATTATGAATAATAATACTTTCGTAAACCACTAAAATTGTCAATAAGTTCTGATTTTTTCCATTTGTTACGAATAATTTATTTCAGATTTTAGTGTATCAAAAATAAACGCAACTTTATTCCCATAAATGAAACTTTAGGGAAAGATAAATGCAACTTTTCCCATTTTTACTGCAACTGAAAAGTTGCCCTAATTAGGATATAGATTCGAAATTTTCTGTCAAAAGGGGGAAATGCTATTATAAATTATAAAATTGGTTCAGAATTTAATCTGAAAGCGACACGTTATGCAAATTTTTATGCTCGTGAATTTATGGAAGACGTTATTGCCCGTCGAATGTCATCTTGAATTTGCTCTACTGATAAGATTGTTCGAATGAAGAGGGGTGGTTCGGAGTTTTTTTTCTACGACTGTACATTCATGCAAAGCTTCTTCACCCTTTTAATTTTTATTCCAATAGTTTTTAAATAAAATGTCAGTTGACATCTGTGTTGGTGCTTTTCAGGTCCAGCAGATGTGGTACCGATCAATGGGCAACATCTGGTCTTCTGGTACAAGTGTGGCTGACCAAAGACTTTCTTGAAGCAAAGGTGAAAACGCAATGCTTTGTGACAAACACTTCTTGCTCAGAATAGAAATTCGAACTGAGTGTTGAATGTCGTATTTCGTTTGGTAGTATAATGCACATCATTAAATAATTATTTTTAAACAAAGATTGTTTGTGTTCCTTCCTGTGAGTATTCACAAGAGTTGAAATTTCTCGAGCGTTTCACAATTTACTATAGAGTACGGCAGGTAGGTAGTTGAATTAACGTCGCACAGAAGTAACACAACGGAGTATTGGCGGTGGAACGGGATCAATCCCGAAGTGGAAGATCCGAGTTAAACACCACATCCTTTTGAACCACAGTCAGATGACGAGGCAACATCTGAGCTGGCACCCCACTCTTCAAACTTCCACACTACGCCAACGTGAGAACATTTGAGCCTATGATACATTTAACGTACACCATCCCCCTTTGAGCACGGCGGTCGGGTTGGATTCGTGCTCGCAACCCTTCGATTGCTAAACCGATGCTCTTCCAACCAGCCCAATCCCGAAGGGAAAGATACGAACTACAGACGTGAAATTACAAACAGACTGAGCATTGGTATTGAGAGGAGCTTCTATAATGCTGAATGCTTTCATTTCGTCTAATGAATTCACGTAATTAAACAATTACTTTTAAACAAAGATTGTTTGTGTTCCTTCCTGCGGATATCCATGCTAATTCATCTCTTAAGCGTGCCAGAATTTACCTGTTGTGGGTCGCACAAAACGCTTTCCCGTTGCCTAGCAACTGCGCTTGCTTTTATTTTAGATTAGCAGTACCAGGAGCCCACGACAAAGTTAAGTTTTTAAAAAGTCAACCTCACTCATTCCGACAAAATCAAATTAAACAGTAATTAACAAAAGATGGCATCAAAGAGTCTTAAAGCTAAAAAAAAAAAGCAAGAAACTATGCAACCTTATAAAAATAAGAAAACTGCGCTTTGAATGCCACGGCAGAGTCGATTGGCACGCGTCCAAAAAAATATAAACAAAAAAAGAGAAAAGCAAGATACAAATGCAGATTCTGGAGCTAAAGGAACAAATATAGATCGTTCGACCACGTGACTCAAATCAAACAGAACAATGTTAGCAGCACAACGGGCACTTGGTGACGGTCCGGGATGCATATTACCAACCTTTACTTGGAATGGAAGACATGGGGAAATTTTAAGTCCACTGATTCGTTGCTACCTCTCTCCGAGATCTATGACGTCACTCACCCATAGTGCGCACTCCGCATGTGTGAAAAGTATCACTATTTACTTGCAACGTTTGCGAAAAAAAAAGTTGAAACTGCTTCGACCGAAAACAGAATACTAATAAAAAAGAAAGCGATAGCTTCCTGATGATTACCAAGCGACAGTTCAACGGCTTGTGCCATGCACTCCTAATTTGATCGTAAATGTTTTGTGTTTCGTTTTAATTCCAGTATCGATTCTACACGCATGATTAAAAAATAATCCACTTTCGAACTTTAAAGGACACTTGGGACCTTGAACAGAACAGAAGGCGGAAACAGGGGAGTTTTTCGTTATGACTGGGGATCTGTTGTATAGATTCGTTATTCGTGTTGCAGAGGTTTTGCCACCGGCTTTCAGTTCAAGTGGAAACTACCGAGTCATGACAGAGTCCACGTGAAGCATCGCCATGAATGATGATGTCACGTAATGACGTCATAGTCGACAGTTTGAAACCAACGAATCAGCGGCCTTAAAATTCCCCCATGTCTTCTATTCCAGGTAAAGGTTGTTAATATGCGTCCGGGATCAACCCCCGAAGGGAAAGATCCAAGGACAACACCCAGTAATTTTGAGCCACGGTCAGATGAGGAGGTCACACCTGAGCAGGCACCCCACTCTCCAAACTTCCACACCACGCCAACGGGTAAATTTGTTTAGAAAGATTGAGAGTAGTATTTTTGAATTGGTTAAAACTTTTGAAGACCCGACTTGTTGCCACAAGAGTCGTTCCAGCTAATATTCGTGTGTTCCCTATAGTACATTCTAATTATATTGGCGTCCATCTGAAATCAAAGTTCACGGAGAAACTTTGACACTAACTTAACTAACACATTATCGTAGCGAATTGGATGAGTGGATGAGTGGATTCACCAATACGACCGTAATTCCTACCCGATATTACATATCGTCCTAAAAGGAAGGGTTGAGGGCAAAACTCATGGGAAAGGGGCGAATCTACAAAGAACACATTTATTTACTTCACTTGAAAGCACATAACACCACAGACAGAAGCGAGATTAAAAAAAGTCTTTTAGCCTTCCCATCCAGCATTGCGCCGCCACCTGCATTGAACATAGACAAAACATTCGGCGACTATCGCTGATAGGCAAAAAGAAATACGCAAATGAGAGGCCTTATTTCAGACAAGTGGGTTGGCTGTGGGGTTTTAATGCGCAAGGGCCAAGTATGGTAAAGCTTCGCCAGATACAAGACATACAATAGCAAGTAAAAGACACACATACAATTAAAATGACACAAAAGAGAAATAGAAAGGGAGGAAAGCACCTGCCGGGATGCATATTACCAAACTTTACCTGGAATAGAAGACATGGGGAAATTTTAAGCCCGCTGATTCATTGGTTTCAACTGTTGGCTATGACGTCCTCACGTGACATCATCATTCATGGCGATGCTGCACGTGGACTCTGTCATTACTCGGTAGTTTCTACTTAACCTTTTCGCATGGGCTGCAACACAAATAACGAATCTATACAACATATCCCCAGAAATAACAAAAAACTCCCCTGTTTCCGCCTTCTATTCTGTTCAAGGTCCCAAATGTCCTTTAAAGTTCGAAAATGGATTTTTTTTTATGCGTATAGAATCTATACTGGAATTAAAACTAAACACAAAACATTTACGATCCAATTACGAGTCCATGGCACAAGCCGTTGAACTGTCGCTTGGTAATCATCCAAAATCTATCGCTTTCTTTTTTATTAGGATTCTATTTTCGGTCGAAGCAGTTTCAACTTTTGTTTTCACAAACGTTGCAAGTAAATAGTGATACTTTTCACACATGCGGAGTGCGCACTATGGGTGAGTGACGTCATAGATCTCGGAGAGAGATAGCAACGAATCAGCGGGCTTAAAATTTCCCCATGTCTTCTATTCCAGGTAAAGGTTGGTAATATGCTGCCGGGATCGAATCTGCGCCGCCTACTATCAAAGGTTGCTAGCGCAGTGGGCATTCCCACTGAGCCACGACAGGAAGAGAAGGAGAGAGGAACATACTCAAGTTAAGGCAAAAAGCTGGTCCGTAACCAAGGTAGAGCAGTGAAATAAAACATCATTCAGAAGCCCATTCCTGCGTGACTTTAAGTGAGAAGAAACCTCGCGTGTCCAGTCATTACGCCCAGTTCCCATTTGTACCGGCCGAAACAGTTTGAGGTAGGTAGTTGAATTCATCTCACTGCAACAACACAGTTTGAATCTGGCTGGATTTTCAACGCATGATAGGGAGAAAATATCGTAAAAGTACAGAACCTGCAACACCTTACATTGAGGGGGCGCATATGTGTATGGCGCCCAAACCAATCTATTCTATTATAAAAGGAAGTGTTTGTCTGTTTGACACGCATTTGACAATGCGTGTTGCCCGTGGTGGCTGTTATCCAATAGGCTACGAATTCCCATTGAGGAATTCGTAGCAATTAACAGGTGTTAGCGAGCAGTGGTCACAGCTGACCCCACAAAAAGAACTGTCAAATGCAACGCCGTGCAGGCCACGCAGTGGCTAGTCTTAAATAATAATCCCGACATTTTTATACCATATGCAGCTAATGGGATTTTACTTGAGAGCTGCCAATGCTTTAACTAAGTTGACCTAAATGAACTTTTGCTATAGGTCCTCTCTATGGAAATGGCACCATTTACTTTCATTCGGGGTGGAGTTTTGCCAAGTAACCGGCCAAATTTTCCGCTCGATTTAGTCGCTGAGTTTCCAAAAACATCTAACTATTATGGTAATTTTTTAATAAGCGTCGTACTAGAGCAACACAACGTGCTATTGACGACGGTCTGGAATCAATCCCCCTAAGTGAGAGGTCCGAGCACGACACCACATCATTTTGAACCACGGTCAGATGACGAAGCAACACCTCATCTGGCACCTCCACACCCACCCAACGTGAGGACTTTCGGCCACGACAGAAGGTGCACCCGCCGCCTCTACACCATACGCTTACAAACATCCATGCACTGACCCGGATTCGAACCAGGAACCTTCCGATCTAGAGGCTAACACCTTAACCACCAGACCGGTTGGTCAACGTTAACTATTATGAAGAACAAAATGGATAAACCCTTGTGTTATGAATCTACTTGGCGTACAACGGCAAATAATGAAGATTGAATTATTAGCAGTGGGGTAGTTGAGGAGGGGCGATCGCTCCCACCCCCTCCAAGCGCCTGACATACACCGACGTTTTTTCAAATAAATTATAAAATTTTAAAAATTATTTAGGAGAGACTTTGGTTATCCACTCTAAAGTTTATGGTCTTTAATTATATACAAATCATTTACAAGTTCATATTTATTAAAGAGTATGAGGTCACTCACAGCATTATTATTAGGGATTGCAATCCGCCACGATTTTCAATCCGGCCGGCTAATCCAATTGGATCCGACCGGATTGGTACTTTGTTAATAAATCTTTCTAACCAGTATGTATTTTTCCAAAATAGGCTGAGCAGGTAAAAAGGATATTATTCCAAATAGACGAACAAAACGTTTATTTTAGCATTAGAAAATCAACATTATTAATAATTATCTATAGGTAGGAAATCAATCACCAAACAATTAATTATAGTAACTACTTATACTATTAGTAGTAAGTATTAAACGATTGATGATGATCAGTCTCTTACTAGTTTCCACACCAAAAACTTCAGTTTATTTTATTCTTAGACTACTTAATTTTAGATAAATTGAAAAGTACTATCTCTAATGTCGTTAAGCAAATGACATATAAATTGTACTTAACCTTGTCTCATACTAACATAAAAATGTAATCTTTGGCAGTTTTTGGTCAACATAACAAACAAGGGAACTCTTGATTCTTCTTAATTGCCTAAATCAAAGCTATGTAGTTATGAAAATCACTTTTGAGTTTGAAAGAACGATCTAAGGAAACAAATCGCATTAATTGTGTCCTCCCCAACCTAACTTCTCAGTGAACTGCAAATATAACCAGCGACCGAGAAGGCCCTCTCAGCTTCGACACTGGTTGGTTTAACCGTCATTCAGTAGTCGTACATAAGAGACAAATATTTTCCTTTCACCATTTCATAAGAAGTCATTTCTTTCTTCAGTATTTTCTCAAAATATGTTTCTTTTCTTAAGTGTGTCTTTTTGCAATAGTCTTCATTTTCTTGAAGAATTTGTTTTTCTAATTCTTCTTTATTAAAAAAATATTGTTGATCATTTAATATTTTTTTGCTAGAATTCTTCAAACTGATGATGAAAAATATAAAATCTATTCATTCACAATCGATTACTTAATAAACGATTTTACGACTTCTTTTAAATTGGGTTTGAATAATCGATTATTTAATTTTAAAAGAATTCGGGTTTTTATCGGATCCGATAGATGTTGCTGGATCCGGTTGGTAGCCAAATGATGACCGGATCGGATTGCAATCCCTAATTCTAATGGATCGAATCTACCACGGAGCCATTAGGCCCGTCAAATCGGAGTATCTTAAGGAGCTTCCTTCCAATGTTCACGTCTCCCTCCCCTTATTTGGAAGAGGTGAGCCTTCAGCTCTGGAAGGTTGAACCGGTGACCTCCACCACCCGCACAGAGGGTGATGAGGAAAACAGCTCTGGAATGTTGGTGAGACAGCTCCAGAGACAGATGTATGTCTTTCGGACAGATGTATGTCTGCAACGGATTTGATGGGGAAACCAGCTGCCCGAGCACAGGAGTTAATTTTTTCTGGGGCCTGGGTTTCGACAGAGACGTGCAGTTGCCTAGCTTGTCCCTCTCCTGAAGGACCCAAAATGATTTAGGTGTCGTCACATTGTTTTGCTGTTGAGGGAAATCTGAATTCCAGATGTGGGGGAATGGAAGACCATCTGGTACACCACGAAACCTCGCCCCCATAATAAAAGTCAAAAGTCGGCGCCTGTAGAAGGTTGTGGCGTCGGTTGGCGAGCAATGGTTGTACGAGACTTTCAACTACACTACCCCACACTAATGGACCGGATGCTAGCGGATTTGCATAAAATCCGACTGCTTGTTTGGGGGAAGGGGGGTGTTTCGTGCTATGGCCTGGGACATTTGCATGGTGTTCATGGTCAATTGAACGCCGACGCCTACGTGAACATTTTGGACAGTCAGGTTCTTCTTACGCTCTGGCCATTTTATGGAATGGACGGACGTTACTTCCGGGGCGAGACGACAACGCTCTGTGTCATGTTGTAGCCTCTGTGGAGCAGCGGTATCGAGATAGGGATGAAAAACGTATTCCCTGACTAGCTCAGAGTCCCGAACCTAAACCCCACATAACATATGTGGGACGCGTTAGAGCAACGCTTACGTGCCAGTGAACCACGTCAGAAATCCGTCGTCAGTCCCGACCTAAACCCCGTAGAACATGTGTGGGACGACTTAGAGCGATGCTGACGGACCAGGGAACCCCGTCCGAAATCGACAGCTGAGCTGGCGACATTCTTGTAGCAGGAATGGACACAAATACCCATAGCTTTGTATCGAAACCTCGTTGATAGTATGACCAGAAGGGTTGCTAGTGTCATTGCAACACGTGGGGGACCATCCCCCTATTAAAGCATGTATTCTTTCCCTTATACCATTATATCTTGCTGTCCGTCCATTATTGTAAGGTAGTGGATGTACCATGTGAACAGTAGCCAACCACAGCCTCTGGTAAACTTGAACTTTTTCCCCCATTTTTTAAAATTGGTTTAGTAATCTCTAAGATCAATGTTTGCTTGGGAGGGAATAGATTTAATTTGTCAGTAATTAATTTATAGCTAAGATTTTTTTAACTGTCAAAACAAAGTCTTAAAAATTGATACTATTAAAATATCTTTTTTTTTTTTTTTCAAATTGAATAATACAAAAGAAAATAATACTTTCAACAATTTGAAATTGGTACCACTGACTATAAGTACAAGTAGGTAGGTACATAACAATAATTATTGTTAGTTATTATTAATTATTTATCAACTTATGGGAAGAACATAACAAACTTATTTTTTATGTACTGTAACTAAAAAAAATAAGGCCAATAATTATAACATGCCCAATATTAGTATTTACAGTTTGTAAAAAAGAAGTTTGTTTACTTTTTCCCTCCATAAGCTGACTTCTTTTTTCACTAATTATCTCACTAGGTAGGGAAAAGACTTTCTGACGGGACGGATGTCACCATCACTGACAAATAATTAGTTACACGGGTTTCTTTTTTTTTATTATTATTTTAATTTGGTTCTTTTTTTATTCAAAAATAAAACATCGGCTATGTAAAAACATCTATGTTAAACAAACATCGGCTCCAACAAATCGATGGTAAATAAATAGACGTTAAACAAACATCGGCTCCAATAAATCGATGGTAAATAAATAGACGTTTTTATAAAACATCGATGTATTGGCTACATTTACATCGGTGTCGCGTTCCTACTTCGTATTAGCATGAATTCTTCCCAAAACGTACTGCTCCTCCGATACCTTTTATAATAAAGGATTGTGTGTTACGTTGTGCTTTTGGGAGGTGCTTTAAAACGGATTTGCAATGTTTGGGAGCAATAGAAAACCCTCGAAAAGAAGCGTAAACAGACTGCTTCAATCAAAGATATGATTCAATCAAAAATATCCAAAGAAGCAAATTCCTAGAACTCCCAACCCAAGTGATTCTCCCGCGATGAATGTTATTGCAGGAACGGCGAACGTTCAAAACTCGAGAAATGTAAGGTTTTGAATATTTTAGAAATATTTTAGAATAAATATTGAAGAAATTATTTTACTACTTTGTTTTACAATTATATTCTGCTACCCTACAACTACTGGGGTGCCTCGGGGATCAGTTTTGGGACCAATTTTATTTATAATTTTCATAGATGATATAGGTCAGGGGATAAAGAATAGAATTAAAATGGGGTATGTCATTTAATGTAGGGAAATGTCAAGTTCTGCATATGGGTTACAGGAACAGTGGAGCCGAGTACTGTCTGCAGGGAGTAAAGGTAAAGGAGGGAGAAACAGTCAAGGATCTTGGGGTGATAATTCACAGGGATTTTAAAATGGGTCACCCATGTTCAGCTGCGGGTGAAAAGGCTAATAGGTTATTGGGGTATATTAAAAAGACTGTAACTTCAAGGGATAAGAATATAATCTTGCCGTTATATAAGGGTTTAGTAAGACCACATCTAGAATATGCTGTACAATTCTGGGCTCCATATATGAGAAAGGACATAGAATCAATTGAAAGGGTTCAGCACAGAGCTACAAAAATAATAAAGGGGATAGCAAATTCCGACTATAATGAAAGTTTAAGTAAGCTAAACATGTATACACAAGGGGACACAGAGGGCTGCAATTTCAATAGGGATAACAGAACAAGGGGTCATGGGTATAAATTGAATAAGACACATTTGAATCGGGATTTAAGGAAAAACTACTATTTTAATAGGGTAATAGACAGTTGGAACGCGTTGCCAGAAAATATAGTTCATTCAAAGGGAGTGTACGAATTTAAGATACAATTGGATAGTCAGTGGGAATTGGGGAATTCATAAACAAAGGACCAGCCTTGTTGGGCTCGAGCCTGTAGCTGGTCGTCAATATTTGTATTTGCATTGTATTTGTGAATGCCACTTCCAGGTTCCAGCCTACATATAGGACCAGATTTCCTATAAGGAATTCGGGAAGCGTGCCCAAGGCCTCCATTCTGATGGGGGGATGGGGGCAAATCGACTCATAATTCTGAATAATTTTCGTAATTCTTTCTAAGCATTCGTCTTTATAGTGCCGTTATAAATTTTCCTATTTTTATGCCAGCTGTGTTTTCGAAAGCTAACTTTTATGTTGCAATGTAAGCGTATGAAATTTTAACCTGAACGCGTTGGCGACTTGGCCAATGGCTCTGAAGAACTGAGGTCCCTTTTAATGAATATATAAGTCACCTGTTGTGTTTATCAAGTTATACTAAATAATATGAATGTAAAAATGTACTAAATAATAAATTTCTCTTTTTTTAAACTTCAAGTTCTAAATAGTGAGCATAGACGGAATTATGGGGGGGGGGCACAAATAAATAATCCTATCCCAGATATAATATTTCTTTCGAAAGAAGACAAATAGTATGCAGGATATATTACTGGCGTGGTGGATATCCTCGCCCCAAGCAACCCTTAAATGTGTAGTTTTTTGGGACATTTTACCACAGTAAAAAGTGGTCCATCGCTTTTCGGGAGTCGGCATTACGCTCTTGGAAGATATCAAACGGACGGAAAATCAAAACGGACGAAGAGTCACTCCTCGCTTCTTGGACAGATCTAAGCTAGAAGTGTCTCAGAATAGCCGAATTGGGAGTGGAAGAAATGAGCAGTACACACTTCAAGTTGAGGTGATTAACTGGAGAACCAAACAGATACGAGAAAATATTAATACCGGCAAAGTAACCAAGTCAGCTTTTGAAGCAATATGAAACTGTGATCCTGCAGTCAGTGGTGGATCAAGTCAAGTGGGGTCCCCAAGCGGTAAAATTTTCGGGGCCCTCAATCTTAAGTTTAAAAAAAAAGTTGCAAGAAAACTCTCATTAAGTTAAAAAAAAAGTAATCAAAATTTTCATACTAGCAGCCCATTAAGTCTATTTATTAAAAAAAAAAAACATTTTTATATGAATTTCCGTCTTGCTTTATTTCTTGCAAATTTGGCAATTATTTTGGAGACGTCAATTCGGCTTACCATTCCTTGCTCTATACAGGGTGGTCCCGAATTCATGGTACAAACTTTAATGGTAGGTACAGGACATTGTAACAATGATTTATTGTATAGGAATGTATAGTCGCAAGTGACGCGGTGAGGCGTAAACAGGGGAAATAAAAGGAAAGAGAAATGGAGCGATCGGTTGGTATCATTGCCGGTAGAGGGCAGTAGATGTCTAGCCGCTGTTGAACATGATGCATCGCAGTAGGGAAAAGCGCCATTCACAATTGTGCTGCCGTAGACGATGGGTGACTTTACGTATGCAGAAAAAGCAGACATGCATTACATGTACGGCCGTGCAAATGGTAACGGCAGAGCTGCGTTACGAATGTATCGCGCGGAGTATCCTGATCGACGAATGCCGGATCATAGAATTTTTCAACGGTTACATCGTCAACTTTGTGAAACAGGCGCGTTCGACGTCAACAGACATGGCGCTGGTCGAGTAAGAGCTGTACGCACTCCAAGGCTGGAAGAAAGCATCTTGAACATTGTGGCTGATAGACCCGAGTCAAGCACAAGAACTGTTGCGCGTGACGTAGGTGTGAGTCATCAGACTGTATGCAGAGTGTTAAACGAAAATCGCTTACACCCCTTCCATTTTCAGAAAGTACAAGCATTGAATCCGGCAGATTATCCTCGCCGCGTGAACTTCTGCCTGTGGGTGATGTAGCAATGTGCGTTGCAGCCGGATTTCGTAGATTATGTGCTATTTACAGATGAAGCGACATTTTCACGCGAGGGTGTCTTTAATGCGCACAATTCCCATGTGTGGGCAACCGATAATCCACATGCAACGCGTCGACATGCGTTTCAACAACGTTTCAGTATTAATGTGTGGGCTGGTATTGTGAACGACTTTTTGATTGGCCCATACTTACTACCCACGCGGCCAGGGCCCGATTTAGAAAATTTGGTATAGTAGGCACAACACGCAGGAAGGGCCCCCCCCCATGTTATTTGTTTATCACAAAAACTAATTTTATAACAATAATTGTAACTTACGTATTTGACTGTTGACCATTTCACAGATGTCACCAAAAAGTTTGAGTAAATCGTGACATCACTTATAATTCTTGGCAAAACAAAATAAAGCAGATGAAAATTAAAAACATAATAGTTAGATAATTAATGTAATTACAAGAATGTGATAGTGGGGAAACGGTCGACAGACATTTACGTAAATACTCTATAATTTATGTAACTACTTACCTCTAAGTAACAACCGATCGAGAGAATATTGTGAACTTTTTGTATTAAATTTTCAAAGAACTTCACTTGGAAAAGTTTATATTTATTAAATTAAAAATTTTGTTATAGCCAAAAAGAAATGTTTCAACTGCTCTCCTAGAAAATATGAGTTTTTGACATAGTGCTAGTTTACTTCCAAGATAAAGAATTTTATTAAATTTTTAATAAATTAGCAATTATTAATTATTGAAGAAATGTTAATTCATAATTTTAAAAAAATCGTAAATAATATAATAAGAAACAAAACATAACAACATACTCACCAAAACCTTTTTTTAATTTTAGTTGTTTCTTTTCTAAATCCAAGTACCTATATACTACATTACTTTCTTCCTGGATTTCATACTGAGAAAATCATGCAAAACCTCATCAAATATAAGACTTTTTGTCAAATCACTTTCTATAGTAAGGAGAGCTAGTCCAGACAGCCTTTCACTTGACATGCTTGTCCTTAAGCGAGTTTTTATCCTTTTCATTGCAGAAAAAGAACGCTCTCCAGTACAATTTGAGATAGGAATGGAAAGGAACATCCTTAAAGCAACTTCAACATTTGGATAAGTGTCTTCAATATGAAGGGATTTCACTGCTTTAAACATTTCAATTGGGCTTGTAGCAACAGGGATGAACTCTTTAAATTGCTCATATTCATCCACAAATTCTTCGCCAATATCTTCCTTATAAATTTCTTGAAATTGTTTAGCAGCCTCACAAAGTAAGGTTTTGTCACAGTCCTTGAAAAAAAATGTGAATCGTTCATTCAGAAAGCTGTAGGCTTCTTTCCTTCGCTTTAAATTAGCAATAAGGCTATCACAAACAACATAGTGAGTTTCAAAAATAAATCTGTTCCGCTCAGACAAATCTGTATTGGCATCTAAACTTAAACTGTCATCGATGGCTATAGGCAGTCTTCGTTTTCTAGATTGTGTATAAAAGAGAGTATTCCCCAATGTTTCAGCTTCTTTTTCCAGTTTGTCGAACGAATTTCTTACTATTTGGACAAAGTTTTCCAGGGAGTTGTAAAGTGGGACAATAGCTTCTACACTGTAAGTATAAGATTGTAAACTTTTACTTGTGGAGTTTACTCTTTGTAATAAAGTGTCCCAAATTACAGTTAGTAGGGCATTTTCAAATGATTGAATTTTCTTACATAAGCATTTTGCTTCGTATTTTGTTGCAGCACTTTCATCACAATTTTCACTTATTGATCTTAAAGTTTCGGAAATAATTTTATATCCTTTTCTTAAGGCTTTTACTGCATCCGCATTTGCTGACCATCTCGTTCCTGATAAAGACTTTAAGGTAAGCCCATCAACATGTTTGAGGTTGCTGGTTAGCACTTCCCATCTATGAGGTGATCCAGAAAAAAAATTGTAGAGTGCTTGGACAAATCCAAAATAGGAGATGGCTGCTTTGCAGGATTCAACTGCACTAACCCCAACTAAATTGAGCGAATGTCCTGAGCAAGGAACGTATTCAGCTAGAGGATACTCCTTTTTAATGCGGGCTTGTAATCCTGAGTATTTCCCTGCCATGTTGCTTGCATTATCATAAGACTGTCCACGACAATACTGCATATCTATTTTCAGCTCATTAAACAGCTCAGTAATTGTTTCCCATAAATGCTCAGCAGCATGACTGTGGATGGGAACAAACGTGATGAAACGTTCTACAGGTTCATTTTGAGCATCGACATATCTTAATACAACGCACATTTGGTCTATGTGTGTTAAGTCTGGGGTCGAGTCAACAATAATGCCGAAGTACCTTGCCTTCTTTATATCAGCAACAATTTTCTTTGTCACTTGATTTGACATAATTTGGAGAAGGTCATCGACAGTAGTCGAAGACAAATAGTTCACTCTCCCTTGTCCTTTATTTCCCCGAGACTTTATATGCTCAGCCAGGAAAGGATCATAATTCGCTAACAGCTCCAAAATACCCAAAAAGTTGCCATTTTGATTGGAACCAAAACTTTCATTGTCACCGAAAAAGGACAGTCCCCTCTGAGCAATTAATTGTAGAACATCCACAACTCTTTTCAGCACATTCCTCCAATACACTCTTTCGCTATAATTTTCTTTCACAATTAGGGAATCTATCCTTCCTGAAGAGTTCATTAGGAGCGATAGCTGGTTAATACACTGTCGATGCATTTTCGAAGTCTCGTGAGAAGGCAGTCTATTGCTAACATTATGCCAATCTACGAGACCAGTTGTGCATAGTGCATCAATACTATTGCTAAAAAGCTTGCACACATAACAAAATAAGGCATTGGCTTTCCTGGAATATATCAGCCAATGCCTTTCGATGACTTCTCCGTTCTGTTTTATCCGGATAAAGTTATGTGGCGAACACATACGCATTTTGTCTCCAAACATTCTCCCTGAGTAATTAAGGTACTCTATATTTTGGCAAGGTTTATTTTTGGCAAAATACTCTCGTAAGTTATTGGAGGAAGATGGCCAGAGAGCTGGATCATTGTCGAATTCTCCAAGAATTTTTTTAGTAGATGTTGACTCATCAACAGTAGGATTAATATCACAAACAGTCTCTTCCTGAGTGATCGATGTGGATTCGTCTTGATTGATAATTTGTTCATCATCATCATCAGAAGCTACATTTTCAGTATCACTCCTTCCTGCAGCATTTGGGCGAACTTGAAAAAATTTGTCCAATAATGGGGATTGTTTATTTTCGCACTCTAATAACTTTTCTGCCTTTCTCTTTCTTTTTGAAGACCCTGATGGATATTTACGTCCTGACATTGGAAAATATTGAATTAAATACGAAAAAAAATTTCGGAAATTATAAATTAAGTATTTATTCAAATTGTCGAAAGCATGCAAGCATTTGTTTCTAAATAAGAAAATCACTTCACTTCTCTTCCCAAAAATAATTTTCTGCAATAAAATTATTTGCATGTGCGCCAGATCCCGGGTTAATTATTAAAATTATTTGTTTTTGGAAAGTAAACTAAAAAATGTTTCTGTAACCGATAATAACAATCTGTTTTTTTTTCTGTGGTTTTATTCAGTTTATTTCACAATTATTCTCTTAAATGTAAGATTTTGTTTACAACCAATCAGAAAGCTTCTTTTATTCACAAACCTGAAAAGTTATATATGATTGGCTAAACTGGATAGATTTGCTTAACTAGTTGGAACATCCGACTAAACTCCGTAACCGTACCTAGAAATGTTACGGGGTTCGGTTACATCGTTACCGTTACATTGCAATAAAGTTTTGGATTTTTATTTTCCTTTTCGAAAAAAATTGTTGAAAAACATTCCAATAAATATGAAAAGTTATAATTATTTTTTTAATTTTTAGATACTTTTGAAATTTAGGGGCCCCCTAAATTATGGGGGCCCTAGGCCCGTGCCTCACGGGCCTAATGGTAAATCAGGGCCTGCACGCGGCTCACTGGCGGAAGCTATCTTATTTTTCTGAAAGAAGTGTTACCACAACTGCTGCATGATGTTCCGATCGCCATTCGTAACCGCATGTGGTTTCAGCACGATGGTGGGCCAGCACACTTCAGCATTGATGTACGGAATTACCTGAATGCCACGTTTGGTACTCGATGGATTGGGCGTGGTGGACCAGTCCCTTGGCCACCCCGATCTCCCGATTTATCGAGCCTCGATTACTTTTTATGGGGACATCTAAAGCATCTTGTTTATGAGACTCCAGTTGACTCAGATGAGGATCTCGTCGCTCGCTTATCTGTAGCTGCTGCAGGTGTGCGTGAAATACCAGGCATCTTTGAACGTGTACGCCAATCGCTCCACCGACGCTGTCAAGCATGTATCGATACTGGTGGACGCAATTTTGAACAATTACTGTAAACATGACACTTGTCAACAACGCTTTCAATAAAATCTTTGTTTTTCCTTTCGGCCGTTATTTCCCCTGTTTTCGCCTCACCGCGTCACTTGCGACAATACATTCCTATACAATAAATCATTGTTACAATGTCCTGTACCTACCATTAAAGTTTGTACCATGAATTCGGGACCACCCTGTATACAGAATGGCCATATTAATTAATCTTTCTTCACCCATAGAACTCCTTAAATAATTTTTTACACGCTTTAAAACCGGAAACAACCTTTCTCCTCTTGCATTATATAAGAGAATTGTTAAAAAAAATTTCAATAACGTTCCAGCATTCGGAAATGTGCTTTGGCGGCTCGATAGATGACTGGTGTAATTTTTATGGTGTACTCTTTTCTTTAAGAAATATTAAAAATGGGTCAAATTCGTCTTCAAAAGTACAAACACCAATGTCATTTTTGTAAATATCCTTCAACTTCTTTATCGTGTTTTTTTTTTTCTACTGATAAATCCCAATAAAAAAATATTCGAAAAGGCTCCACAACAACTTCATACGTCTGAGTTCTTTGAGATAATTCGGCCTTGGTGTTATCAATATGACATAAAAGGAATTAATTGACTATGAGATTTTCTGTTATAAATTCATGTCCGACTCCTCTTAGTTTTCATTAAAAAAACATTTTTTCAAACATTTGTTGTCAGCAAGTTTGTCCATCTTTCACATTAAATGACAGCCCTGATAAATCAGTTGCCTCTTTTTCAACTTCTCTGAAAATATTGATAAAATTTTCTAATGGCTTCAGGATAGAACCTTTCAATAGTTCGCATTCAACTGATTGCAGTGATTTACTAGTAGCATTTATTCTTTGTAACATAGTATTCCAAATAACTGTCATTAGGGCGGTTTCATATTTGTCCATTTTCCTCAGAAGTGAAGTCGCCTGCAATATGGTAATTTTGTTTCTTGTGGGAATTACAAATTCCAGTTAAAGCCTCATTTATATGGGTGAAACCCCAAGTTTTACAGTTAATACATCATCAGGCTTTTGCTTTCCCTCTTATATTAGGAACTTTTTTCACTGCACATAAAGACGCAAAATGTAAAGGCACACACACGCTGTCACACCTTTCTCGAACCTTAATGAAAAGACATTTTAAGACCTCGGGGCCCCTTCGGTATTTCGGGGCCCTACGCGGCAGCTTATTCCGCTTACCGCTTAATACGCCACTCTGCCGGCTGCAGTGTACCATGTGATCTACGTATTATTGAAAGTTCTTGTAACATTACCAATTACTGTAGCAACAGTAATTGGTAATGTTAGAGCCGAGCGTAGTTACTCAGCATTAAAACGATAGAAGACATGGCTTCGAAACACAATTAGAGAAGATCGGCTTGTGGGATTGGCTTTGTTACATGTACATTTTGATATTGCAATTTCATCAACAACAATTTTAGATCGATTTGCCAAAGAAAAAGCAAGACTTCAGTTGATATCCCTATTTAGTGAATATAATATAAATGCGTGTTTATTTAGTTCATACTCTGTATTAATCTTTTCACGTGGAAATCTCTAACTTGTGAATACTTTTGTGTTTAATACAGAATGTAATTTTAGTATCCTGTTTCAACTTCAACAATAAGTTTGTTTCCTTACATGGTTTGTTTTATGTAAGTTTGTTTTTTCTAATCTTTGGTCTCAAAAAATACTATGCCTACAAATAAGCTGCAAAGAACTTCTATAAACTTCCAAATTTGTTCTAGTTATTTCAAAAATGTCAAATATCCGTAAAAAAGCCGTTAAGATAATCCTAAGTGAACAAACCTCGGAGCAAGGTGCAAAAATCCGCAAGAACTTCTATTTCTGCAAAAACAATCTGCCAATACTGCTACTAATCTACCAACAAGACTGGATTTGTATGACTTTGTTCCAAATTATTCTTTTACAGATATTTTCTCTTCATACTAAAGCCAATTTTCTTGTCTCGATGTCGTTGCCCAGCTCTTAGCTACCCCTAGAGTGCCTATATAATAAGAGTGGCGACATACGGGAAACACTTTCTGATTGGCTTAGAGACCTTTTCTACCGCCCGAAGCGGTATTTTCCAAGCTCCCGTAGACTTAACATGGGAACTTTTTGTGTGTTCGAGAAAAACGTGTGTTTTTTCAATTAAAAAGAAAATATAGCTTATTCGTGTTCCATTTCGTGTTCTAGAATGTTTATTTATAATTATTTTAGTGTTTTGTCGGTGTAAATTTGAAGACTTTTTAAGTAAATAGCTTTTTTTGAACAACATGCTGTTTCCTGCAACTTTGGCGATGTAAACATCGCGCCAAAGGCAGTTAGCAAGTTTTAAACTTTTGATAATGCGTTGTTTTTTTTAGCTGTTTCCTTATTATAGGTTTTCAATAAACTAAGCCGAATTGAATCATCAGAAAAGCAGAGAGTAAATTATAGCAATGCTTTATATAAAAAGAATAAAAGAAATGTTTATATTAAAGTGTTATTTTTGATGCAAATTTTCATCTTTATTTTGCTGCTAGATCTCGGAACAAAACCACCACATCAACATTTATCTGTGAATTTGGATATAAATGCGTACAAATGCTGTTAACTATTTTTTATCTTGAGATTATTCTTGTATGTTTAGGCCAATATTTGCTCATAATTTAGTTTCAATCTGTTAATTCTATTTTTCATATGAAAATGTGGTAGATTTTTTAACAAATGTGTACTGATGGTGTTGATTATTTTTGAAATTACATGTCTTTTGACTTGTATAAATGGATGAAACTTAAAATTAAATTTAAGTGGGTTAAAATTTTGTGTTATGCATTAAAAAGGTCAAATAAAAATGTTCAGTATCTTTTCTGGTTCGGTTAATGTAAGGAAAGGATTAATCACGCTAAAAAAAACTACATGTGTTGAACAGTTGGTCGAAAGAAAGTTTTATTTTAAGGAACTATCCATTAATAGTAGGACATTTCAAATCTATTTTTTATTTAATGTTATAAAATTAATGCGTAAACTTCTATCACACAGCAAGGAAAGAATTTAAAGAAAAAACTTGTGCCTGAGAGAAACAACACATCAGATCTTATTTTATTTAACACTGAAGTTATAAGCTTAACTTTATTCATTTTCTTGTTAATATTCACGAAAACAAGTTCAATAAGTCGTGAGCATAAAAATTACGGGACATAAACACTATCGCCAAAAGAAAGAGAGAGGAGGAAATGTGGGAAACCGATGGAAGAAACATATTCGCCCAGCAGCCGATTCTGGTAGAAAAATGGCTGCCGCGCATGTGCATTAAGCCAAATTTGGTCCCTTGTCGCCACTCTTATTATATAGCTAGTCTCTAGCTACCCCTCCCCTCCTCCCTCACTGATATCAAAGAATGACCTTAAATTTTCAACCAAACGCTATACTTCATGTTTACAATTTTTTTTTTTAACAGAGATTCTTGTTGTGGATTAGCTTTAAATATTCATGCTTAACACGAAATTCGATCATTCAATACACGCAGTCTACAGCAATAGTTCAATATGTGTTCGATAGATGGCTGCACCAAAATTCATGCTGGCAGCGTAATTTTGGCTTCTGATCTATGCGTGGCTCCATCTGTCTTCAATAGAAGGAACTCGAGCTAAGATTTCCAAAACTCGTAGTGCGAAAGATGCCAACTGGTTCTGTGTGCATCAGTGGAGTCGCAGAGGTAAAATCACCCGATTCATGAGAATGGAATTGTGAGCGGAAGTCATCAGGTTCTTTGACTTTGCCTGCGGCAGAACGTGAATGGAAACTTCTAGAGCGTGCAAAAATGAATAAGATAATCCGCATCAGGATAATCGTATTCACGTGCACGGAATTATCCTGTTCAAAGATTTATTCTACGAAGATTTATTCTACTTTTGAAAATGGTCTAAGTGGGATTACAGTGCGTTCCGGTGTCCTAATCAGTGTGTAATCTACGATAAACTTTGATGAAGATGTGGCTTCCAAAGCCATTTCCGTCTTCAAACAGTAACACATTGAAAACAGCGGAACAATACCGACCAAAAGAAGAAGAATTTGAAAGCATGCTTTAATTTCTTTGTGCAACAAAATCAATTTCAAAGGGTTTCAAATCTGCGGAAATGTTTGTCAGATCGATTTGCCAAAAACAAATTATATTTAAAAAGATTTCGCCGCAGCATTGAAAACTCGCTTTTTTTGCTCGATTCTCAGACGGTTTCTGGAGAAAGCACGAATCAGAAAATTGCGAAATTAACACGGTTTGTTCAAAATTGCACAGGGGACAAGATGAAATTGATTGTTTTCCGATGCTACTATTAGTTTTGGGTGCATTACGTGTAAAAGTCGAGAATAGCAAAATTTCTAACGCGAGTGAGCAAAACACGTAAAAAATGTTCAGTTTTCAGCCGTGAGTTTTTTGTTTTTTTTAAGTACCCATAAACGTAAATTTTTGAACCTCGCCGAGATGTTTTAGAAATTTCAATTTTTTTCCCGTTAATAATTTTTTGAAATTCGGGAAATTTTCGTTACTTATTTTATTTCTTCTATCTCTCTCTGTTAAAAATGTCACATCTATAGCAAATTACTATTAGTTTTTAAATTCGAAAACATCACAGGAAATCTTAGAATGTACTCTTTCTTACAGTACAATTTATTTTTGAAATTGGTTCATAAATAAATTCGATGCGATTAAAAGTTAGTCATACAAATTTCTGAATTTTGAGAAATTTTCGTTATTTTTTGTTAAAACTCTCATATCTATAGCTTAATACTACTAGTTTTTAATTCTGAAAACCTTAGAATGTACTCTTTCTTACGGTATAATACTAATTTTTGAAATTGGTTAATAAATAAATTTCATGGAGTTAAAAGTTGGTCATACAAATTTTGGAACTTTTAGATCGTAATTTCCGATACAAAACCAAAACTGTCATATCTATAGCTGAATACTATTGGTCTTGAAATTTGGAAATACCACGTGAGGGCTTGGAATGTACTCTTTCGTATGGTATATTTATTTTTAAAATTAGTTCATAAATAAATTCGATATGATGGAAAGTATAATTTCGCGAAAGCGTACACATTTTTCATTGCGGAGATGAAGCATTAGATCCTTCTAGCTGGCCTTGGGGTGTGTAACGTCGAGAGTATAATTTACGTGGCGAGTGACTTGAAGGCAATTAAAATGACATTTAAAAATACAGCACATTTAATTAATTATTGAAGATATACATATGTTAAGGCTATTTCGAGGCTAATAGATGGAAGATACAAATAGGGTTTCAGTCCCGCGGCTTCATAAAAGCAGAGTAGTTCTGCGTCCGTTCACGCTACTGCGTTCCACGATTCTCTCTTTTCCTCGAGAGCAGACCCCACACGTTCTTTCGAAACCGCTACAGTTCAAAGACAAGGGGATACCCCCATCCGGTCATAGATTCAAGGACCACCATGAAAGCTGTGGTCAGAGAGACCCTCTACGACGACGCTACAGCGTGAAACTCGCTGTGACGTCATGGTCGGAAAGAGGCTTTCAAAAGGAGTGTTGGTTTGCGAAGCAAACCAAATGGGATTGCGTAGCAATAACCGGGGGTAGGCGATCGTAAGTGAGCAGTGTGGGGAGTCCCCTCGAACTCAACAAAAATGGAAGTATTGCCTTAAAAGGGAATGTGGCCGGCCTTTTCCCGTCCGTTTCTAAGTGAAATGCCGATACTCCGAATTACATCCGATCCGTGCGATGCGGGATAGTGTGCGCTGACCTTAACCTTTATGCTGCGGCTCTTAGATTTTTTTTAATCGTCTCCAGGAACGGCTCCTTCGACTGCATGTCCAACCCCCCCCCCCCTACCTAAAAAGAACCAAATTTGAACGATAGAACCTTAAGTGGCATTTACGACTGACGCTTTCCTTTCATAGTATTGTGTGTCGTATCGTTTGGCGCTAAAGAGATATCACCGGAGCGACCTTCTGACTTTCCCCCAAAGCGTTCACACCTCACGGTCCACAGGGTAGGACATGTAACAAAAGGAGGGATCATCTAGAAAATCAGTCGCTGAGAGCTCGTAAATGGTGATCGATGCCAGCAGTCATGTAAAAGAGGGATAACATCCACCATACACAGATCTATACCATGCCGCTGGTGTAAGCGTTGTTTTTGGTGGTAACAATATTCAACATGCCACAGCGTAAAGGTTAAGGCCATCTACCTTCCTAGCACAACCACAGTATATACACACCGAACAAAGACTGGACGGATTAAACAGGTTTTGGGGCATTGAGCTTTTTTTTTCCTTGCGAATGACTTATGCTGGTGCCAGAAAATACACTAGCGTGTCTTTCATTAAGTAGCTCCAAATGGGATCAAAGCCATGTACGATTCTATTGAGGACCGTAAATCTTAAACTCGTGAAAAGCGAATCGATAACTTGGTAGGCGACATGACTGTTTGTATCAAAGCTTCGTGAGTGGTGGTGTATTCGCATTTCCTATTTCGTGTTTTTTGAGTGTCGCATATTTTTCTTGTTTTTTGAGTGAGTGTGTGTTTAAGTGGTTTTTTTTTAATTAAATTCTTCTGGTTATTTTTGATGCCTTCATTTGCGCTCTATATAATCAGTTTCTTTGTTATATTTCTGGATACATATTGGAATTATTTTATTTTATTTTAAGGTGATGTACGGTGATTTTAATTACCATCTTACTACAGCAACGCAACGGGCAATTGACGACGGTCCAGGATCAATCCCCTAAGGGAAAGATCCGAGGACATCACATCACGACACAACCACGAGGCCAACACCTGAACTGGCACCCTACTCTCCGCACCAACCCAACGTCATTACTTTCGGCCACGACAGATTTAAGATGCACCAGCCGCCTCTACACCATACGCTTAAAAATATCCATGCACTGACCCGGATTCGAACCAAAAACCTTCCTATCTGTATTAAATTTTAAATATTTGTACTAAATTTGAGTGAACCAAAGAAATTTTCTGCCGCTTTTTGATGTTGACAGACAAATTTTATTCTCAAACATAGTTAAAATATTGCCTGGACTGGACTCGAGGATGTACTTATTCCACACAGGTGCCATTTGTATTGGCTTTTGTATTGGATCAATCAGATTTATTTGTGAAAGATACCTTGCACAGATACAGGTACTTGTTACATGTTATCCACGCGGCCAGTTCGAACTGGCTCACAAAACATTGTATGTGCAACTACTGTAGGAGGGAAGTTCCACACGTCAACGAAGCACAACCTCAAGGCACAACCTTGTTTGGGGTGTTAAGCGAATCGCAGATCTGCTGCTCAATCGGCAATACTTTAGAATCACATTTCTTACCCTGTAACTGAATTATCAAAATAACAGTGATTTGGTAGCAAGACTTCTTCCGATGTTTCACGTACCAATAAATCAGGAGTCAGCTGAACACACAAAAAAAACGCAGATGCTCAAATATCAATTCAGATTCCAGACAGAATTTTCAATAAACAGTGCATGGGAAACGTCGAAACGCGATTTGTGATGTCATAGAACGCCGTTTTTGGTTGCCATAGCGACGACCTGATTTCGAGGTCACAACTTCGTCTAGACAGAATGAGTCGTTGCTCCATTTTGAAAGCTTTTTACGACGACCTTGGATGGTGGGAAAAGTGGTTTGTATTTTCTTTTTTTTTTTCTTCGTTTTTTCCCCTCTTCTTTCTCATTTCTTTCGAACGGTCAAGAAAAGGCGTGAAACTTTCACCACGAAAACGCAGCAGTTCGCATTAAAGATCAGGGAAAACATGTGAAAGCTTGGTTTGGACGTTCTGACTCAAAAAGGGCCGTTTCCACCACATACTGCTCCTTCGGAATTCTACAGATTCCGATTCGAACATACAAATATTCTTGCTTTCAATTTCTGCCAAAGCACCTGAAACGGTTCAGTCCATTCAAAGCGGTGGAAGGTCCCGAATCCATCGCAAGAAAGTTTGGAAGATTCACTGTACGCCCTCAGTAACTCGCGTGCTTCGTGGTTTCCGCAGGAATTTTCATGCCTTGACAATATTAAACTTGCATTGTTTTTAGTCCAGAAAGATGAAAAAGGTTTTGGGAGAATGAACTTGCGAAGTTGCCTGAAAGATGGCTAAAGACAAAAGTAGAATATGGCAATACGTCTCTACTATTATAACAGGAAATGTTTGTTTGTTGCACGCAAAGTCCTGACGAATCTATGACACTAACAGTAATGGGATTTGGCACACAGGTTCTCCAAATTTTTTGCAATTTTACGATCGCGACGAACTTCAATCGAATTAAAATTCAATCGAACCTTTTCAAATGAATTTAGTAAAATTTAATTTTGTTTTCTTACGAATGGCAACAGCATAAGAGATTAGATCGTAAATTTATTTTTTCCGTTTTCATTTTGCGCGGAGGAATGATTTTCCAGCAGACTTCAGTTATGTAGTTCTTTTTTCTATCTCCTAGAACCTAGACCGTTAAAAATAGAGTAAAACTTTCAACGGTTATGAAATCTGCGGAAAATTTCACATTAGATCGATACCTAAAAATATGATTTTCTTTAAATAAATAAAATTTGACGTCACGTCAACATTCGCGTTCCAAAAATAAACAGATTACATTTCCTGCCCAGTTACGATTTCAGCGAAAGAAAGCAGAGAAAGTGAAAAACATTTTGGCTGGCATTATTTTTTTCGTTTTTCTACAATCGTGATCGTTTATTTGACAATAAAATTATTTGTGACGTTTCGGCCTACACGATTTAACTTATGAGGACGCATACCGAACAAGGACCACTAACAACCTCAGATGTACGACTGGGTTTGGGTTTTCTAAATAATAGAATACAAAGGGAGTCTCAGGGGGATTCAAGGGAGTTGTGTCATTAAATCCAGAAAAGACCCAGATTCCATCTTGAAAACCACCTTGGATTATTTGTCCGCTCTTCTCTTTCACAGGCTTCAAGACCAGCTAAATAAAACGCGTTGTACGAATCCTCTGGATTTCTTCGATAACATTGCTCTGCATGAAAATCAGCCCCGACACCATTACTGCTCATTCTTATGTAAAATGATCTCCTGAATTCGAATATGACCCCCGTTTTACCTATCACCCACCGTTTTCTGGGGACGCACCCCCCCCCTCCATATGTTTATCACTTTCCGATATACTTTTATAGACGTAAATTTGATTTGGAGTGGGGAAAAGTATAATTTTAACCATTAAATTTCTTCAGAGGGGCTAGAGAGGTGAAAAGCTCTAAAACATGAACGGATGTAGCAAGAAAGGGATTTGTCCTCTTAAATTGTAAAAAAAAAAAATCGTTTTTCCTGGTTTTTTTTCGCAATTCTTTGACTTATTTTCGATAAATGCCAGCTTTTAGCCCTCCCTTTACCACCCCCAAGTAATAAAAATATATAGAACCAATTTTGGCTAAAAGCGGGGGGGGGGGGGAAGGTCCCTGAATCCCAAGCAAGAAAGTTTGGAAGATTCACTGTTAGACGGTGGGCGCTCTCAATAACTCGCGTGCTCGTGGTTTCCGCAGGAATTTTCATCCCTTGACAATATTAAACTTGCATTGCTTTTATTTATATAGTTGCGAACTGTAATCGTTATCTTCCATCATTGCATCTTGCGCGATCGTAGTCAACTTTTCGGTATTCAAGGCGGGGATTTGGTGTTTCCAAGTTGTTCAGATTGTGTAAAACGGTCCAAATTTTTGTGCTCCGGCTTTTTCAAAGTAATTACAGTACGTGAGTGTAAGTTGTGATTAATATCGAACATTGATTTACTGTTTAATTATACCGCCACGTGAGTGTAAAAATCCTCCCGATAGCTCCTGCTATGTTTGCGGTGAATTGACTTTAAAGGCACAACGAAAACTAGTTTCTCTGCTTCTTAAAACTGCTTATCAATTTTACTTTGATTGCAAAGAGGGCTATCAGGAAAAGGATTGGGCTCCAAAGTTTTGCTGCACTACTTGTTACAGTAGCTTGACCAAATGGCTCAAAGGTATCTGGACGATAGCTCATTAATTGTAACTCAAAACAATACTCATATTTCAGTGGACTGTAAGTTTTATTTTAACACATTCACGCAAGACCGCGCTCGTCGCCATCTTGCTCCAGTCTGACACACTCAAGAACTCTACTCACTTCACTTCTTATTTCAGGACGGAACAGTATCCGTAAATCAATGCCATTTGCTGTGCCCATAGTTTGGCGCGAACCTCGCTGTCATCTCACAGATTGTTACTTTTGTATGACTTCCACCGTTTGGAGCCCAATCCTTGTCCTGCTCGCCAACTTGGCAATCAAAGTAAAATTGATGAGCAGTTTTAATAAGCGGAGAAAAGGGTTTTCGTTGCGCTTTTTAAGTTAAATTACCGCATACCATAGCAGAAACTATCGGGATGATTTTTACACTCGCGTAGCATAATTAAACAGTAAATCAATACTCGGTATTAATCATAACTTACACTCACAAACTGTAATTCACTTTGAAAAAGCCAGAGCAAAAAAATGAAGACCATTTTACACAGTCTGAACAACTTGGAAACACAGAATTCCCGCCTAAAATAGTGAAAAGTTGACTCTTACGATCGCGAAAGATGTAATGAGGAAAGATAAGGATTCCAGTTCGCAACTATAGTGATAAAAGCAATGCAAGTTTAAACTCGTGAAAGCATGAAAATTCCTGCGCAAACTAGTAATCACACGAGTTATTGAGAGCGTCACCATCTTACAGTGAATCTTCTAAACTTTCTTGCTAGGGTTGGGGACCTCTTCCCTCTCACCCGCTTTTAGCCAAAATTGTTGCTATATATTTTTTTTAGTTGAGGGTGATTGGGGAAGGAAAAGGGAGGGCTAGAAGCAGGAATATGTCGAAAATAAGTGAAAAAATTGAGAAAAAAAACCCCAGAAAAAACGATTAGTTTTAATGATTTTTTTTTACAATTAAATCTCCCTCCTTGCTACAAATGTTCATGTTTTTGAGCTTTCCACCTCTCTAGTCCCTCAGAATAACTTTAATGGTTAAAATTTTCCTTTTCCCCACTTCAAATCAAATTTATGTCTATAAAATTATATCGAAAATTGATAAACATAGGAAGGGGGGTGCGTTCCCAGAAAACGGTACGTGATGAGGGAAAACGGGGGTCATTCTGCATAAGAATCAGCAGAAATGGTGTCAGGGCTCAAAAAAATAATAGTTTTTTTCAGAGCAGAGTAATTAAAGAACCACGGCACGACAACAGGTAAGTATTTTAATTAACGTCTGGCGCAACACTGCGGGCTATTGGCGACAGTCCGGGATCCACCTACCGAAGGTAAAGATGCGAGGACAACACCGCGTCATTTTGAACAACCACGGTGAGATGACGAGGCAACACCTGAGCTGCTACCCCTCTCCAAACTTCCACTCCTCTTCAACGTGGGAACATTTGAGGCCACGATAGATTCAACGTGCACCAGCCCCCACACGTAACCGATTATTTTTTTTAGTTGGATTCGAACTCGCAACCCTCCGGTGGCTAATTCCGATCGAGCTAACGCAGCCCGCACAACGGTAGACAAAACTATTGAGAACCGACGCTACTTGAGATCCTCAGTCACGAAGCGCACGTAGAGGAAGGAAGACAAATATGGAATAGTTGGGCTAAATGCTGCAACCAAGTTGTGACTAAGGCCCGGTGCACACATCCGGTTTTTCAACGTGCGGCAACGCAAGTGCTGTCTGAGATACTTTAGATGCAATGGAGTAATGCACACATGCATCCGGCGCCGGTACGGCGACACACGTCTAACTTGCGTGCAATTTGTACCGCAGTTCTCTGTGGCACAGCAGCTCGCTTCACCGGTACACCGCACACGCTTCATTCAAGTACCTTGTTTTCATAAATAAATGGAATATAAATAATAGTTAATAAATGGTTGTATCCAGTAACGTCTATTTTCTTTCAAAATATACTTTTTTTTACACCTAGTAAACGAAATAAACACGTTTTTTTTTCGAAATAAATTTCAATGCGCGAATTGAGTACTTCGTCATTTCACGGTGATGTGTGCATAGTTGGTGTCGGTGCCGCAGCGGCGACGCACGTTGAAAAACCGGATGTGTGCACCGGGCCTAGTATACCGTTTCCTTTGGACTAGTGGTGCGCAAACTATTTTCAGTAAATAGTGATACTTTTCACACATGCGGAGCGCGCACTTTGGGTGAGTGACGATCTCGGAGAGAAATAGCAACGAATCAGCGGGCCCCATGTCTTCTATTCCAGGTAAAGGTTGGTAGTATGCTACTGAACTGTTCTGTCAAACCAATAGTAGCGTGACGTCTGCTCAAAGCCTGAAGGTTCTGTTTTCCCGCGGTAAGGGATGTTGTGGCCATCGAAAATTTGTCAACGTATGATTGACAAATGGGCTCCCTTCAAAGGAGTCCCAGCGTTTGGGGATGACCGACAAAGAAGGCGTCAACACGTCGGGTAGCGGCTTCGAGATCTGACAAAGTAGGCGGCTCTTTTTTGATCTGGCGGCTTCCGAGGTTTCTTAGAGGCATAGAAATTCTCCGAGGGTAGATCGTATAACCGTGCCGAGAGAAAAACGATTGTTTTCAGGATCCCATCGTGTGATAATTTTGGCGGTAGAACCTCGACCAGCGTCCGCATGTTGGACGCACCCTGGGATGAGGTTAAAGGTGCTTTTGACCAACGTCTATTAAATAGTGTTTTATACAAATTGCAGAATTGTGAACGGTAAATTTTGGTTGAATGTAAATAAACTCATTTAGAGTTTTGGTGAATTCGTTTCGAGCTACAGTAGCAAATAAATAAACACTGATGCCCGTTTGGATGAGCAACGGATTAGCAACCGGAAAATCGTGAATTCGAATCCGACCAAAGATCGTTGTGTGCAAAGTGGGCTGGTGCACCTTCAATCAGCATGGCCTTTAATGGCCTCACGTTGGCGCGATATGGAAGTTTGGAGAGTGGGGTGTCAACTCAGGCTTGACCTCGTCATCTGACCGTGGTTGAATACGTCGAGGTGTTGTGCTCGAATCTCTCCCTTGGGGTTTCATCCCGGACCATCGTCAATAGAGTTGAGACACTTTAATTAAAACTACCTACTAATACACATTAATAATGGATTGACAGTTCCAGTTTGGGAGCAAACAGGGTAGTTCCAGTTTTGGATTCCAAAAAATATCCACTCGTTGGACATTATTCCACTAATATCCACTCCGTGGAAACATGAACTTTGAAATTATGAAACGAGATAGCTTATCAAATAAATAGAATTCAAAGTTGTCTAGGGAATTTTTTTGAATACAGGTGAAATTTATATTAAAAAAATATTTTCAAATTGAACCTTATTTTCGGTCACTTACATTGGCAACGAACTCTTATAGCATCTATATATCTCGGAAGCATCTGTGTATGCTGGATTCAACGTATATAGCATCTATGCATGCTGAGTATAATCTTTCTTTTCTTAAGCTCTACAGCTAAACCTGGCAACACCCATTAAAAAGAGATTAAATTCTTGTAAACACAAAGATTGTTCTGCTTATTTGTCTGATTCCAAAAATTCTTTTATTTCTTAATTTTAAGCGGCTGTATCACTATCCTCGATATATCGCTTTTCTCTATTTCTTTCATGAAGATGGTGTCTTTATGATTTTCAGATACGGAATAGGTCGATAAAAATGGACTAGCTTTCCAAGAGATCAATTAATAGATAATCGATGTCAACTTGAATTATAATTTTAAGCTTTATAGACAAGAGATTAAATGCCATAGTATTTATAAGACCTCACCACCTTCACCCTCGTGAAACACAACTCTCTAAAAATAGAATAAATATAAAAAAAATCACACAACTGCGCCAGGATTCGCTCCACGTAGCAACGAGAGGCTCCAACAGATGGGTTACCGAATACGGTTTATGCATGCCGAAGAATAGCGACTTCAACTTGAAATGGTCTCGTTCCATGCTTATTCAAAATTCTACACATTTTATATCATTAAACAATAGCATTGGGCTATAAATATTTAAAATATATATTAATCATTTTATGGAAATGATAATTATGTATGAGAAATTTTAAATAAAATTTTCAAAAACTTCAAGTCAGTGCTCAGATGGCAAAATGTTTTTGTCACTTTTCCCAAAAAACTGAGTTCCATCCTGGAGTCTGGATTGTTAATGTTTAGAAGGCAGTAAAATGTCGTATTTTTTTTTCTTTCAGTTGATAAGAACACAAAGGTGGAAAATTGTAATTAATCAAAAGCCACAGAACCACATGTTGAATCTTGAATTTTAAAAAGGCTGTCACGAAAAATTAAAAAAAGCGACTTATAACATTTTGCCATATGAGCACAGAAGTGTGCTACACGACAATCTATTCAACCTATTTTGAAAAATGATGCTACCAAAATTAACTACATGCATTTTTCTAGAGAATTAACAGGAATCAAAAAAATATTTAAGTAAACAAAAATTTTACAAATGATCGAAAAATGAATATAAGATTTTTGATAGATTAAACCGTGGGTCGAGACCCCTCTGGAGATCACGTGAAAATGTTTGTGCGTCGCCAAATTCAAAGAAATTTATTTGACAATAAAAGACATAAAGCTTTTCTTCACCATGTATCAGGTACCAGTAAAAAAGTGAAATCCGATAATAATATTTATAAAAAACGAGCTATATTTTTTTACGAAAACAATTGTCTGTATAAGGCTCGGTTCACACATCCGGTTTTTCAAACACATCCGGTCCACCGAAGCCCAACTATGCACACACAACTGTGAAATGACGCAAGTACTCATTTCGTGCCATGTGCGATACATATTCTATCGAAGAAAACGTGTTTATTTCGCTTACTTGGTGTAAAAAGGTATATTTTGAAAGGAAATATACGATTACTGGATGCAACTATTTATTAATAATGAGTTATAATCCATTTATTTATGAAAACAAGAGACTTCAGACCGGAGACGCATGTGCGGCGAGCTGCGGCGCCGTGGGGAACTGCGTTATAAATTGCACGAAAGTTGGACCTGCGTCGCCGCAGCGGCGGTGAAGGCATGTGTGCACTACTCCATTGGATCTAATGTATATCAGACCGCACTTGCGTTGCCGCAGGGGCGCCGAACGTTAAAAAACCGGATGTGTGCAGAGGGCTTTGTATATAATACCTATACTTCTGCATCCGGCAGGCTAAGAGACAGAGTGATAAAAGATAATTGTTAATTTGAGATGTGCTTTACCTGTTCTCTGGTGGGATTCATATGCAACTTGGGTCGGTCTGACGTTTAGCAGTGGCCATCTTTATTACAGCTTTTTCAATTTATCTGGAATCATATTAAATTCTTATGATGTAAAGTTTTTTTTTAAAGTATTTTTCATGACAAAAATATATTTATACCCATATGTATAATTAAAACCATTGCTTCATAAAATCATGTGTTTTATTCAGACCTTTAATAAAGCAGAAACACAAGCTCAAATCCCAAAAAAAATTCCACTCTTACTACGTTAGCGATTGAAAAACGTCTACTGTGTATCTAGAGCGTCAAAATAGAACACAAATTGGGGGGCCGGGAATGAAAATAGTTTGCGCACCAATGCCCTAGACAACATTGTAAAGAACAAATTTTCAAAGTACTTGTTTCAGGCACTTTTCATTTGATTCTAACGGCCGTATTCACAAGTCCGAGTTAACTCGAGGATCAACGATAATCCGCGAGTTATCGAAAAAAAACGTATTCACAAGTCCTGATCCGTGGTTTAAATTGCCGTTTCGGTGTTACATTTTGATCCTCCGAAATCGGCGAGTTAACTCGCGAGTTACATTTAACGCATGCGCAGTACCATCTTTTTGGAAAAACAAAATGGATGACACATTTCATTCTATGCTCAATTACAGTATTCTTTCGACGACTGGACTGGATCTGTCAATACGGAGCACCTCTGCATAGCAGCTCATCTCATCATCATAATATTGCTTAAATGGAAAAATTTAAACATATTTTTATTGAAATTCAAAAGAAAAATGGAAATAAAGGTAACTGCGTAATCTTAAACAAGCAGCTTGGCGAAACGATAGATGGCGGCACTTCCGTCATCAAAGCCGGGGAGAGCGAACGGTAGAATATGTCCATGGAATATGTCATGTGAATATGGCCGTAAGAGTTAACTCGAGGATTATCAAAAAAGGTATTCTCAAACGGCGTGTTAAGTGATCCGGGGATTAAAATGAGACGATGTGATTGGCTCCTCACGATCACATGATATTGTTTACATTGGTTACGACGCCTGAATCTGCATTCATACTGATCAAGCACGTACTTCGCGTAGAATTGATTCCAAATTGTGAATAAATAGGACTCGCACAGTATTTTAATATTGGTTTGGGAAAAGAAATGCAAAGGTATTTAATTTCAAATTGGATTTTTATGGAAACCTAAATTTGGCAAGAAAGAATTGTACACAATGCCTTGACAGATGTATGTAATCTGATTATCTTTGTACTTGTCAGTATGGATGTGTGTTGGTGGTGTGAAAAGTGACTTGCATTGTCAATTTTTTTTCATTCGTAATAAATCAACAGAATAATTTTTATTCTACGACGAATTTGTATCTGCCATGGTCGTTTTCTACCGTTCGCTCTCTCCGGCTTAGAGGACAGAGATGGCGCCATCTATCTTTTCGCTAAGCTGCTTGGTTAAGATTATGCAGCTACCATTATTTTCATTTTTCTTTTGAATTTCAATAAAAATCTGTTTAAATTTTTCTATTTAAGCAATATTATGATGATGATATTAGCTGCTATTTAGTAGGTGCTCCGTGATGATAGATCCAGTTCAGTCGTCGCAAGAATTCTGTAATTGAGAATAGAATGAAATGTGTCATCCATTTTGTTTTTCCAAAAAGATGGTACTGCGCATGCGTTAAATGTAAGTCGCGAGTTAACTCGGCGATTTCGGAGGATCAAAATGTAACACCGAAACGGCAGTTTAAGCCACGGATCAGGACTTGTGAATACGGTTTTTTCGATAACTCGCGGATTATCGTTGATCCTCGAGTTAACTTGGACTTGTGAATACGGCCGTTACTCGCGGATCAACTGATCCTCGAGTTAACTCGAGACTTGTGAATATGGCCGTTAGTGTTTAACTAGGGCAACTTTTTGCAACAAATGCAACTTTTTTTCACATATTCTATGCTGCATGTTAAGTATTAAAACCAAAATTCCTCCTGCATGGGGTGTATTGTAAGTGAGTTATAACCGCAACATAAATGCAACTTTTTGCATAAATGCAATCACCTGCAACTTTTTAAAATGTAGCTTAAAATTAATAAATATGAAATTATTATTTCATTTTTTGCCCTCTGAACCAACCCTTCGATCGCGTGTGTCTAATCTTGCGAACGCCGAAGTATTTCGGATGAAACAAGAAGTTCATGGAAAGAAGGTGTTCATTCTAACAGACGAAAGTTAAATAAATAACAAGATGTAACTTTTAACACATTGGTTGATACTCTTGATAATCCAGAGGAAACTTGCGTAATCGACTGCAGAGTTTGCGTGGTGAGTGTCGATCATCACAATATGTTGTTCGCCTAGTAGATAATGTTTTAATATTTCTGAATGTTGAGCAAAAGGATTTTGCGCTTCTGCTATCCGATACAGCACATTATATGGCTGCGGCTGGCGCATTTTTCAATGTTAAAGAAATTACTGGCCAAGGATCGACCATTCAACGTTCTTCTGTATTTAAGAATGTATTATGATAGTGTTGTAAACGACTTAAATTGTCGATAGATTTGGAATTTTTTCATTTTTTACGAATAATTTATTTTAGAATTTAGTGTATCAAATATAAATGCACCTTTATTTCCATAAATGCAACTTTAGGAAGTGATAAATGCAACTTTTCCCATTTTTGCTGCAATAAAAAAGTTGCCCTAGTTGTAACATTTGAAGTGAGGAAATTATGCATAAATATTAATTTAGAGTAAAAAATAGTTGGAAGTGTATCGTTTGCTCTCTCTTACTTTTACTGTTTTTGTTAACAATTTTGTTCTTCGCTTCTCTTTAAAAATGTTCACTCTATTTCCAAAAGAGAAACCATTTAAACATTTGAGAAAACTTTCTCAAATGATATTTGCAAAAGATAGAAAAATTCAATTTTGAAGGGTTTTTGGTCTTTTAATGGCCATTTCTGGTGTTTTTCATACCTACTTCCAATTTTCCCACCTTGATTAAAACATTAATATCTCTTTAACTAATTAACTTAGAGAAAAAGAAAACATATTTTGGAAAGTTAAATAAATACTCTACCAAATGAAATCAAAAACTTTTTGTTTGGAATTTTTGGTCAAAAATGACATTTTTAACGTGTTTGGATACCTTAAAATTTTTTTATATTTCTTGTTTGATAACAAACCTTTAAGTCACGAGTTAAATTTATTTCCAGAAATTATCTGTAGCAATCAACAAGAACCTCAAAAAAATAAACATTACCAAATAGTAATTTGAATCCCAAAGGAAGGCAACCTGAAAGTGGCAACAGAAACGTTTCGACAAAAGCTGCCGACCAACGATTAAACGGTATCGGCGCATGCGCGAAATCGACGAGTCCTCTTAATTAAGGTAGTTAAGTCAGCAACGAAAGAACTTTTGGAACGTCTACAGAAGAAAGAAAAAAAATCACCGGATAGAAAAATCCCACAAACTTATTTGTAGCATGAAGCACAATTCCGAAACGCAAGAACCATGACCTGCGATAACAATCATCAGGATCAATATTTTTCGAAAGCTAAATACCATCTCTTCTGCGTTGACGCTTCCAAATAAAAATTTTTGGACGACAAAAGATCAAAACTAAATGCTCCACAAAAAACTGGAAGTTTTGAATTTAAACAGCATTTAGAACACACATCGAATGAGAACTTCTAATTTCACATCCGGATATCTTCCCGTTAGTCCTCTCCAGAGCAATGCGACAATCCCATTGATCGCCACTACCCAACATCCCCTCCAGTTGAATGGAATCTCCGGAGGATCTGTAGGATCGGTTGCCATGACGACGCACTGGGAGAAAGGGGAATTTTTCCTTTCAAAAGCGTCTGGTTCCAGTTTGAGTGATAACTAGTGCAGGGGGCGGGACTCGGGATAAGTTATCCGATTTAATACGCTCAGGCATTTGAATTTCATTATCATAAATTGGAAGTCCTTTAGATTTATTTGAATTCAAGGGAATTGTAGGGCATTGCATTCTTTATCGGGAAGTTTTGCAATTGCACATCGGTTTTTCCCTCACATTGTTGCGGGTAACACTTTTTCAAGCAACACTAGGGGCCACGCCCCCTGCGCGCTGAAGCTTCGGCTTCCTAAGAAAGTGGAGCCGTTATCTAACAGCCGTGAAACGTCCTGATGCCAAGGGCATAACTAGGCGGCCGTCTAAACAGAATCCAGCGGCGGACTAAACGGCCACGTAGGGCTCCGGAATACTGAAGGGGCCCCGAGGTCTTAAAACGTCTTTTCATTGGGGTTCGAGGAAAATTGTGACAACGTCTTTGAGTGCAGTGAAAAGAGTTTCTAATACAAGATGGTCAAGAGCAGATGATGTATTAGCTATAAAACTTGGTTTCCCCAGTATAAAAGAGGCTTTAAACGAAATTTGTAATTCAGAAGAAGAAAAAATAGTTATAGTGGAAGTGACTTCACTTCTGAAGAAATGGATAAATATGAAACCGCCCTAATGACAGTTATTTGGAATACTATTAAACAAAGAATAAATTCTGCTGGTAAATCAATGCAATCAGAGGAATATACAAACTATTGAAAGGATCTATCCTACTGCAGTCATTAGAAAAATGTCATCATTAATTTCAGAGAAAAATTCAAAACAGTTGAAAAAAGGCAACTAATTTATCAGGCCTATCATTTAAAGTGAAAGATGGACAAATTCGCAAACACCAAAAGAGTAAAATGTTTTTTTGCTGAAAACAAAGAAGTCGGGCATGAATTTACAATAAGAAAAAATTTCATTGTTATTTTATGTCATTGACATTTTATGTCATGTGATAACACAAAGTAAGAATTATCTCTAAGAACTCAGACGTATGAAGGAATGGAGCGTTTTCGATTTTTTTTTTAAATTGTATAGAAGAAAAAAATAACACGATAAAAAAGGTGAAGGATATTTTCAAAAATGGCAAAGGTGTTTGTACTATTGAATTTGAATTAGATGAGTTTGACCAGTTTTTAATATTTTAAAAAGAAAACGAGGTCATTCCATAAAAACCACACCAGACATGTATCGAGCCGCCAAAGGTACACATTTCCGAATGTTGAAGTATTATTGAATCTTTTTTTTAACAATTCCCTTATCTAATGCGTCAGGAGTACGATCGTTTTCTGTTTTAATGCGTGTAAAAATTATTTAAGGAGTTCTATGGGTGAAGAAAGATTAATTAATATGGCCATTAGGGTGAAGCGAAAAACACGAATTTCGGAAAATGAAAACGCCTATGGTGGGAATAGTTGGGGACTACCATGCGTATTAATAATACAAAATATGATCTAAATCAATTAATATCTTCAGGTGCCAAAATCACTTTGAAATTTCGAAATTTTGCCATAATTTTCACAAAAATAATAATAACGCATTTAAAAAATTTAATACATCTAATTTAAGGCCACGGGAGAGTGAAATGAACTTCCCTGCGTGTAAAAAAAAAGTTTTACACCTAACATTATCCCGGAAAATAAAAATTTCCTCTTTTTTAGAGCGATATCACGCGCGTCTCCACTCCTCGCAATAGACTCATCATTGCTACCATGCGTTTACACGGGCGCTTGCCCTTGCAGCTCTTCGCTGTTTTTGCATCATGAAAACAAACCAGAACTCAGCACGAGGAGGTGGCTGCATATCGAGTTCCACCCCCCCCCCCCTCTTTAAAATTTCAATTTAGTTACTAGCTTACCCTAAAAAATTAAATTGAAGTTACTGGCAAGTGGTTTAGCTTAAAAGTGGTTGATATTGGCTTTTGGTTTCAAATCTGGGTAAAGAAAGTCTAGAAGAAATTCTTGACCGAATAAATCCATCTCGTGCCTCTGTACCACATTACCACATACTGTACTATATGCTTCAGTTACTAATTTAACGCAACGCTTGTGAATGGCGTGCAAAGTTTAAAATGTTACTATTGGTTGGAACGTCTAGACTTGAGAGTTGATCATCAGAAAGAGATACTGTAAGTGGTGGATCTGTAATGGAATCTGATTGCCATCCAATTTGATTTATGTAATCGTCTGCTTTGAAGCTTAACTTGGAAATTTTGATCTCTCGAATATTTTTTCAACTTTTTTTATTGTCTTAATTTTAAATTCTTCTAAGGCTCATTTTTCTAACGTGTTTTCGATCATCAGCTAGCATTGTCGAAATAATATTTTCTGGATGGGCATAATAAGCATTTCTTTGCAAAGTTTTCTTGGATCTTTTTGGGACAACCTTAATGGAATATATTTATTTGATATCCCTGTGCACATTTCTTAAAGTTATCGTTGATCAATGCTAAGATCCTCTAGGACAATATCCGAAAAAGATTCTTCTATCTTTTCAAAATTTTTTAAAAGCAATTTTTCACAAGATTCTAACATTTTTTTAATTTCTCCGCTGTATCCTTTTAGTCCAGTGGTTTTCCCGTCTAAATGTTGCAACAAATTCATAAAGGTAGCTCATTTATATGTAATAAACAAATAAACCAATGCACAGGACATCCTAAAAAAGAGCTCGATATACCAAATGACTCCATTTTTCAAACCTGTATTTACCACTGTACCATCACAACCAACCACTTGCATCTTAGAAAAATCGATATTTTTCTCCAAAAAAGTTAAAATACTTGTTTTAATATTTTGAGAAGAGCCAGTTATAGAAGTGACATGTCCAATATATTTTGATCCTGGTTCTAGTATTAGAATGATATGTTCTTCTGTTACCGTCTTTCTAGCAATCCTTTCTCTTTCTTTAATCATTACTAAAGTTCAATCCTTTCGCTCATCAAAGTATATTCCATATTCTGATAAAGAGGTTGTTTCCACATTTTTCCTTTTCAGGTAGCTGCGGGTCTTTGTCCTTTCTCTTTTAATTTTACTACGATCAACTATGTTTGAAGAATCACCCTTGGAAAATTTTCCCATATCCTTTAAAGCAGCATTTATTAGAATTGCTGCCGATCAATCGGAAACACCAGTTCTGTCACAAGCCTGAGCTACATTTGGAAGTGTAGTTCTCGTTTGTGAAGTTGAAGAAGAATTATTATCAATGATTGTGTTTATAGTGTCATTAGAATTCTTAAGCAAATTAAAACTCAAAGTAGCTCCCGTAATAGAGGGCGATAGTATTTTGGATTGTTTTCCTTTACAATCTTTCAGCTGAACGTTTTGGCTCTATGCTTCTCTTTCTTTGCGCTGCAATCTTTTTTCAAGCATTCTGCTGGTTTTAATGTCAACATTTCCACTGACCATTTTTCTAAATATCCTTTGATCTATTAAAAAAGCTCTTTCAGCAATAGGTGCTTTCATTTTAAAAGTACAACTGAGAAAGTTCTTGCATTTACATATGCATCAAACATCAAACATAAAACATCAAATTAATTTTTTTCCACTGATTCCCTGAAGGACACAACCTTTTTCGAGAAATCTAGTTTGCCAGTATTTTTTAATAGTTTCTTAACATTTGTATATGCTATATGGTATATTTTCAGCATATATATTACTTGTTGGTTTGTTACAGTTGGAATCGAACTTTTCCCCCATAATCCTTTAAACTCTTTAATTAAAATTGAACATACATCAGCCATATACTAGCATCTCTTTTATAATCTTTCTGTATGTAAGGATAATACTTCATAACATCTGTATATATTGGAAGCATGTTAGGCTTCATTATTTCAGCCATTCCAAACATGGGACATACATCTACTGATCGTGACCAAGGCATTTCGACTTATTCACAGAACCGTGTATTCTTAACAAACAAAACAACCAAACCCAAACAAAACTGAACTTAAAGATTAAAATTTTACGTAAAAAAATATCTCAAATAAGTAAAAATAAACAATGAAATACGCACCAGCAAACGAAAGCAAATTAATTTGAACAAAGGACTTAGTTTTCCTCGATAGACTAATTCGGTAGGGCATTTGCAGAACCATACACCTACTAGATATTTACAAAAAAAGTGGGCGGGTATTTAAAGAAACCCAGACACCTCCACTCCATGTGGTGTGAAATACGAGTTATTTACCCCGTATAAACAAGCAAAGAAAGAGAGACACCCGTGCACCCTAGTAGCGAGTGTACCATATGGTACTAGCCGACCCTTTTCTTTAACACGTGGACGCTGGAATATTTCGCAATGCAAAAACAACTTCATACTTTGCACGTGCGGGTTTTGACAAAATACCGAAAGAGAGTATTTTCTAATCGGCGGCCCGGCGTTCCGTTTGATCCATCGATACAGCTGGAGTTTCTGTCGGTTCCCTAATCCCATGTCTGGGATGAAGATTTGCTGTGGGGAACCCAAGTCGGTAACAAATGGTTTTTGCATCTGTGTGGGGGTGGCTTGAGAGGACATAAACATCTCTCGAGGGCTCGGAATTCACACCCCTCTCGTTCGCAGCTGTGCGGTTCTGCGGAACCAAGAGAACGTGGATTTTAGCAGAAGACTGATTCGAGATTCGACGAGAGACAGACGTCTCGGTTTGCGATTGTTACTTTGGCTCCAGGCAGAAGTTCGACTGTCGATGGCTGTGCACTAAATTAATCTTCTAAATTTTCTTGTAAATATTTAATTTATCTAAATAAATAGTTTAATTTTAAACCAGCTGTCCGTCTAATTCTTACATGACGGTACACGAGGAACGCAATGATGAGTCTATTGAGAGGAGTGGAGACGTGCGTGATTTAGAGCTCTAAAAAAGGGGGAAATTTTTGAAGTTCATTTCACCCACCCATGGCTTTAAATGAGATGCATCAAATTTTTTTAATGCGTTATTATTGTTTTTGTGAAGAAATTGGCAAAATTTCGAAATTTCAAAGTGATTTTGGCACTTGAAGATACTAATTGATTTGGCTCATATTTTGTATTATTAATACGTATGGTAGTCCCCAACTATTCCCACCATAGGCGTTTTCAATTTCCGAAATTCGTGTTTATCGCTCCACCCTAGTGTACGTGTACGCAGTGTACTGACGAATTTATGGCATTTACAATAATGAAATTTGGCATACATGTAGTCCCGAATGTTTTGCGATTTGATAGACCGGCCCGATTTTTAAAATTTAATCTTGAAAATTTTAAAATTAATTTAATGCGATGTTCGATTATTATTTTCTTTCCTCCGAACGGCAACAGTCATGAATCGGTATTACATGAATCCGTATTTACTGGGCGTGTGTATCCGTTGCCGTGTAGCCGCCCGATTACTGTATATCCTTTCAAAAATTTATTGCCTTTTTAAAAGCATATATTAATTTTTAGTTAGCGTTAACTTTTAATCTTTTATATAAGTATCTTTTTATTGTGCTTACTTCATTTTTGGAACTGGATAACGGTAGTGCAATACGTTTGTTATTGTTTCTTGTTTAGACTACGATAGTTTGGATTTTGATTTTCAAAGCATATTAACTTATTATTAAGCATAAAAAGCAGTCTTGGATTTAAACATTATTTTGATAATCACACCAATGCTCTGACCCTTCACAATGCTGGCTTCTTTTTACGACTGCCTTTTTTGCATATTGGGGGCTGTAAATTAAAAAAATACTGTTAATACGAAATGCTGTTATTTGGTTGATCTTTTATGCTATTTTTTTTGTTTGTTTCTGTGTTTGGGTGTCCTTTGGAAAGCATAACAATATTTATTTTTTTTAATTTATGCAACGTATAAATTTACAAAAGTATAACCTTTAACTTTTGGTTTTTACATCTTTTTGGAAGTTTAGCGATTTCTGTGTACTTGAGTTTACGTATAGCAACATTTCCATCGTTCATCAAAGCATCTCTCAAATGTGCATAATGTTACACTCTCAGAGTCCTCTGATTCAACAATATCCAAACCAAAAGTTTATGCTTTTGTAAATTTATGTTGCATAAATTATCAAAATTAAATATTGCTATGTTTTCGAAAAAAAAAAGTCTCCCAAACACAGAAACAAACACAAAATTGCATAAAAGAACAACAATACTATGGCATTTCGCTATAACTGCCTTTCTTTTTAAATTTACGGCCCACAATGTTTCGTTGTATGGCCAAAAAAATGCTGTTTTTATGTTTCTGTTTAGTTTTAGCTTCTCCCTTTCTGTGGCACTGCTACATTTTGCCTCAAGAAAACATGAGGAATGTTTGCACAACATTGTCATCATTTTACTGCGTTGTCGCTTTAGTGTAGTTAGACCAACACCGACTTTATACAAAGCCCACGTCGCAACTCAAAATCCTATCGCGAGGCTACTTTTATGCGCTATGATACGAACTGCAGGCAGTTCAGACTAATAGGTGTAGTTAAACATAAGTAACTTTTTCATATTCGTCTTATAATACACTCACTACCAAAAGTTAAGCACAGAGAGAAAAATGTTAATTTACAGAAGCCAATATGAATTTGAGAGGCTGCAATTTGCTACACAGGAAGATGGAAGTATTCAAATGTGTTAGGTAACAGCCAGTCACGGTTTCGATTTGAGAAATATGCAAAAAAGACAGTCTTGGATTTAAACATCATTTTGTTAATCACACCAATGCTCTAACCCTTCACAATGCTGGCTTCTTATACGACTGCCTTTTTTGCGTATTGGGGGCTGTAAATTAAAAAATAAACTGTTATTGCGAAATGCTGTTATTTTGTTGATCTTTTATGCTATTTTTTGTTTGTTTCTGTGTTTGGGTGTCTTTTGCAAAGTAGCAATACTTAATTTTGATATTTTATGCAATGTATAAATTTACAAAAGCATAAACTTTAACTTTTGATTTTGATGTCTGTTTGGAAGTTTAGCGATTTCTGTGTTCTTCAGTTTTTGTATCGCATCATTTCCACCGTTCATCAACGCATCTCTCAAATGTGCATAGAGTTCTCTGATTCAGTCTTATGTACAACACCTTTTCCGATTCAATCTTGGAATACATTTCGACAGTAAATTGATGAAACAGGTCTTTGCTTTTGAAAAAGATATCCAAATAATCCAAACTGAAAGTTAATATGCTTTAAAAATGATAATCCAAACTATCGTACTCTAAAACAGAAACAATAACAAACAACATATTGTACAACTGTGATCCAGTTCCAAAAATGGAGGAAGCACAATAAAAAGATACTTATATTATAGATTATGATAATCCAAACTAAAAGTTAATGCTAACTAAAAGTTAATATGCATTTAAAAAAACAATACATTTTTGTAAAGGATATCCAGTAATCAGCCGGCTACATACGCACAGTAAATACGGATTTAGTCAACACCGATAGAAGACTTGTCATTCGAAGAAAAGAAATAATAATTAAATATCTCATTTCATTACTTTTAAAATGTTCTAGATTAAATTTTAAAATTCGGGGTGGGCTATAAAATTGTCTGAAATATTCAGACTATCTATCTGACAAATTTCATTATTGTAAGTTCCATAGATTCGTCAGAACAAGCCGAACAGACAACACACGTACTTCATTTTATAATAGTCTACACTCGCTGCCAAAAGTTAAGCACAGTGTGGAAAATGTTAATTTCTGGAAGCTAATCTAAATTTGAGAGGCTGCAATTTGCTGCAGAGTTAGATGGAAATATACAAATGTGTTATGTAACAGCCAATCACGGTTTCGTGTCGAGAAATATTAAAAAAGGCAGTCGTATAAGAAGCCAGCACTGTGAAGGGTTAGAGGAGTTACATGTAAGTGCTGTAAAAAGTGTTTAGAACTTTCGTAGGATTAGTTTTCAAGACGGACATTTTTCTGTGACTTCCACAACACGAATAGCAAATATTGAGCGCTGCCGTTCTGTGGGATGCCTTGAAGAAGGGCAATCAATCACTGATGTTGCTCTTTTCTTTGGCGTTCATTCCGTCATTTCATGATAATACAAACAAGCCAAACAGTTGTCCAAAAACCTGTGGCCCGCTGCCCAAAGGTTACGACCCCTACGGTTGATCGATATATTGCTGTTGTAGCAAAGCACTGATCATGCATGGCTGTGCCAAAGGGCAAATCTTTCCGAAAGAAATAAACATGTCAATGTCATCAAAAAGCAACTCTTACAAGAATTGCCCCGTAGTTTTCAAATTTACAAATCTATAGACATTACGCGTAACACAGATGAGGCCTTAAAACACACGACACAGTTTTTTAACACATTGCAACCATCTGGAGTACTCTCGCACGTATTGGAGCACCGATTATGCTTCTCACAAATCTGAATCCACCTTCACTGTGCAATGGCACGACACAGTTCCAAGTTCGTTTAAGTTTCACTGTTGGCATCAACAAGGCACAATCACAATCGCTGAAAGTCTTGCGACTCGGTCTCATTAAACCGTGTTTCTCCCACGGTCAAGTGTTCGAGAGAATTGGATACCTTTTTACTTTTTATAAATAGATATCACTTAAATTTCTTGCCAGATATTGTTATTTTAATAAGTGTCGAGGTATACTCTCTCGGGAAAAAATAATCAAGTATAAAATGCTCATTTTTTAAATCCTCTCGCACATGGGACATACTTATTTCATTGAATTTAATTGTTTCTAAAGTTGCATTTCACATCTACAAACATTGCTAATTTTAAAAATTCAGATAAGCAGTAAAATAATTTACTTAGTACTCAACAAAATAAAAAAATACCTTTTTGGTCTATTAATCTATTTTATTTAAAATTCAAAATTACCTCAACTAACAAAATTATTTCTAATTTTTCTGTCTCCCTTATTATCTGAGTAATTTGGGGTTAAAAGAAACTGCGTTGCCCAAACCAACACATTTCATTGTTGTGTTAAAAAAAAAAGATACACATTTAAGTTGTAAAATTTTAAAAATAAGAGACTCATTTTTTTCTGTTTTGAGTAAAAAAGCATGTTTTCTCACTCCTTTCACCATTCAATTTGCTCAACTGCCTTTTTCAAAAACTTAAAACTCTTAATTCTTAGAAAATACAAATGTTTGGCATTGCAGTAAAATGTGTAAAATATGCATGTTTATAAGATGGATTATAAAAAGTAATACAACAATCAACAGAAATTCTACAAGTTTTTATTAAAAATTTCAACGAATTTGAAATCTGAGGAAATTTGTAATTTTAATTAACATTACACAAGAGCAACCCAATGGGCTATTGACGAGGGTCGTGGATTAATTCCCTAATTGAGAGCTCAGAGGTAATTTTTAATTATCGTCGTACTGTAGCAACTCAACGTGCTATTGACGACAGTCCGGAATTAATACCCTAAGTAAAAAATCCAAGGTAATTTTTAATTAACGTCGTACTATAGCAACTCAACGGGCTATTGACTGCGGTTCAGAATCAATCCCCTAAGGAAAGTATCCAAGAAAATTGAGTAATTTTTAATTAACTTTCTCAAGCAACACAACTACCTAATAAATAGGGTCGGAGTTAAATCCAATAAGGAAAAGATACGTGGACAATATCGCGTAATTTTTAACCACGGTTAAATGATAAGATAACACCTTAGCTGGCACACCAATTGGATCTCTTCGGAATTCCAATTTCGTCGCATTTCACAATGACGAGGCCATCACGGCGTTGTCCGTGGTGTTGGTTTGCGAAGCAAACCAAATGGGAATGCGTAGCAAAAACAGTTGGTTGACAAACGTTCACTATGGACACACCTAACCCCACAAAGTACAGCACGGGCAACGCCGTGCTAGCCACGCAGTGACTAGTATTTACTAAAAGATTGTCAAGAACCGATACGAATAGATTTAACTAGCCACTGTGTGGCCAGCACGGCGTTGCCCTTGACAATTCTTTTCGTGGGGTCAGGTGTGATCACTGCTCGCTAACCCCCGATGATTGGTTTGTAGCCTATTGGATAACAACCATCATGGCGTTGACCGTGGTGTTGGTTCGCTTCGCAAACCAAATGGAAATTCGTAGCCTATTGGAATTCCTGTGAATGAATTCCCTGCGAAATCTAATTTGGTTTGCTTCGCAAACCAAATTGGATATGAATATTATGAATAATAAATAATAATAAATTATGATTAATTAAATTACGAATATTATGAACTATGGTTTGCTAGCACGAGATATAATCGGCGTGACATCACAATCTCTTTCGAAAATATAAATATTCAATTGAAAAATTATTTAGTAAAAGAAAATCAAATGCAAGGTATCGATCTAGAGAAAATTTTCCGCAGATTTCAAATTCGTTGAAATTTTCTATCTACCTTTAACAATCCCGAATTTACAAAAGAGAACAAAACAATGCCATTCAAAATGTTCTTTATTTGTTTTGCTGAGCGCAGGAAATGAAATCTGTTTTCTCGAATCTCAAATCAAACGAAAGTCACTCTGCGCAGCGGTGTTCGTATTGGAAAAAATATAAAAATTTCAATTTAAAATGATTTACTTAAAGAAAATCTTATTTTTAGGTATCGATCTAATGTGAAATTTTGCGCAGATTTCAAAACCGTTGAAATTTGTACTCTATCTTTAACGATCTAGGAGATAGAAAAAAAGAACTTAGTTAAAACTTTGTTCTTTTAGTCTGCTGATAAATTGTTCCTTGGAGAATCAAACGGAAGCGTAAAAATAAATTTAGAATCTGTCATTTCTTTATGGTGTTGCCAGTCTAAAGAAAACAATAATAATATCAAATGCCATTAAATTCATTTCAAAATGTTTTAGATAAAATTTTAAAATTCGGATGTGATAGAAAATTTGCAAAAAATTCGGACAACTTGTGTGCCGAATGCCATTATTGTACTTAGCCCCTCGTTTTTGAACTGTCGTTAACAAGGTACCAGAAGAGAGGTGACGCTTTGCTCTGGCCCTTCAACAAGAGAGAGAAGAGAGTTACGGATAAAGAGCGCATCTGCATCGGATGGAATGGTGTGGTAACAGATTCTAGCGTCTTTCAGGCCCCTTTCATCTGTAAACCACCTGTCGATGGAATTTTGAGTGTTCTCAAGGGGCTTGCGATTTAGGAGATCGTAATGTTCAGATGGAGAGGGTTTGTGTCAAGTGCCCAGAACTTTATGACCGATGTCATGTCAAATGGAGTGCTGGAATTGTACGTCTAGGGTTAGTCATGGACAGTTGATCACTTGAAAGGAGTTTTATTATCTCCTTTTTGGAATTCTTAAATATGTCGGCTTGATCAGAGAAGCCGCCTTTAAAGTGTTACAGCCATCCCATTCAGATGGTCCTAAAAGTTTTACGAGTAACTTAACTTTTAGCCCAAGCTTAAACCAGAATTGACTTCAAATCACCATGTAACGTAGACAATATTGAAGATACTTTCGTCTACGTAACATAAACATTATCGTGGTTTCACCTATTTGTAAACCAAATAAGTACAAAAAACAAACAAATTGTACTTGTTAAGTTTAAGAAACTTAATTTGCTGACATAAAATGTTTCCAAAGTAACTAAAGAATTTAAAAAAGTGATGCGAAGTAGAAAATTTAGTGTGATATAAAGGATTTTTGATATCTTTCTTCGTGGATATTGAAATGTTTTTATATTTAAGTTTGTAATTTATAGCTCCCATGAAAACCACCAGAAAGAATACATAATTAGATTTCAAAACAGATTTTATGTACTTAAAATATAATATTTTCAGTGAATAAATTTTACCTTTTTTTTGGACAAGAGTTGTGTCAATACATATACAGGGAGATCATGGATAGCTTAAAAAGAACTCAAATGAATAAATTTAAATGAACAGAAGTACTATATACACTAACAGAAGCACTTAATTCTTATTTACATAGATTACATCAGGCCAATTCCATAAAATATAGGACATTCAAGAGAACAAAAAAAAAAAAAATTATACATTTCAACTCAGCTTTTTCTAGATTTTTCCCAAAGGGTTTAAAGTAAAAAGAAACAAAGAACGTTCGCACAGATACAAAGTAATAAAAGAAATTATGACTAAAATATAGAGAAAATCCCAGTTTCTTAATAATAAAAATACCGAAGAAAAAGCAATGAAAATGCCACTGTGTAAAAACGTAACACAAATTCTAATTAAATTAGACGGCTAACTTCAATTAAACAAATACTCGTACTTCAAACAATCCTATAAGCAAAACTAAGGAAACTTCTATAAAGGTATCTGTTGGAGCCTGGTGTCTATGGTTGAATTGGCGAGCTGCAAGCTCGCCAATGAGGCGATAGCTTCACCAAAATATATCCCGTCTTAGGCAGACGCTAGATAGCATTCGAACTCAGCGGACGCACTACTGTGCTCCCAACCTCTTGTATGGAAAGGGGGATTGCTCCAATCCAAATATTCGTGTAAATAGTTTATTAATTGTAAATAAATTTTAGTTATACCTAGTAGCTATCTCTACTACCTCATACAGTCCACTATTTGAATCCAAAGGAATTTTCCAGCGACCAGGTCCCCAATCACGTAGGCGGGACTTAGACAACGGGCAATTTGGCCCCCTCATCTTTTGTTCCAGTGAGCCGGAGCTCGTTTGACGGACATTATTTGAATTTGATTGAAAATCCTTGGATTGAATTGTTCTCGAAGCAGCCCTCGTTATGGCTCAAACCCAAGTCTTTAGTTTGAATAGGCAAAAGGATGCCTTAGGAAACAAAACGATTAAGCTAGAAACATTTATTTCCAATTTTGAAGAACATTCAGGCAGTCTAATTGAACTGAATGTGAAGCTGGACATCAAGAAGGATGTGCAAAATAGTGTGGAACAACTTCGTGCGCGGTATTACAGACTTCCCCAGGAAGTGGACCTTACGGAAACCGACGAGTCCCTAGATGAACTGGACAGCAGACTTGAACAAATTGAGGTAAGATTGAAATACCTTATTGATAAAATAGAAATGGATAGAAATGCCTTGAAATTAGATGAATCAAAATCAAAACTTGATGCTAACAAACATTTGAAAGTTGCAGTAAAGCTGCCGGAGATCCCATTGCCTCAATTTTCCGGCGAATATGATGAATGGAGAAGTTTTAAACTTCAATTTCGTAACCTAATAGAGTATAACTCTCAATTAACTGATAACCAAAAATTGTATTATTTGCGTGCATCATTAAAGGGAGTTGCCAGACAAATCGAAACGTCTGATGACACATATTCATCTTTGCTCAAAGCTTTGGAAGATAGATATGAAAACAAAAGAGTTATAGTTGATACCCACATTCGCGGTATATTAAATTATCCCAAAATAATGCATGAATCAGCCAAGGAGGTGAGAGACCTCATTGATTGTTTACGCAAGAACCTTAGAGCTCTGAAGATCTTAGAATTCGACAGAAATAATTTGTCTGACATTCTGTTAATGAATGTTATCTTTCAGAAACTGGATCTCGAATCAGCTAAACAATTTGAACTGACTTTAACATCAAATGAAGTTCCCTCATTTGACGACTTCTTAAATTTCTTGGAAAAGAGAAGTCAAATTCTAGAAAATTTAAATAGGAATGCATCCTTAAATATCTCTAATAGAAATGTGCCCTACCAAACTAGCAAATCAAAAAACTTGTTTACCAATTCAAATGCTTCTTTTAATTCTTGTGTACTGTGTAAGGGCCAGCATACAATACATAAATGTCAAATGTTTCAAAAAATGGATTTTTCCAAGAGATTCGAGCATGTTAAGAAACAAAACCTGTGTCTCAACTGCTTGGGCAAATCCCACAGGGTTTCCGATTGTAGATCAAAATTGAACTGTTCCCTTTGCGCCAAGAAGCACCACTCGTTGTTGCATAGGAAACCTAATCCAACCAACCCCTACCCCACAGAACAACAAAAGCAAGAAAGGGAAGGAGGCTTGGCAGAGAGGAATTTTCCGCTGAGGGGAAGTGAAATCGTAAAATCGTAAAATCGACTGTCGCAGCTGCACAAGCTTCGCTAACGAATAGTTCCCCACTTGCTTATCTCACCAAGACTGTAATGTTGAGTACTGCAATGATTTACGTCTTGGATTCGAACGGGGAAAAACGGAGTTTCAGGGCTCTTTTGGATTCGGGTTCCATGGCAAGTTTCGCCACCTGGGAATGCGCAAATCAGTTGGGGTTGAAGAAAGAAAGGATAAATGCGCCTATCAGTGGTTTAAATGGTTCTTCCCTCACTGTAAAAACAAAAATGTCTGGAAATATTTCGAACGCAACTGGAGATTTTGTAAAAACTGTAGAATTCTTAATCGTACCAAAAATAACCGACGTCACACCTGCAACATATTTAGATATCAAGCACGTCCGGTTAAATCAAAATATATCTCTAGCTGACCCCGACTTTTTTAAGCCAGGTAGAATCGATTTGTTGATTGGGGCTGAATTATTTTTTGAACTTATGAGAGAGGGAAGAATTCGTACTGATGATAAGAGCTTGTTATTTCAAGAAACTGCTTTTGGCTATGTAGTTTCAGGGTCGCTACCTAGTGACACTCCTACAAGGCGATACTGTCACTTGTCATTAGAAACGAAAACGTTAGATGAAACATTGCAAAACTTTTGGCAAATAGAAAGTGTCGATGAACCAACACAGGTACTCAGCGAGGAAGAAAAATTTTGTGAGGAACATTTTTTGCGCACTCATCAAAGAAATGCAGACGGACGTTACGTAGTTCAGATGCCAATGAAAGAGAATGGAATTCAGCTTTTAGGATGTTCCAAGGGTATCGCATCCAGGCGATTAAATTCGATTTGGAACCGCTTAGAAAGAGAACCAATAATGCAAACCCTTTATGCAAATTTCATGAAGGAGTACTTGGATTTGCATCATATGGAAAGGGTTGACCTAGAAGTTGCTTCTCAAATACCGTATTACTTGCCACACCATGGGGTGTATAAACCGGAAAAGACCACAACTAAGTTGCGTGTAGTATTTGATGCTTCTGCTAAAACTACAAGTGGGTTTTCCTTGAACGATGTACTGTTGAAGGGGGCAGTATTGCAAGAAGACCTCTTTTCAATAATGTTACGCTTTAGAAAACACGCCTATGCATTTACAGCTGACGTCGAAAAAATGTATAGACAGATATGGATACATCCGTCCCAACGGAACCTGCAAAGGATTTTGTGGAAAAATAGCTCAGAGGAATCTTTGAAGGTGTATAACCTTAACACCATAACCTACGGCACCATGAATGCGCCTTATCTCGCTACACGAACACTTCAACAACTTGCTCATGATGAGAACACGTCTTTTCCCTTGGCTGCACCAATTGTTTTGACAGACTTCTTCATGGATGACGTCTTATCCGGAACATCGGACTTAACAACCGCAAGGGAATTGCAATCCCAATTGGTTCATTTGCTGAAAAAAGGAGGCATGAAATTGCACAAGTGGTGTGCCAATGATCCTCAACTGTTGAAGGATATTCCAACAGAAGATCAAGAATACCTTTTTCACTCTTCTAATCCCACAGAAGTAAAACCGATAAAAACTCTAGGAATGTTGTGGGAACCACAAACAGATTGCTTTTCCTATCGAGTTAAAATTGATGCAAGGGAGATCCTCACAAAACGTTCAGTACTCTCCACCATAGCAAAAATATTCGATCCTCTTGGGTTACTTGGTCCTCTCATTACAAGGGCAAAAATCTTTATGCAGCAATTGTGGCTGTTAAAAATCGACTGGCATGAAAGGCTCCCAGAAAACATGTCACGTGAATGGAATTGTTTCGTCTCAGCATTGAAACTAATTGAGGATATCAAGATTCCTAGATGTATTCGATATGGAGGCCGTTCATGGATTCGCCGATGCTTCATCCTTAGCATATGGAGCAGCAGTTTATGTGCAGGTGATCTCTCAAGACCTCACAATTACTTCAACACTACTGTGTAGCAAATCTCGAGTAGCTCCCTTAAAGACAGTTTCCATTCCTCGCTTGGAATTGTGCGCTTCTGTCCTGTTGTCACAACTAATGGAACGGGTTTTGAATTCGTTACGAATGGAGGTTGATCGTGTATTCTTGTGGAGTGATTCTACTATAGTGCTCGCATGGCTCAAGAAATCACCGCATCAACTTAAGACATTTGTGAGTAATCGTGTTGCCACCATCCAGCGACTAACAGCGAACTATCATTGGGGGCATGTAAGCTCTGAAAACAACCCTGCTGACATTATCTCTCGTGGATTAGATGCCAAGGACATAATTCAAAACAAGAAGTGGTGGAATGGTCCAGAATTCTTGCAACAAGAATTAACTATTTCTGAAGGTGATATTCGTGGCACTGAGGACAGTGCATATCTCAAGGAACTGAAACTTTCACCACAGTGTACATTGACTTTGACTAACGAGAATTGCTTTCTAATCGATATTCTTAAATCCTCTAATAGTTATTTGAAATTGATTCGTATGGTAAGCTTTATTTTCAGATTCATTCACAATTCCAGGAAACCTGAACAAAAATTTGATGGACCCCTGTCAGGGTCGGAATTAAGGGAATCTGAGACAGTTTTATGTCGCATGGTCCAGAGGGAAGAGTACAGTGTAGAAATTGAGTCAATTCGAAAGGGTTTGTCCATCTCCAAAAAGAGTAAGTTAAGATTTTTAAACCCATTCCTAGATAAGGACGATCTTTTGAGAGTTGGTGGACGTCTTGATCAATCAAATCTTCCATATGATACTAAATTTCCAATAATTTTGCCAGCAAGGCATATTTTGAGCAAATTGATTGTGCGATATTTCCATGTTAGAAACTTGCATGTAGGACCTCAAACTTTGCTCAATTCAGTTAGACAAAAATTTTGGCTCATTAATGGCAGAAATCTGGCTCGAAGTGTTGTTCGAGAATGTATAACGTGCTTTAGGCAGAAACCAATTACTATGGATCAAATCATGGGAGTTCTACCCTCAGATAGAGTAAATCCCGGATCACCCTTCAATATAAGTGGAATAGATTTTTGTGGTCCATTTCTCATAAAATATAAAGGCCAAAGAAAGGGGATTTTACATAAGGTTTATGTTGCCATTTTTGTCTGTTTTGTAACAAAGGCAGTTCATTTAGAAGTTGTCTCGGATCTAACATCCGAAGCATTGATAGCGACTTTGAAGAGATTTTTCTCTAGAAGGGGTAAGGTTGCTAAATTATACTCGGATAACGCTAAAAACTTCGTAGGAGCCAATTTGGAATTAAAACGTCTACACAATCTTGTACGAAATCTTGATGACAATCTAGCCGATTACCTATCCTCTGAGGAGATTGAGTGGAAATTCCTTCCTCCTAGAGCCCCAAATTTTGGAGGGTTGTGGGAGGCAGGCGTAAAATCATTCAAGCACCATTTGCGAAGGACAGTTGGAAATTCAACCCTTACTTGGGAAGAATTTTATACTGTAACAATTCAAATAGAGGGAATTCTAAATTCCAGACCAATAATGCCTCTGTCCTCAGATAGTAATGATTTTAACGCACTAACTCCAGGGCATTTTCTTATTGGTCGCCCCATAAATGCTTTGGTCGAACCAGATATCGTTCCACAGGCCGATAATAGATTATCTAGGTGGAAGAGAACTACAAAAATGGTTCAATTAATTTGGAAACGCTGGCACCGTGATTATTTAAGCCACCTTCAACAGCGCTCGAAGTGGCAATTTGAAAAGAACAATATTACTATAGGAACATTAGTTTTGGTAAAGGAGGAAAACCTCCCTCCTTGTAAATGGGTTTTAGGAAGAATTATGGAGGTCATACCAGGTCCTGATCAAAGGGTGAGAGTTGTAAAGGTACAAACACCAAGTGGCCTTTACAAGAGGTGTATTTCTAAAATTTGCATTTTACCCATATCTCATGATAACTGAAATATTCATATGGTATTGTGAACATAGGTTACCTAATAATGCAACTTAATTCATGTAGTAATAAGTATGTGTTACGGATACCCAACACAATAATTTTGCAAATTTAGGTTTTTTGGTATTTCACTTGTTTCCTTATTTTAATATTGTTTATGTGCCAGTGTGATGTACATATTTTACTATTCATTTTTCTGTATTGTTGCATTTTTAGTACTTGTTTTGTATCTCATGTTGAATGTAAACATTGCAACGCCGGGCGGGATGTTGGAGCCTGGTGTCTATGGTTGAATTGGCGAGCTGCAAGCTCGCCAATGAGGCGATAGCTTCACCAAAATATATCCCGTCTTAAGCAGACGCTAGATAGCATTCGAACTCAGCGGACGCACTACTGTGCTCCCAACCTCTTGTATGGAAAGGGGGATTGCTCCAATCCAAATATTCGTGTAAATAGTTTATTAATTGTAAATAAATTTTAGTTATACCTAGTAGCTATCTCTACTACCTCATACAGTCCACTATTTGAATCCAAAGGAATTTTCCAGCGACCAGGTCCCCAATCACGTAGGCGGGACTTAGACAACGGGCAATTTGGCCCCCTCAGTATCCATCAGGTTCCTATTTCTATTTTGAAAAGGTGATGAAACCATATGCTTTACTTTTAAAAAAATTAATTCCGTAAAAAATAATTGCTTTTACACTTTTAAATTTAAAGCAAAAAGTACTTTACATTTAAACTACTTTTTAAATGGAAAGTATTATATTTCAACATAAATAGAGTAAAACAATCTCTGCAAATCAAAATTTAAATAAACAAAAATCAGGAGCGTTCACTCTCACTTGTACTTAACCCTCTGAATGCCAAATCGCTCGAAACGGCTTTACATCCAGACACCTGCTCGCCCCCTGAGACGGCCCAAAACTAATCAACATTCCTTCCCTTCTATCAGTGAGGAGGGGATAATCGGTCATCCCCTTAGGTCATCCCCACTTCACAAAGGCTTCTCGAACCTTTACTTGTCAACTTAAAGCCCCGTTGAGATTGGACGAACCGAACTGAACCAAGATGATTGATTAAGAACGGCGCCTGGCTTGATTGATTGCTCGTCCACTGTGGACGGTGAACTGAGCAGTTCGAGCACACGCAAAGTGATCCGCTTCTTGTCGGTACATCAAAGGAAAGTGTTTGTGCTATCTGAATTTGGATGACGTTTATTGGTTCACTAGCGCTTCATCGTATGATCTATCACCATCGTTAAGAAACGGGGCTCGGAACATATAAATATTTTTTTCTTCTTCGGACTTTAAAGTGATAATTGATTTAGACCAATGTTTCCCAACGTGGGGCCCACGCCCCACAGGAGGGCAATTGGATTGTAAAAAGGGGCAATTCGAAAATGGACTCGACACGAGTTTAACCCTTTTGCTCCGGGCCATTCAAATGCAATGCTAGATTTCGGTGCCAAAATTGAAAGAAAAAAGCAAATTCTTAAATAATTGCGGCCAATAAATATTATAAATTCGTTTGACGAGACCAAAATATCAACTGGGTTTTTGGCGTCGTCCAGTTAACCTCCCTGCGGCAGACGGCAAGCTCTGCGTGGACACCCGGACGCTTTAAAATCTCGCTAAACAACGCAGTTGTTCGCATCTGCATGGCTTGTCGGAACTTCTGTAGTGTTTCGCAGCATTCAGTTGGTGTTAATTTGAAATAGGCGTCCGTAAAAACTGTTATAAAAGTCTCGTTGATTTAAAAAATATATACATTGTATAGATATAATTGGTAAGTATTTGATTTGATTTTTATTTATTTTAATTTTAGAAGCATAATTTTCCTAAAAAATTTGTCAAATGGAAAATATATATATATATATATTTTTTTTTTTATTTATTTATTTATTTATTATTATTATTTTTTTTTTGCGGTGGCTTAGGTGGGCTTAAGAATTTGATTTCTTCCTAAAACCTATCATTTAAGTTTCTTAAGTGAACAATTCAATTTTTTAATATTAAAAATTATGTATATGTTACATAAGGGGGCATAAGAATTTTAGAAAGGCTTAGGTGTGTGGGGCATGGCACAATAAAGGTTGGGAAACACTGATTTAGACCGTTCTTGAACGGTATAATGGGTGTACATAGTAAAAAAAAGAGTGCATGGGCTTCTCTTCTGACTTCGCTTTAAATGAGTTTTAGTTACTTTTATGGGGCTTGTGTTATATGGATTTTCTTCTGTAATTAGTATAAATGATACGGGAGATCTCACATCCATACATCGTTGATGATTAAAACTGAGTTGTGAAAATGTAATGTGCCCATATTAATGTCAAAATGAATGTGTCCATTCATGTGTATTCAGACGAATAGTGGTATTGCGGAACTTTGCACTTCTTGATTTAAGATAAAGAAGAAGTGGCTATTTAAAATGTATTTCTACTTTTTTGCAATTAAAGAAAATGTGTCGCACTGCAATATTAATACGTTTTGCCGTAATAAGCCGTATCGAAAGAAACATTCGATATTATATAACATATTATTAGTGAAATTATCAGTAAGAAGAAATTTTTATCTTGTTAAGGGAATCTGCTAATTTACTAATAACATTCCACAATACAACATGATATTGAATGTTATTAAAGAAGTCAGCGTTACATTAAAAAATTGCAAGACAGACAAAATCAAAATTTTGCAGACTCATTTTCGAAAATGACGGCAATTGAACAAATAAAACACGCAAAAGAAATTTTCCTGGCCTTAAAAAAAAAATTTCCAGACGGATATCGAAGAATTAAATGAGAAATTGAAAAATGATAGCTTTTCCCTAAACGAATTGATTACAATACCTAACTTGCTAAGCATTCGTTTCGAAGGCACGACAACGGAATCAGAAGACATACATAAACAAAACAAATTATTTTTCAATGCAGTGCAATGAATAATAAATAATTAATATCGTCCCCGTCTAAGCCTTTCGGTGTGAAGCAACCCAGATTTTTGAAATAGAACTCGCTATTCATTCCTATCCATGTGCTCAATTCTGAGCTCCAGTATTTTTCCTTTTAATTTCTTTCAGTCCTTCATTGGATCTTTTATCTGTCCTGAGTAGTTTTTTTGTCTATGCAAAGGTATCCCTTAGGAAACGTTCCGTCCCTGATAGTCTGAAAGTTTTTGCAATGGTAAACTACGTGGTCTACACTTCTTCCTGACAGTCACATTTGTTGAAGAAACGCTTTTGGTATGCGCCAAAAACCCCATGTCCCGTTATAATCTGATTAAGCTCGAAGGATCCCATCAGTAGCTTTGGTGAAACTTTTTTATAAGCCTTAAAGACTTCTCGTTCTTTGCATGTCTGCTACCATGCCAGTCTGTTAGTTATTCTTTCCTGATTAATTTCTTAATGTATTCTTTAGTTTTATTTTGTTCTTTATCAATTTGCTCTTTAGTAGTGGCTTCTTTGGCTATCGCATCCGTTTTTCATTTCATTTCCCCTGTATCCCACGTGTGCTTCGATCCACTGGAATATTATTTTCCCTCTATGTTCTGCTATGCCATATTTCAAACTAGCCATTTTACTGTCTCTGTTTAAGCAGTTATTCAGAGCCATCAAGACAGATCGTGAGTCTGTTATTTCTCGCACACGTTTTAGTTTATTTGTTCGAATCAGATCTACCGATATTTCTATGGCTTTCAATTCCTCATTATAGACCGTTGACCGTACTTAGTCGAATTCCCAGCAAAAAAAATCAGCATATTTCCTTCAAAAAAATATCTATTTTGAAGGTTTTTTGAAGGTGAATGCAGGTTTTTTTGAAGACAGTTAGATAAGGGCAGATTTTAGGCAGAGAAAAAGCAGAGGTTTTGAAGGAATAATGGTTTCCTTCATTAGTACTGCAGTTTTTCTGAAATTAAATTTATAATATTTCCAACTTCATTTTTCCTTCACAAAAACTGCAGTTGTTATAAAGGAAACATGCAGTGAAAATGCCTTCAAAAAATTCCTTCATAAAAACTGCAGTTTTAACGAAGGAATTTTATAAAGGCATTTTTCCTTTATAAAAACTGCAGTTTTTTTGAAGGAAAAATAAAGTTTGAAGTTATAGTTTTGTTTTCATAAAAATGCAGTTTTTATGAAAACAATTATCAACTAACATGTTTATCAATTAATATGTTTAATTAAAATTATATATATATATATATATATATATATATATATATATATATATATATATATATATATATATATATATATATATATCTTAAATAATTTCTTCAAAAAAAGGGAAAATTTTCCATAATAAAAAAACAGCAATTATTGCAGTTTATTTCATTTTTCAGTCTCACCATAAAATGTAACCTTGGAATTAGATTCTGCTGGCCAACCTTCGACTAAAATATTTATTTCAACGCATATATTGTATTTCTCTAACATACCAAATATCTGAATTTAGTCTGTTATATTAAACTCCCAACAAAATTAATAATTTGCATACACTTTGGAATAAAACTAATCTGTAATAAATTTGTTGTATGAGATGCTAACATTTTCAGAATATTTTCAATGCTAAATGTAAATGTGAAAACAGGAAATTCCCATCACAAACCAATAATATGTGATAGGTTTTTATATTATGCAATATATCACCTGGTTGCTTATTTTGTAGGTGGCTAATTCCATGCCAAAGTACACCATAACACAGAATTTTGAAATTAGATTTTCACTGATTTTTTTCTAAAATTTATGTACTTAATAGTTCAAACTTCTGTATTCAAAAGTGGACACAAAGTTTATGTTTTAGAATTTGGCAATACCCGGAATCAAAAGTAGAGTTTATATCCACATGGGAAGAAAGTGCGTTCATATCAATCACACTCACAATTCAATTTTTGCGCTTTGATAAAGACACTTTAAAATTTTCTTGGCCTAAGACAGGGGACATATCTGAAATTAATTTTAGTGATCATTCAGCAAAAAGACTCCCTGAACCAGCATTTGATAAACGAATGCACTATACATTTTTAAATGTTAAGTTCAATGACTTAAACATGGGATAATATGTTTTCTATATTTTACTATGCAAGATTAAGAAAAATGTTTCTAATGTATGTTTTCTTAGTGTTTCAATTGTCAATAAAAATGTTTTTGTGAAGCGTAGTGTGGGTCACATTTGCCATGTAGTGTGAGTCACAAACAAAATGTCATGTTATTAATTAATTATATATTTAATTAATCTATTAATAATCTGCTATTAAAGTACAATTGTTGGAAGTAACAATAATTTTAAAACCAAATTTTTTGATAATCAACAGAGGAAGAAACAAGAGTTTTTGTACTTAATCAAAGTATCACTTCCCTTTCATGTAGTGTGGGTCACGGTTTAGTTTTCCCCATGAACAGAGAATACCCAGTAAGATAAATGAAATTAGTAGCTAATATGTATAAATTAAACCTTTACTAAAGTAAAACAAGTTGCAAATCTCATTTTATTATAATAATAATTTTTTTATGGTAGCTTTAAGATTCAAGTTTAGCTCACTTGTAGTATGAGTCACGCATGAAACTAGCCAGAAGTATTAAATCCCTCCAAACAAAATTTAAACCATTTTCAATGCATTCCTAGTGAAAAAAAAAGCATTAGTCCAAAACAGAGAAAAACAAACACTACATTAATTCACCACACTTAGATATGTCTCTTACGGCCTAATGGATAACACACTGAACTCCAGATCCCTTAACCCCGGGTTCGAGTAACCAACATCTGATCGTGATTCAAAATTACGAGTTGTTGTGCTCGGATATTTCCCTTAAGGAATTGATCGCGTATCGGTTGTCAATAGCCAGCTGTGCAGCTCTAAAACACAGAAATTCTTTTTTTTTTTAATAAAAAATAATATGCTTATACCACCACCAGATGGCGCCACCATTCATTCATCATCATGGCAACCAGTCAAAAACTGCAGGTTTCCTGCAGGAATTTCGGACAAAATTCCTGCAGGGTTTTTTTGAAGATTTTTTTTTCCTGGGTTGTGTTTTTTTTTTTTTTTTTTTTTTTTTTATGGTATATTTCTTTTTTCCCTTTGTACACGACCAGTCTACACCACACTCTATCCTACTTCTTTCATCCGTCCGTATATATGCTTATACTATTTATGTTTTGCTCCGGATATTCTTTCCAGTTCACATGGAGGCTTTTCATGGTGGTTCCAAGTTATTTTGATTGTTTTCAATTCCTTCCCTTTTTTCCCCTCTTGTTAACAACTGAATATCACAGGGTAGAGCATCAATCACGAGATTTCTTACAGCATAGAGTTTTCTTTATTCTAGATTAATGAAGTTATTTTACAAATTGTTTAAAGTTCAGGGACAGGATTCGGATGGAGTACGACGGACGTTCGGAACACGATGTTCCCGAATTTGAAGCAGTTTGGAACCGAATGTTCCTGAATAACACAGCAGTTTTGGAACAGGATGTTCCCAAAGTTCAATCAGCTTGAAACTGGATGTTCCTGAATGTCACAGCAATTTTGGAACAGGATGTTCCCAACGTTCAAGCAATTTATAACACCCAATCCTCTCAATAGGATAGATATCCTCACGAAATGTTGGAGTGAGAGCTCGCTCTTTTCAGGACTCCACAAGTACTCGATAAAACCAGGAACGGCTGTTCCGTCTCTGCTCAACCGCCAGTACCACGTCCAAAAGTCAAATCGTCTTTCTTTTCTCCTCCAAATTCAAGTTCTTGGGTCAGCGCCTCGTCCGAATTGGCTGAGAGCCTTCGTGACGTATCAGCAGTACGATCATTCGCTGGACAGTCGGCGACGCTCCCTCTGTACCCCTTGCGACAGGTAGGAATAGGTCTCCGTCTTAAGCAGGCGCCAGTCCAGATAGCCAGGTGTCATGTTAAGTGGGTTTTTTGGAAGAATCAATTGATTCTTCACACTCTCGATTAATTTTCATTGCTTCATTTAATTTGAATATTCTTTACTATTCCTTTTAATTTTAAATCGAATGGGAGGCATCCCGCCAATATCTGCAAGGCCTCTGTCGATACTATATTGTAGCATTTTGTTGTTGGTTTTAATCCAGGTCATGACCAGTTGATGACCAGGTCATCCGCAAATGCCTGTATTTCCACCCCACTGCCAAGATCAAGGCCAAGCACTTCAAACAGTGCAATGAATATGAAATCGAAAGTATTACTCATAACTCTCAGAGTGATTATATGCATAATACTAGAAATATGATTGATAAGAATGATTTTTTTTATGCAATGTGGTGAATTTGATTTTAAGAGTAATACTCATATGTCTCAGCTTGATGATGTGTATAGTAGTAGAAATAAGATTAATAGTAATTATGCTATTCAAAATGTCCCTTACTAAGTTCGATGCAGAACCGCACGAAAATGTTTTTCATTGGATTGAACATTTCGAGAATATGTCCCACTTATTTTGTTTGACAGATTTACAAAAATTTATTTTTAGCAAGAGATTGCTTAGTGGTAACGTTGCTTTGTTTATTAGAACAGAACCAGAAATAAATTCATGGTCAAAATTGAAACAGGCCTTGAACGACGAATTCTCTTTTTTTTTTAAATAAACTCTGCTAATTTACATGAAATTTTGAGAGTAAGGAAAATGAGGGATTCTGAAATCACTCAGGAATTTTTTTTAGAGAAAGAATTGTGCAGTTGCGGAAAAATCGATGACGCTGCTTTAATGCACCATGTGATTAAGGGAATAAATGACAAACAGGAAAACAAAACTATTCTGTATGGGTGTAAAAACTTGTTTGAGTTTACAAAAAACTGAAACTATATAGTCGGTATCGGTTATATGGTCAGCTCAGCGGTCCAGAAAAATCCGGCCAATTAAGCGGGGTGACCCTTTATGCGAAACAATAATGTAATTATGGCAGGATTATATTCACCTATCAGAATATAGTGCTCATAAACAAATAATTAAACTTAACATTTCAAAAATTAATTCGCGAAGTAAAAACTACAGTAAGAAATATGCAATACTTTTTTAGTGAAATTTATTAGCTTACCGTATTAATCTAAGTACAGTACGCGTACATACGTGCAACCATATCCAATGCACTTATCTCTACTATTATAAAAGGAAGTGTTTGTTTTTTCTGTTTTTTGTTATCACCCCAGAAAAAAAAAAATCAGCAGAAAAACTTTAAAAAATAACTACAGGTTTCCAGCAGGAATTTTGTCCGAAATTCCTGCAGGAAACCTGCAATTTTTGACTGGTTGCCATGATGGGTATCGTGTCCTGTGCGGACGTTTCTTGACCGACCGTGTCTTGAGCGGACATTTCTGGCAACCTTATAGAGGGGAGACTTGGGGTGGTGCTTCTGGCGAAATTCTTAGAAATGGGAAGGGAAGAACCACTCTCAGGGCAGTGAATTTCTGGTGAGGGATAACTTAAAAATTGCGCTCGTTTAAGGTGTTCGTCAGGTGCGTGTTTCTCATGCTCGATATTCACTTAGACCATGGATTAAACAGAAATGGTCTTGAAATGTTCGATTGCAAATAAATTTCTAGGCTTTTCTTTCTCAGCCTTCCTTTTGATGGAAGTTATATTCACCACTACAAATTATTTTCCTATAACTGTATCGCATAAGCGAAGTTTTATATCAATTCATCTTTGATCACGGACAAATAGTCTTAAAACCTTTGTGCATGCTTTATATTGCAACATATTTCTTTTCGTGCAGTTAGGGTAGCGATGAAGTACAATATTTTCAAATCCATAAAGTTGTTTCCTTTTTGCATTCAATTAGGTTATCATAACTTTGTCTGGGACTTTGCAAAATTACTATTGTCTATTACTATGGACAATATTAGTCATCACTTACGATGCCTATTTTTCATTAAATTACTAGTAGAATGACCCTGTGCTGCTCGGGGAGGTTAAAAAGTAGTCATAGAATAAAATTCCTAATCCCTTTAGAGAAAATACAGATATCACTTAAGTATTTTAATAACTCCGGAGTTACAGTTTAAAGAATTTCTAGCATAGCTTTTCTTTAGCATCAAAAATCGATCTGTCATTTTTGAAAAAAAAAATGCCTTCCATTATTGACTAATAACTGTTAATAGATTAAATGAAACTAATGTAAAACAAGTTTGGTTTCATCTAGTAATATTGACAACTTTCTGTCATTGCGACAAAAAATTATTATTACTATTTTTTTAATACATTGTTTATGATCAGATGTTCAATCGGTACATTTATTAATGAAAAAGAATAGTTAAATTAAAAAAAATAAAAAACATTAAAATTTAAACGATGTAATCGTATTATAAGAGATAACTACTCCAAAACTTTAAAATCTTTGAACAATCACTTGTATTAAATCTTTTTTTTTTTTTTTTTTTAATATTTATTTTACTTTTCGTAACTTCAAACACATGCAAGTTTTAAGGAAAGTTAATGAAAATAATCATCGCCAAGCCAATTATATGGTAGACTGAAAATGTTTTTTCCTTGGTTAAATAAATTACGTTGTACATCTTCCTTCTCCCCCCTTCCCCCCCAAAAAAAATAATATTTAGGAATGGTTGGTTCTTTTGATAGGGAAGGAACAAATGTCCTTTTTTTTCCAATACCCCAATACCCAACCACTCACCTCTTTTTCTTCGGCACCACTTGAGGAGAACTGATAGTTTCTTGTGAAGAAGCGCCTAGTCCCCTGCTACTCCAAATAGGAACAACTACAAACATGCATGTACTTACAAACAGCCCGGGACCTACTAGTGACAGACAAATGCTTTTAACAAGATGGGTTGTCATAGAGCGGGGTACATGTTTCATATGGTATGGAGACAGCTCACGTAAATCGTATAAGTCATAATTTTAAAGTCCTGCTTTATCATTCATATTACACTATTCATTCAAACATGAGATAGCCTGATGTAGTGTTCTTTCAGTCAGAAGTTCAGCACTTCCCTCCACTTTTGGGTTTTAGTCCACATAAGTCAGTAGTCGGTATAAAGACAATTAATGCCAGGGACATACTTTAGTTTTAGAACAAGGTCATTTATATAAATTTTAAACAGATCACAGCTCAAAACTGCATCTTGTGGTAGAGAAGTCTGGAAAAGACTAAAACTTCGAGGACCAACTATTCTACCTGACTACTTAAGCACTGCCTAATAAAACCTCTAATCCAATTAAACATGTATGATTTTACACCAATTGATTAGAGTTTTAACAATTCCTCTCTATACTACATCGTAAACTGACATCAAATCAAAAACAACTGTTGTCATTACATGCTTGTTTTCCTGCGCATTTTTAATAGTTTGCTACATAGCGCTATATGATGGTCTGTTTACCTTAAATTTCCATACTCTGTTCTTCGGCAAGTAGTAACAAGAGCTACTACCAAAACCAATAAAGGATTATAAACGATTATTTCTATCATTTAAATTAATGAATACATCAATTATCTCGGGTGGGAGTTATAGATAAAAATCAGTTACCAAAAATTTCAGATACTATAAATCAATTAGTGGATGGGGTGATTGAAGCCTAACCCAGGTTTATCAGTCTTTTCTGCACCCCAAAAGGTGCTTAATGAATGCTGAAAATTTCTTTTCATCTTCTGGTGGGTAACAGTGACCAGTTGGTATGACTGAATTCACTTTGCAAGTTACAGCAGTAGAAAGAATTCAAAAGACAAGGGTAAGTATCTTCAAAATCAAATTTATCTATGAACCAAAGGAAAAAAATTCAGATATCTCAGGCCCAACATGAAAATGAAAGAATTTTCAAACTGCTTTAGAATTATACCTTCTTCATGAAGACCTTTTTGGAATGTAAAAAAGACTGATTCAGTTGAGCAAGACAGAAATTCCTGCATCCAAGCATATTGACTAACATTATGTAAATTTTTGAAGGTAAGTAATAGTTAAAACTATTTTCTTGTCAACTTAATTCACATTTTCAGTTTCCATGTGTTTAAAAAGTAAAACTAAATTCGTATTTAAGTCAACTAGATTTGTTCAAAATAAGATTTTTGTGAATACTACGCACTTTATGTTGGTTGTCCCGAGGGGCGTCAACCAGAGGGAACCCTGACACACATCATTAATAATTATTTCTGTAATTATTGATTAGGTATAAAAAAAAGTATTTAATATAATTTCAAAGTAGAGATAAAATTTTCGTTTACTAAAACGGTAATTTATCTTCATACAACTTTCAAAATAGCTAGCCCCATGAATTTTGGCCAAGTTAGTTAATAAAATTTGTGTCTATTCAAAAGTAAAAGAGAAATTAAATGTATAGTTAATTAAAGTCATTATGTAATCGGGGGGGGGGGGGGGGCGGTACATTTGAATTAATCTGCTGAAAGGTTGTTCACTCTTCCTATTATACCCGGTTAAATTCTAAATTGAAATATTTAGCTACTGTCAATGGTGAAAAGTGAGTTACAAACTCAGTTTTTTTTATGACTAACCTTATGCATTTGTATTGCAGAATCTGAGAACTTACAACCCAAAATTGGAAATTTTCATTTTTGGAAGGGTTACATGTAAGCCAGTGAATGGCTCTGGGAGCTCACAAACTCACCCTAGAAGTATTGTTTTCTGGTATTTAAAATATTCGCATAAAAAAAACTCTAGATGCATGCGTGAAGGCCTTTTTTATTCATCCTCAAGAAAAGTAATGGTTTATAAATAGATTATATTTATGAACTGCTATTCATTACATGATATTATTATGAATTGAATGAATTTTATCTGGAAGTATAAAAGAAATGATTTTTTGGACATTCGTTTTAATTTCTCTCTCTTAACCATCTTCTGACATATGTACTTAAAGTGCTAATTCCCAGCAATGACACAAAATAAAAGTAAATTTCCAGAAACAAGGGGATTTTATATATATATATATATATATATATACAAGTATTTGCTTATGTCTCCAAGTTGTTACGATTAGATATCTCATCTGACAAGATCTGGCTAATTTTTCTGAAGAACAACTCGTCAAGTTCTTTTGTTAAGAACGAGCCGTTTAAAAAGATCGTTAACAGATTTCACCACGAGGTTTGTCGTTTTCATTCCCTTTAGGAAGCACAAGTGCGTCGCGCGCATTAATGGTTTTTCTTGTAGTCTAGAGTGAGTTGCCTGAGGTTATTGAATGATAGGGGTCATTGTTGTTCGATTGAGTCGGCAGAAGATTGATGTTTCGGTTCAATTGGTTTTAAAAACAGTTTTTCTGTGTCCTCATGTTTCGAAGAATTTTCCTTTGCATGTGATTCTCTTTCTAATGTTGTTCCTATCTCTAAATAAAGCACACAAAGAAATCTGCATCTCTGATTTTCAAAGGTGTCTCTTTTAACGATTCGCATTAGTAGATGACTTTTATGTGCTTCCTTCCTAAAAGATCCATTTAGACCCCTCAGTCTTTTAGAATGGGCGTACTCGCGCCTTTCTAACAAAGTGGTTAGAGGTACTCTGTTGGACTTTTCCTGTTTTCCATAGTTGAACTCAAAAACTCTTATATAGTATCACAATGTTGTCGTCAGGTAATGGGCATCTTCAGTTAACAGTTTTTGCTTCATAAAAGGCTTTGTCAAGAAATTACCTGAAGCACTGGGCTTTTAGTGAATGCATAACTCGGACTCTGTGAGACTCGGAGACCGCAGTCACTGTTAGGTTCTAGTTACTGTTAGTCACTGTTAGGCCTAGATATCACTTTTATTCCAGAGACTTCAACTATACAGCGAGTTCTATATTGCTGAGACTGCAAAAGGCATACCTTGTCTTCAAATAAAGGGATATGGACATAGAGTGCACAGAATAAATGCCTATTGCACCAGCTGAAGGAATTATTCACAAGAGGGCGAAAGAAGACGTAGTTACTCTAGTAAAAATACACTGTCATTTTAGATAGTCTGACCCTTTTCATTTAATATATTTTAAATTAATTATTATCTCTCTAAATTTCCAATTTCTTTAAACATCTGATATTACCTGAGTGCGTAAAATTCAAAAATGGAAAATTCCGTCATATTACCTTGAAAGGTAAAAACACACTTAAGTGAAACTAAACACAGTCTAGTTTATACTGTTTTTAATAATTACATTTTTCGCATAATTCGTCGTGAATTTATCTTAGCTCTGATGAAGCAATCACGTACTTCACGTAGTCCAATAAAATTTATTCTTGTCATTTCAATTTGTCCATCACAGCTTTTTTGATACCTTGTTACGGATTTCAACTGTTTTTCTTGGATGTGTTCTTGAGACAAACAAGAAACATTGTATCAAGAAATTGTAAATTTAATTAATTTCAAACCAAAAGTTTAAATTACCTAATAGGTAATTTACGATGGATATTATATAAAAAAAAGATTTCCGATTGCAAAATTAAATTTCATTTCATTTTAATGTAACTCAGAGTAAAAAAAAAAATTATGCAAAAATTTCAAATATACAATAACAAAATTTGAAGACTTATAAATAATAATAAACAAAAAAAAAATACACAAAAATATATAAAGAGGAATGTATCACATAATTTATTACTTCCTTAATCACTTAACCAAACCTCAAATTATATCTTGAGTTTCATTTCATATTATAACATAAATTAAGAGTTTCAATAAATGCTGGTGCAATCGTGCTGGCCATAAGCAGTGGCTAGTAAGACATAAAATGAATTGAATATGAAATTTTTTCTTATTATATATTCATGTGTTCGACTTCTTCGTTTTCATAAAAAATTCTCTTTTTTCTCTTTTGTTGTTTGCGAGTTTGTCCATCTTCCCCATTAAATGAGAGCCATGATAAATCAGTTGCTTCTTTTTCAACTTTTTCTCTGAAATTATTTATACAATTTTCTAATGAATTCAGTAGGGGATTTATCTTATATACTAGGATCCTTCCAATAGTTCGCATTCCACTTATTATAGTGATTTACTAGTAGCATTTATTCTTTGTAAATTAGTATTTCAAATAACACTTTCATCAGGGCGGTTTCATAAATGTCCATTTTCTTCAGTAGTGAAGTCGCCTCCACTATGGTAACTTTTTTCTTCTTCTAAATGACAAATTTCAGTTAAAGCCTCTTTATATGGGTGAAACCAAGTTTTAAAGCTAATACAGCATCTGCTCTTGCTGACCATCTTGTATTAGAAACTCTTTTCACTGCACTTAAAGACGCACATTGTAAAGACGCTGTCACAACTTTCCTCCAGCCCTAGTGGAAAAACATGTTAAGACCTGGAGGCCCTTCGGTATTCTGGGCCCAACGCGGCCGCTTACCGCTTAATCCGCCACTGTACCGACTCATTAGTGTTTATTTTCATGTAGGGGAAGGGGAATATTATTTCATAATATTCAAGTGAATATTTCAATATTATATAATAATATTGAAATATTCTGTCTGTCTAGCGTGTCTGGTGTTACTATACCTAGATTTCATCCGATAGCCGAATAGGTTGCGCTGATGCTCTCGGTCCAACAGGCTCTGGGTCCGAATCTTGGCCAAGATATGAATGTTGATAGTAGTTCTGCATTCCTGTAATTCATGGGTCCCTGTTTAACTAACCCTTGAGTAGAAAAAGATAATTGTTGTGACAATCCAAGCAAATATTTACTAACTATATCAAAAATAAATCAATCCAATGAGCAATTCAACAGAGCATTGCCATAACACCTACTATAATCGAAGAAAAGTTATTTCCAAATACAATGATTACTAATTATACGGATTTAAAAACTACAAGTAGAGATTTACTATTTTTGAATTGATACCTTAAAAATATATAGAAAATTCTTAATTAAAATGCAAGCGCGTCCCAACGAAATTTTGTGAAATTCTAACGAATGAAGAGAAGGTTAAAAATGTATCTGGTGACTGGAACCACTATAAAAGTTATAACTCCAGTAGGTAATTTGGTAATTTTAATTAACGTCGTACTAGAGCAAAACAACGGGCTATTGACGATGGTTCGGGATCAATCTCCTAAGGGAGAGATCCGAGGACAACAGCACGAGGCAACACCTGAGCTGGCACCCCACTCTCCAAACTTCCACACCAACCCAGCGTGAGGATTTTCGGCCAAGACCGATTTAAGGTGCACCAGCCGCCTCTACACCCTACGCTTACAAATATCCATGCACTGCTCCGGATTCGAACCAGGAACCTACCTATCTAAAGGCTAACACCTTAACCACCAGACCGGAAGGAAATGGAATCGAACGAAGCTGAAACTAGTTAGAAAACTTTTGATTTCTTGATCTAGATACATTGTTCCTCTTGCCATTGTACATATTCTTCTATCTTCCCAACAACATATTTTCATTCACAGTATATGCAAGGCAAAAAAAAAATTCCAAAACCTTAAAATTCAAAATTTTCTAGAAAAGCACACATTGGTATTCATTTTCTAGCTACCTCTTAGCTAAATATCTAAAGAGACTCCTGTAGGTCAGTCGGGCATCGAATTAGTAACCGAAGGAAAGCAAGTTCGAAACTTGATACAGACAAAGACCATTACGCCTGGTGCACGTTAAATTTGACGTAGCCTCAAATGTCCTCACGTTTGCTTGGTATGGAAGTTTGGAGAGTGGGGTGCCAGCGCAGGTGTTGTACGTGTGTCATTTGACCATCAGTATGAGGTGTTGTCCTCGAGCCTTTCCCTTCAGGATTCATTCCTAACCGTAGTCAATAGCCCATTGTGTTGCTCCAGTTCGACGTTAATAAACAACCTACCTACCTAGATCTGTCTCTTTCCCTTGTAACTTTCTCAAGAAAAAACGATTTATTACCAAGATCGAAATGTACAAAATTAACACACGCACGCACACACACACACACACACACACACACACACACACACATATATATATATATATATATATATCTTTCTCTATATCTATAATTGATATACGTTCTAACTAACTGCTAATTTAAATGACCTGTAAATATATACGAAGAGGGACCTTTAAAACAGTTTAACTATAACAACGGTCCCTTTATCCCTATATCCCCCACCCACTTTCTTTTTTGACACCTCCCCGTTCCCTCGGAAAGTTGGCAAGAAAGCGTTCCGAACACGCCCTGAATGGGGGGTAGGAACTCCTGGACGCTCAGGACACGTTTTTGGCCTGTACGCTCAGATGACGTACGCTCAGGAAACGTAACCGCCAAAAACGTGTCCTGAGCGTCCAGGAGTTCCTACCCCCCATTCAGGGCGTGTTTGGAACGCGTTCTCGCCAACTTTCCGAGGGAACGGGGAGGTGTCAAAAAAGAAAGGGGCTGGGGGATATAGGGAGAAGGGGACCGTTGTTATAGTGAAACTTTGTTTTAAAGGTCCCTCTTCGTATATATTTACAGGTCATTTAAATTAGCAGTTAGTTAGAACGTACTACATATCAATTATATATATATTTATATGTGTGTGTGTTAATTTTGTACATTTCGATCTTGGTGATAAATCGGTTTTGATTGAGAAAGTTACAAGGGAAAGAAGCAGATCTAGGTAGGTAGGTTGTTTATTAACGTCGAACTGGAGCAACACAACGGGCTATTGACTACGGTTAGGAATGAATCCTGAAGGGAAAGACTCTTGGACAACACCTCATAATGATGGTCAAATGACACCAGAACAACACCTGCGCTGGCACCCCACTCTCCAAACTTCCATACCAAGCAAACGTGAGGACATTTGAGGCTACGTCAAATTTAACGTGCACCAGGCCCCGTATGCGCAATGTTCTTTGTCTGGATCAAGTTTCGAACTCGCTTTCCTTCGGTTACTAATTCGATGCCCGACTGACCTACCGGAGTCTCTTTAGATATTTAACTAAGAGGTAGCTAGAAAATGAATACCAATGTGTGCTTTTCTAGAAAATTTTGAATTTTAAGGTTTTGGAAATTTTTTTTTGCCTTGCACATTCTGTGAATGAAAATATGTTGTTGAGAAAATAGAAGAATATGTACAATGGGAAGATAAACAATGTATCCAGATCAAGAAATCAAAAGTTTTCTATCTAGTTTCAGCTTCGTTCGATTCCATTTCCTTCCGGTCTGGTGGTTAAGGTGTTAGCCTTTAGATAGGTAGGTTCCTGGTTCGAATCCGGGGCAGTGCATGGATATTTGTAAGGGTAGGGTGTAGAGGCGGCTGGTGCACCTTAAATCGGTCGGCCGAAAATCCTCACGTTGTGTTGGTGTGGAAGTTTGGAGAGTGGGTTGCCAGCTCAGGTGTTGCCTCGTGCTGTTGTCCTCGGATCTCTCCTTTAGGAGATTGATCCCGAACCATCGTCAATAGCCCGTTGTTTTTACGTACGACGTTAATTAAAATTACCAAATTACCTACTGGGGTTATAACTTTTATAGTGTTTCCAGTCATCAGATACATTTTCAACCTTCTCTTCATTCGTTAGAATTTCACAAAATTTCGTTGGGACGCGCTTGCATTTTAATTAAGAATTTTCTATATATTTTTAAGGTATCAATTCAAAAATAGTAAATCTCTACTTGTAGTTTTTAAATCCGTATAATTAGTAATCATTGTATTTGGAAATAACTTTTCTTCGATTATAGTCGGTGTTATGGCAATGCTCTGTTGAATTGCTCATTGGATTGATTTATTTTCGATATAGTTAGTAAATATTTGTTTGGATTGTCACAACAATTATCTTTTTCTACTCAAGGGTTAGTTAAACAGGGACCCATGAATTACAGGAATGCAGAACTACTATGAACATTCATATCTTGGCCAAGATTCGGACCCAGAGCCGCTGTCCACAATGCTGCCACAATGTTGGACCGAGAGCATCAGCGCAACCTATTCGGCTATCGGATGAAATCTAGGTATAGTAACACCAGACACGCTAGACAGACAGAATATTTCAATATTATTATATAATATTGAAATATTCACTTGAATATTATTTCATAATATTCAAGTGAAACCCCTTCCCCTACATGAAAATAAACACTAATGAGTCGGTACAGTGGCGGATTAAGCGGTAAGCGGCCGCGTTGGGCCCAGAATACCGAAGGGCCTCCAGGTCTTAACATGTTTTTCCACTAGGGCTGGAGGAAAGTTGTGACAGCGTCTTTACAATGTGCGTCTTTAAGTGCAGTGAAAAGAGTTTCTAATACAAGATGGTCAGCAAGAGCAGATGCTGTATTAGCTTTAAAACTTGGTTTCACCCATATAAAGAGGCTTTAACTGAAATTTGTCATTTAGAAGAAGAAAAAAGTTACCATAGTGGAGGCGACTTCACTACTGAAGAAAATGGACATTTATGAAACCGCCCTGATGAAAGTGTTATTTGAAATACTAATTTACAAAGAATAAATGCTACTAGTAAATCACTATAATAAGTGGAATGCGAACTATTGGAAGGATCCTAGTATATAAGATAAATCCCCTACTGAATTCATTAGAAAATTGTATAAATAATTTCAGAGAAAAAGTTGAAAAAGAAGCAACTGATTTATCATGGCTCTCATTTAATGGGGAAGATGGACAAACTCGCAAACAACAAAAGAGAAAAAAGAGAATTTTTTATGAAAACGAAGAAGTCGAACACATGAATATATAATAAGAAAAAATTTCATATTCAATTCATTTTATGTCTTACTAGCCACTGCTTATGGCCAGCACGATTGCACCAGCATTTATTGAAACTCTTAATTTATGTTATAATATGAAATGAAACTCAAGATATAATTTGAGGTTTGGTTAAGTGATTAAGGAAGTAATAAATTATGTGATACATTCCTCTTTATATATTTTTGTGTATTTTTTTTGTTTATTATTATTTATAAGTCTTCAAATTTTGTTATTGTATATTTGAAATTTTTGCATAATTTTTTTTTTACTCTGAGTTACATTAAAATGAAATGAAATTTAATTTTGCAATCGGAAATCTTTTTTTTATATAATATCCATCGTAAATTACCTATTAGGTAATTTAAACTTTTGGTTTGAAATTAATTAAATTTACAATTTCTTGATACAATGTTTCTTGTTTGTCTCAAGAACACATCCAAGAAAAACAGTTGAAATCCGTAACAAGGTATCAAAAAAGCTGTGATGGACAAATTGAAATGACAAGAATAAATTTTATTGGACTACGTGAAGTACGTGATTGCTTCATCAGAGCTAAGATAAATTCACGACGAATTATGCGAAAAATGTAATTATTAAAAACAGTATAAACTAGACTGTGTTTAGTTTCACTTAAGTGTGTTTTTACCTTTCAAGGTAATATGACGGAATTTTCCATTTTTGAATTTTACGCACTCAGGTAATATCAGATGTTTAAAGAAATTGGAAATTTAGAGAGATAATAATTAATTTAAAATATATTAAATGAAAAGGGTCAGACTATCTAAAATGACAGTGTATTTTTACTAGAGTAACTACGTCTTCTTTCGCCCTCTTGTGAATAATTCCTTCAGCTGGTGCAATAGGCATTTATTCTGTGCACTCTATGTCCATATCCCTTTATTTGAAGACAAGGTATGCCTTTTGCAGTCTCAGCAATATAGAACTCGCTGTATAGTTGAAGTCTCTGGAATAAAAGTGATATCTAGGCCTAACAGTGACTAACAGTAACTTGAACCTAACAGTGACTGCGGTCTCCGAGTCTCACAGAGTCCGAGTTATGCATTCACTAAAAGCCCAGTCAGCACATACAAGTCAGCTACTAATGCGAATCGTTAAAAGAGACACCTTTGAAAATCAGAGATGCAGAATTCTTTGTGCGCTTTATTTAGAGATAGGAACAACATTAGAATGAGAATCACATGTAAAAGAAAATTCTTCGAAACATGAGGACACAGAAAAGCTGTTCTTAAAACCAATTGAACGGAAACATCAATCTTCTGCCGACTCAATCGAACAACAATAACCCCTATCATTCAATAACCTCAGGCAACTCACTCTAGACTACAAGAAAAACCATTAACGAGCGAGACGCACCTGTGCTTCCTAAAGGGAATGAAAACGACAAACCTCGTGGTGAAATATGTTAACGATCTTTTTAAACGGCTCGTTCTTAACAAAAGAACTTGACGAGTTGTCTTTCAGAAAAATTAGCCAGATCTTGTCAGATGAGATATCTCATCGTAACTACTTGGAGACATAAGCAAATACTTATATATATATACATATATAAAATCCCCTTGTTTCTGGAAATTTACTTTTATTTTGTGTCATTGCTGGGAATTAGCACTTTAAGTACATATGTCAGAAGATGGTTGAGAGAGAGAAATTAAAACGAATGTCCAAAAATCATTTCTTTTATACTTCCAGATAAAATTCATTCAATTAATTATTATATCATGTAATGAATAACAGTTCATAAATATAATCTATTTATAAAACATTGCTTTTCTCGAAGGTAAATAAAAAAAGGCCTTCACGCATGCATCTAGAGTATTTTATGCGAATATTTTAAATACCAGAAAACAATACTTCTGGGGTGAGTTTTTGAGCTCCCAGAGCCATTCACTGGCTTACATGTAACCCTTCCAAAAATGAAAGTTTCCAATTTTGGGTTGTAAGTTCTCAGATTCTGCAATACAAATGCATAAGGTTAGTCATAAAAAACTGAGTTTGTAAATCACTTTTCACCATTGACAGTAGCTAAATATTTCAATTTACAATTTAACCAGGTATAATAGGAAGAGTGAACAACCTTTCAGCAGATTAATTCAAATGTACCCCCCCCCCCGATTACATAATAACTCTAAGTAACTATACATTTAATTTCTCTTTTACTTTTGAATAGACCCAAATTTATTAACTCACTTGGCCAAAATTCATGCGACTAGCTAGTTTGAAAGTTGTGTGAAGATAAATTACCGTTTTAGTAAACGAAATTTTTATCTCTACTTTGAAATTATATTAAATACTTTTGCTTTTATATCTAATCAATAATTACAGAAATAATTATTAATGATGTGTGTCAGGGTTCCCTCTGGTTGACGCCCCTCGGGACAACCAACATAAAGTGCGTAGTATTCACAAAAATCTTATTTTGAACAAATCTAGTTGACTTAAATACAAATTTAGTTTTACTTTTTAAACACATGGAAACTGAAAATGTGAATTAAGTTGACAAGAAAATAGTTTTAACTATTACTTACCTTCAAAAATTTACACAATATTAGTCAATATGCTTGGTTGCAGGAATTTCTGTCTTGCTCAACTGAATCAGTCTTTTTTACATTCCAAAAAGTTCTTCATGAAGAAGGTATAATTCTAAAGCAGTTAGAAAATTCTTTCATTTTCATGTTGGGCCTGAGATATCTGAATTTTTTCCTTTGGTTCATAGATAAATTTGATTTTGAAGATACTTACCCTTGTCTATTGAATTCTTTCTACTGCTGTAACTTGCAAAGTGAATTCAGTCATACCAACTGGTCACTGTTACCCACCAGAAGATGAAAAGAAATTTTCAGCATTAATTAAGCACCTTTTGGGGTGCAGAAAAGATTGATAAACCTGGGTTAGGCTTCAATCACCCCATCCACTAATTGATTTATAGTATCTGAAATTTTTGATAACTAATTTTTATCTATAATTCCCACCCGAGATAATTGATCTATGCATTAATTTAAAAGATAGAAATAATCGTTTATAATCCTTTATTGGTTTTGGTAGCTCTTGTTACTACTTGCTCACACTTGTTAGTAGCTCTTGTTACTACTTTCCGAAGAACAGAGTATGGAAATTTCAGGTAAACAGACCATCATATAGCGCTATTTGGCAAATTATTAAAAATGCGCAGGAAAACAAGTATTTTGATTTGATGTCAGTTTACGATGTAGTATAGAGGGGAATTGTTAAAACTCTAATCAATTGGTGTAAAATCATACTTGTTTAACTGTATTAAAGGTTTTATTAGCCAGTGCTTAAGTAGTCAGGTATAAAAGTTGGTCCTCGAAATTTTAGTCTTTTCCAGACTTCTCTACCACACGATGCAGTTTTGAGCTGTGATCTGTTTAAAATGTATATAAATGATCTTGTTTTAAAACTAAAGTATGTCCCTGGCATTAATTGTCTTTATACCGACTACTGACTTATGTGGACTAAAACCCTGAAGTGGAGGGAAGTGCTGAACTTCTGACTGAAAGAACACTACATCAGGCTATCTCATGTTTGAATGAATAGTGTAATATGAATGATAATGCAAGACTTTAAAATTAGGACTTATACGATTTACGTGAGCTGTCTCCATACCATATGAAACATGTACCCCGCTCTATGACAACCCATCTTGTTAAAAGCATTTGTCTGTCACTAGTAGGTCCCGGGCTGTTTGTAAGTACATGCATGTTTGTAGTTGTTCCTATTTGGAGTAGCAGGGAACTAGGCGCTTCTTCACAAGTAACTATCAGTTCTCCTCAAGTGGTGCCGAAGAAAAAGAGGTGAGTGGTGGGGTATTGGAAAGAAAAAAAGGACATTTGTTCCTTCCCTATCAAAAGAACCAACCATTCCTATTTTTTTTTTTGGGGGGGGGGAGAGAGAGAGAAGATGTACAACGTAATTTGTTAAATTTTTCCTAATTTTTTAAAGCTGAACCTTTTGTAAATTTTCTAATTTTAAAATTCGATATATTAAAAAGACCTAATACAATTAAAATGCATTGCGATTTATATTAAATTGAAAAAATTAAATCCCAATAAAATAGCTTTAAAATTAGAGATTACCAAGTCTGTATCTTCCCCAAAATTAATTATCTACCTTAAAGATGCAGTACATTTTCATTTAAGCTTTAAATAACTAAAGCTTAATAGCCTTTTGAATGGAGGACTAAACTTTTTTTAAATTATTATATTCATTCATAGCTATGTAATGTATGCAACACTTGCTACACCGTTTCATTAAAATTTGAAGGGTCTCGGACTAATCTGTGCGCTAGATTTAAGACGGAATTCCTCAAATTTTAAAAATTTCTGCAACTTGGATACCGATATGCCAACTGAAAAATTGTCTGATTTAGAAAAGTATTTGCACAATCCAAAGGTGCCATACACAAGATTTCAGAATTACAGTAATTTATTTAACCATTGAAAAAAAATTTTCAGTCTACCATATAATTGGCTTGGCGATGACTATTTTCATTAACTTTCCTTAAAACTCCTATGTGTTTGAAGTTGCGAAAAGTAAAATAAATATTAAAAAAAAAGATGTAATCAAAACATTTTAATACAAGTGTTGTTCAAAGATTTTAAAGTTTTGGAGTTGGTATCTCTTACAATACGATTACATCGTTTAAATTTTAATGTTTTTTATTACTTTTTTAAATTTAACTACACGATACCGTTTTTGGCCTGTACGCTCAGATGACGTACGCTCAGGAAACGTAACCGCTATGATGATGATGAATGAATGGTGGCGCCATCTGGTGGTGGTATGAGCAAACACATTATTTTTTATTTAAAAAAAATTCTGCGTTTTAGAGCTGCACAACTGGCTATTGACAACCGATACGCGATCAATTCCTTAAGGGAAAGATCCGAAAACAACAACTCGTAATTTTGATTCACGATCAGATGTTGGTTACTCGAACCCGGGGTTAAGGGATCTTGAGTTCAGTGTGTTATTCATTAGGCCGTAAGAGACATATCTAAGTGTGATGAATTAATGTAGTGTTTGTTTTTCTCTGTCTTGGACTAGTGCTTTTTTTTTCCTCTAGGAATGCATTGAATATGGTTTAATTTTTGTTTGGAGGGATTTAATACTTCTACAAAATAAGCAACCAGGTGATATATTGCATACTATAAAAACCTATCAGATATTATATTGGTATATTATTGGGATGTGATAGGAATTTCCTGTCTTCGCATTTGAATTTAGCATTGAAAATATTCTGAATATGTTAACATCTCATACAACAAATTCATTACAGATTAGTTTTATAATTCCGAGATATACGTAAATTATTAATTTTGTAGGGAGTTAATGTAACAGACTAAATTCAGATATTTGGTAAGTTAGAGAAATACAATATATGCGTTGAAATAAAGATTTTAATCGAAGGTTGGCCAGCAGTATTTAATTCCAAGGTTACATTTTATGGTAAGACTCAAAAATTAAATAATTTTTTTTGTTATTATGGAAAATGTTCACATTTTTGAAAGAAAATATTTAAGATATATGTATTAATTTTAATTAAACATATTAGTTGATAATTGTTTTCATAAAATCTGAATTTTTTGAAAACAAAACTTTAACTTCAAACTTCATAATTTCCTGCAAAAAAAACTGCAGTTTTTATGAAGGAAAAATGCTTTTATAAAATTTCTTCATTAAAACTGCAGTTTTTATGAAGGAATTTTTTTAAGGCACTTTTACTGCATTTTTCCTTAATAAAAACTGCAGTTTTTATGAAGATGAAAATGAATTTGGAAAAATTATAAATTTAATTTCAGAAAAACTGCAGTATTAATGAAGAAAATCATTATTCTTTCAAAACCTCTGCATTTTCACTGCGTAAAATCTCCACTTGTCTAACTGCCTTCAAAAAACCTGCATTCACCTTCAAAAAACCTTTAAAATAGATCTTTTTTTGAAGGAAAGATGCTGATTTTTTTTTGCTGGGACAGTCCTGACGAATCAATGACTTTTACAATAATGGGATTTGGCACACAGGTAGTCCGAATTTTTTTCAATTTTTTTATCTTAGAGAATTTTAAAATTTAATCTAGAATATTTTAAAATTAATTTAATCATTAGTGCTTTCTTTGGAATGGCAACAGCATAAAAGATCGCAGATTCTAAATTATTTTTTCGTTGCCGTTTTTATTTTGCGGAGAGGAAAGATTTGTCAGCAGACTAAAAAAAACAAATACAAATGTTTAACATAAATGAACGTTCCTGTTCGTCACGTATGATCCAAATGAAACAAAAATTTTCTTTACTCTTTTGGTCTCAATTTCAACGTACTTTTCAAACAGGATGTTATAACCTAAACCAATAAACATACAGATGACCACCTGTTGTGCTTGGTAAGGAAGAGAATAGGGGTGGGGAGTGGGTAATGCCGATGATGATTCAACGCAAAAGGGAAATGGGGGGAAGGGGAGGGAAGCAAATACGTAAATTCAGGTCCTCTCCGGAGTCGCAAATACTTTTTTTCTTCTGGTCATTCCCTGTGGTTCTCCCCGCCTCAAGAAATGTTACAACAATTACTATTTTTTTTTAAATTGATTACCTCATTGAAAAGATGAAAAAAAAACCGACCCTATAACCGATAATCAGCAAAATAAAATGACTATATAAGCGGTGCGCTTTAACACGTGTTCCCTATTACGTTAGACGAGACTTTAGAAAACTGACCATATAAGCAGGATGAGCCTATAGCCGATACTGACTGTATATACACTCTATAACAAAAAAAATCAACGCATCAAGAAGGAATCATCCGATTGCTTTGAAATTTCGTATGCAAAAATGTTTTGACCAAATATGCAAATGATTAAAATTTGGTGTCCAATGAATGAATAGTGCGATCTCCAGCGCATCGGAACTGCGCATCCAGCAGATGTATATTAGGAGTTGTTCTTGAACTGTTAAAAATTTCTACTGCATTGCGATTTAGGATACCTTTCAACGACTGAAAAAATGCCTCGCCGCAGGATTCGAGCTCATTACGAGCAACTTTCAGAGTTTAAAAGAGGTCGTATCATTGGATTGAAAGAGGCAGGTTGGGCAAATCGGAGAATCGCTCGTCATGTGAGTCGAAGCGATGCGGCGATTAGAAGATGCTGGCAAGAGTGGGTGGACAATGGCAGATTTCAGCGTCATGATGGCAGCTGTCGACGTAGGGCCACAACAGATCGCGAGGACAGAGTGATTATCAAATAAGCTGTCACAGCGCCTGATTCATCGCTATCAACCATCAGTCGTGCGACCCACACACGAGTGTCCACCATGACCATTCACAGACGGCTGAGAGTACGAAATCTACGCTCGTGCCGACCGTTACGCCACCTGCCACTCACGCCTGCACACTGTCGAGCCAGATTACAGTTGTGTTTGGCTCGATCAGGCTGGAATGATGCTGACTGGGGACGTATAGTCTTTAGTGACGAATCCCGCTTCCAACTGTGTCCTCACGATCATCGAAGACGTGTCTGAAGACGCCCAGGGCAGTGTGCCGATCCTGCTTTCACTATTGCACGCCACACGGGCCCTCAACAAGGAGTTATGGTCTGGGGTGCCATTTCCCTTGATAGCCGGACCCCTTTGGTCGTCATTAGTGGTACACTTACTGCACAGCGGTACGTTGACGACATTCTGAGATCTGTTTTGCTACCGTTCCTTTCTTTGCAAACATGGAAAAAATTGGTCACCGTTATGTGATACAATACTTTCATTTGAAAGGCCTGTCCAACCAATATCACACCGGAGCTAACTTCTACTCTGGGGAAAACTGCTCCTTCATTTACAACAGTAAGATATTGGGTGCCAGAGTTTAAACGAGGCCGTACGAGCTGTCGAGTCAAACATGGCAGTGGTCGTCCAAATGAGGTGACCACACCAGAAATGTTGAAGAAAATCCAGAAAATGATTTTGGATGACCGTCAACTGAAAGTGCGCGAGCTAGCAGATAAGGTAGGCATTTCAAAAAGTGCTGTACATCGAATATTGACTGAAAATTTGGACATGAGAAAGTAGTGGGCAAGATGGGTGCCGCGATTACTCACAATGGAAAAAACGTCGTGAGGATGTTTCAATCGCGTGTTTGGCGAAGTTTCACAGCAATAAAGCCGAGAATTTGCGTCGATTCCTAACCATGGGTCCATCACTTCACACCTGAGGAAGAGTCAAAACAATGGTTTGAAAGGGGAGAAGGAAAAGACAGTTCCATCGGCAGGCAAGCTCATGGCGTCAGTTTTTTGGGATGCACGTGGGATCATTTTCCTTGATTATCGTCAGAAAGGAAAAACAATCAATGTTGAGTAGTGTGCGAAGTTATTGCAGCATTTAAGTGTTGAAATTAAGACAAAACGGCCGCATTTAGCGAAAAAAAAAAGTTTTGTTTCATCAAGACAATGCACCAGTTCACACATCCGTTATCGCGATGACCCAAATCAATGAATTAAAGTTCGAATTGCTTCCTCACGCACCCTATTCGCCAGATTAACCTCCTCAGATTATTTTCTGTTTCCAAACTTGAAAAAATGGCCTGGTAATAAAAGATTTGCCAACAATGAAGAGGTGGAGTCTGCAGTGGATGGCCATTTTGAGGAGCTCGACGATTCTCACTATAAACAGGGTTTCGAAGCTATTGAACATCGCTGGGGAAAATGTATAGAGCTAAAAGGAGACTATGACGAGAAATAAAGATTTTTTTCCCCTTATATTTTGTATTTTCTTTGTTAGGTCGGGTACTTCTGGGACTACCCTCGTAATAGTAGAGATACGCATCAACGTATAAAAGGAAGTTCAACCTCTAGCGTATATTGAACTCCGTGTTAAAACGTCTCATTAGGAAATCAAATAGATACCTAATGAGAGTTTAGATTCGTGTTAGAATAACACAAAAATAAATATTGTTCTTATTATATCAGATCGAATACTAAGAAATATTGTTCTTATTACATCAGAATGAATACTAAGAAATATTGTCGTATTATATCAGAATGAATAGTAAGACGGACAATTCGCAGCATTTTTTTTGTATGGACGGAAATCGCGTTGATAACATAGCCACCTTTTAGCATTAAATCGAAGTCGATAACTCAACTGTGAATTGCTGCGCAGAATTCGCTGAGTAAAATTATGTGTTGGTGTATTATTTACTTGCATTCTTTGTCAGTAATATTTGTTTTAGTTCTGCTCATTGTTAAATTATAATTTTTTGTGTTTGTTTATATATATGATAAATTTAAACAAATATAATATTGACTGCAGTTCATTTATTAATCTGAACAGACGGTACATTTGGATATAAAATTGTATAGGAAGTATAGTCTCATCCATGTATTTTGATACATAATCTTGTCAGTCATTTTTCCCGCAAGCTTGTCAAATGATCGAACACTCATTCGGAAGTAATTAAAAAATGTATCTTGATTTTCACTTTTCGTGCCCTCTTTCTTCAAAATAATTTTACCAAACTTTCTCTTTTTCTGATATTCATCTTCTGGTAACCCTACCTGTAACCAATCTAAACCAGTGTATTTTGGAGGCAATGATTTTGTCCACCAAGATTGCTAAAATGACACACTGCGAGGCGGTTAGCAAACGATCAGATAATTCGGCTGTTGAGGACGTGCTGACCCCTTTCTGTCCGAAAAACACGTCGGTGCGCATGCGTATTTCAGGTGAGGACTGACGTCGGACCAATGTGTGGCGGTGGAAATAGAGTGCGAAAAGAAAATTGCCATGAGTTGTTTCCCCATTGGGAAACGGAAAAAGGAAGTTATCAGAAAGGGGTCACTGAATTCCTGCGATGTGAGGAAGCAAGAGCTCATTCACCCTACGAAGGAAGAAGCGAAGGGAAAACGAACACCAGGAATCCTCCTCTCACACCCTCTCTTTGCGGATCGATCCAAAATATCGGATATTGATTCCTCAAATATCGGCCATGGAAGCAATTTCGTCTTCCCTCACCAAATCGATACGCATGCGGTGACGTGGTTCTATTCCGGGTATTCGATGCACGAAATTCCCCTTTTTTCTGAAATACCCAGCAAAATAACTTCCTTTTAAAAACGTATCGAACTATTATTTCATGAAAAATCAGGCCACTGCTCAAACCACATTCAATATTTTGCTGAAAAACAGGAATCTCTCTGGAATGGCTTGCTGAAAAAGAAAGTAATGCACAGTCGGCTGGGAAAAAAACCCCAAACTACCCCCTTTAATTTCGAGCACTATTCACAATAGAGCAAATTCAAATATATAATTCAACTAGCCACTGCGTGGCTAGCCCGTGCCAGTTACTTTTGTTGGGTTATTGGTTTGCTTCGCAAACTAAATGGGAATTCGTAGGCTATTGGATACCAGCCATAACGGCGTTGCCCGTGGAGTTGGTTTGCTTCGCAAACCAAATGGGAATTCGTAGCCCATCGCATAACGGATTCCCATTTGGTTTGCGAATGTGTAGCCTATTGGATAACAGCCAAAACGGAGTTGCCCGGGACATTTCTTTTTAATTTCCAACCTATTTCTTTGAATTCATATCTCTTCACGTTGTCAACTACCTAGATATAGCCAACGACCCCAACTCGATTCCAACATGCTCCTCCACAAGGGGAACAAGTTGGATCGACCACTAGACCTCAAACTAAAAGGAATTCAGGATAAATTTAAAATACTTAAACATAAAGAAAATTAACGGAATAGAAATTAGGGCTGAAAATGTTCTGTACCGTCATGTAAGAATTAGACGGACAGCTGGTTTAAAATTAAACTATTTATTTAGATAATTAAAATATTTACAAGTTAAAAGTTAGGGCACAGCCATCGACTATCGAAAACCTGCCTGGAGCCAAAGCAACAATGGCTCTCCACAAAACAGAGACGTCTGTCTCTCGTCGAATTCCCCAGAATCAGTGTCCTTCTCAAATCCCCGTTCTCTTGGGTCCGCAGAACAACAGCTGCGAACGGGAGGGGGGTGAATTCCGAGCCCTGGCAATAGATGTTTATGTCCTGAACAGAACTGAAGACACCCTCACACAGATGCAAAAACCGTTTGTGATGCCGATTTGAGTTCCCAAAGGCTAATCTCAATTCTAGACATGGGATTAGGGAAACGACGGAAACTCCAGCTGTGTCGATGGGAAAATCGTTCCTGAAAACACACAGCACGGTGTATCGCATCTCTGAACTCAATTACCAGACACAAGAGGAAGGAAAAAGGGGGTGGATCAAACGGAACGCCAGGCCGCTAATGAGAAAAATTCTCTTTCGGTATTTTGTCAAAACCGCACGTGCAAAGTCTGAAGTTGATGTTGTCACCGTCTGGATGTTGATGCATATTCCAGCGTCCACGTGTTAGAGAAAAAGGGTCGGTTAGTACCATATGGTACATTTCAAATAGAAGAAACAACTTGGTCACCACCTTGGGATATATATTTAAAACCCCGTGGAGATATTATGGTAAAGAAGAAAGATTAGAAGGAGTGAAAATTTTCACAGACGGTTCTAAAAAAGGGAAGGTCGGAAGCGGCTTAGTCGTTTATTTGGAAGGGATAGAAGTTTACAGCGAGGCATAAGAATTAGCGATCACTCTAAGGTTTATATGGCAGAATTAATAGCTATTGAGACAGAGCAATATCTCGCATTACAAAGAATGAAATCAGAAAGGCCGACATTATTACTGACTCAAGGTCCGTGTTAATGGCCCTAGGCAATATTACCAACAGTGATAAATATATTTGCAATATGAATCATCAAATAAAGAATTACTCATGAGTTATAAACCTTAAATGGATTAAAGCCCAAGCAGGCCAAGAGGGCAACGAGAGGGCGGATGCTCTGGCAAAAGAAGCAACAGAGAAACATTACATCGACAAGGCACAACAAATGGACAAGGAATACATCCGGAAACAAATTAACAAAGAAGCAGAAGGGATGTGGCAAGGTCGATGGGACTGCTCAGAGAATGGAAGAGTAGTCTATACAGAATACCAGGACATATCACAGACGAGACTTCTATGATCTTTTGAGATCAATCAATCAATTTATCACTGGTCACGGCGTATTTGGACAGCACCAGAAATGTTTATTCAATAAAAAAAAAAATGCGAATGTGGAGAAGGAATTCAAAGTGTTGACCACGTTATTTACAACTGCAAACTGTGGGAAAACATAAGAAAAGACCTATTTCCCCGTGACCATAAAAAAGTAGAAAGAAAACTACTTTGGACGAGTAAAAAGTCAAGACAAGGCCTTAAGAAAATAGCCAATCGACTTCTTGAAATAACATTAGATCTATCATAGCCCCTCCCATGATAATAAGTGTAATTCCCCTCCCATGATAATAAGTGTAATTGTATTGCAATATTGAGAAACATAGGCGGCAACGCATGTGCTGTGCGGGGTTGCTCATAATCCAAAACTACACCGTATGCCTTAGGGCGGGACGGTTTTGATAAATTAAATCACTTAATGCTGTAAATTACTTTTTCGTTTTCTTTTTTGCTTCGTAAATTTTAATCCTACCTCAGATGAAGCATTTTTAAATAACGCTTTGAAACGCAAGATTGTGGTTCCAAATTTTCAATTCAAATTTCAAATTTTCCTGAAGTAGTTAGAAATTGTAGCTTGAGACAGAATTGCCCTGTTGTGATACTCTTTGTGACCCGCCAAAGGCAAATACATTGTAAGCACCTTATCGTAAGTTCCCATCAGGACGCGTCACACAAAGGACTCCAGTCACACCCTTCCATTAGATGACACGGGTGGTCGAGGGGACGGAAAAGTGACTGTTCGAACATTCTCGGGGTTGACACTTCCGGCCGTATTCACCAGTCCGACGAAACTCGTGGTTCAACGATAATCCCCTTGTTATCGAAAAAACCCTATTCACAACACCTGATCCGTGGTTTAAACCGCCGGTTCGGTGTTACATTTTGATCCTCCGAAATCGGCGAGTTAACTCACGAGTAAGAGTTAACGCATGCGCAGTACTACCTTTTTGCGAAGGAAGCGAGCAAAACAAAATGGATGACACATTTTCATTCTATGTTAAATTACAGTATTCTTGCGACGAATGGACTGGACGTATCATTACATAGCAGTTCATCTCCTCATCATAATATTGCAAAAAGGAAAAATTGTAAACATAATTTTATTGAAATTCAAAAGAAAAATGAAAATAAAGCTAGTTGCGAAAACGTAAACAAGCAGCTTTGCGAAAAGATAGATGGAGGCACATCCGTCCGCTAAGCCATCCACTCAGTCGGTCACCCTCCCAAGTGCTGACCGCGCCCTCAAACATTCAACTGGTCATGTATGAATCGGAACAAGAACGTGATTACATTTTCTATAAAATAGATATGCCCAGATGTGTTCTGGTTTGAACTCTATTCTGAGTCGCCAGAGTAAAACCCAATGAGAGAGCGAGCGGTAGAATATGACCATGGCAGATGCAAATTGGTCGTAGAATAAAAATTATTCTGTTGATTTATTACGAAAGAACGAAAATTTGACAATGCAAGTTACTTTTCCACCAACACACACCCATACTGACAAGTACAACGATAATCGGAAAATATTCATTTGTCAAGACATTGTGTGCAATTCTTTCTTGCAAAATTTAGGTTTCCAAAAAATCAAATTTGAAATTTAAAACCTTTGCATTTCTTTTCCCTAACCCAAATTAAAATGCCGTATGCGTTCTATTGAATCACAGCTATGACATGCAATCCAAATTGGCCTGAGATCCGAAGATTTGACAAAATGTCCACCTGATACAACTGCCTCCGATATTCCTACTTTTGTTTGCAGGCCTTTTTCATCAAAAATGTTTATCTTTGCTAAAAGAGCTGGAGGTAATATTTGGAACGGTGCGAGCATATGTCTATACAATATAATTCCAAAAGCGTGGTTTGGTACAATTAAACCTCAAGCTATTAACTCCAGAACAAATTGATAGTGATGAGGGAATGTAATCTCATCATATTCCTAAACAGCAATTTTAAGAAATCACAAAGTAACTACAGAGTCGTTCACCTTTCTCGCAAGAGAGGTGAAAAAGAACCGTGCGTCGAAGCAGGAATGTAGTAAACAGATCCGCCGATTGTACCGAATAAGGAGTGGCTGCCCTTTCATGAAGCGCCGAAAAGGAATAGAAATACGCAAGATTCCTACACAAAATCCTTCATCTTTGACCAGTTAATGACTGTTTGCGATTTTTTCGAGACCACGTTAAGGTGCCAGACGGCTCCAGACCCTGTCACTAGAATGAGAACCTCCCAGGAACACGCTCTGCCAATCACTAGAGACTTGCATCTAATGCAAATTCAGGATGGAAGACTAACTTCCAATTTAATTTCAACCTCACCTATTAAGGTGCAGTTACATTTTTCGAACTATAAAATTATAGTGGAAACGCGTACAGTTTGCCCTAAATTCATTAAGACAGAAATGGAAATAGGGGGATGTTATTCGTGCGGAATCTTAGCACGGATGACCTTCCCCATCCTGTCAACCTGTCAGTCTGGTCTTGTAACCGTGGAATTTCAGGACATATTAGTCCATACTAAGGCAGTGAGTGTTTCAACGGAAGAAAGACTGGTGACAATAAAATTTCTTGCAGACAAGAAATGTTTCAGAGATAAATTGTGTCTCAGGGCCAATACCCTAGTGCAATGTCAAGTGTTCGAAGCATGTCTGGACGAACCTTCCATTGAACTTTTAAATTTGAACACTAATTACACTCATATGCCGTCTCTAGACTCTTCTACCTTATGGTCGGATTGGATATCGATTCCAGCTTTAGGAAATGCCTTTTTCCTGTTTAAATTTCTTGGTGCCACATTATTATGCGTTTGTTTGGGCATCACAATTATCTCTACATGTATTTCTTGCTGTGTGAGGAAATGACTTATATTATTTTTTTACCATTGCGCATTTAAAATTTTTGGTAGTAATGCATTTTATGTTCTTTTCTTTTGTATGTTTGAATTTATGATTTATGATTTTTTTTTTATTTTTTTTTCAATGTTAATTTTTTAGCTTTCTAACGTATAGGGTTTAAACATGGTTTTTCGTTCATGTATTTGTGTAATCACTTGAAAGGTAACATATGTATATTTTCTTTTAAGTAATGAAATTTACAACTGATATGGTTCAACATGGTAATTTTTTTTGTTTTGTATATGTACAGTCAATTTAATAACTTTTCCAAGTACTGGAATAGAGAGGAGAGAGAGAGAGAGAGAGGGAGAAAATGTGATTGGAAATATGAGACTGTTTAAAAAAAATTTTTCTCGTTCTCTGGAGGTGGTAAAAGATGATGAGGGAATGTAATCTCATCATATTCCTAAACAGCAATTTTAAGAAATCACAAAGTAACTACAGAGTCGTTCACCTTTCTCGCAAGAGAGGTGAAAAAGAACCGTGCGTCGAAGCAGGAATGTAGTAAACAGATCCGCCGATTGTACTGCCCTTTCATGAAGCGCCGAAAAGGAATAGAAATACGCAAGATTCCAACCCAAAAGGAAACTTTCAGAAAGCTTTAGAAATACAAAGGTGAATATAAAAGGGGTTGTCAAGTTTTAAGAATTTAGGTGCTTGTGAAAGCCAGATGCACAGGATGCCGATACTGAAGCTTAGTGGAACTTGACGTTAAATAATAATAGGGCTTCTAACCAAAATTATGAGGGGGCGTTGAGCGGAATCTAAAAAGGGAAATCTTGAAAGAGAATTCAGAACCAATGAGAGTATTTTAAGAGGGGACTGACTAGCCACTGAGCGAAGCCAGAAAAAATAAAATAATCAAAGTTAAGTCAAAAAATAAGAACGGATTGGCCGAGGGTTTTCAGGTAGGCGGTCATCTCCCAGGATTGGAGACTTGTTCTGATATAGAGTTTGCGAGATTTTTGGGAATAGGAGATGAGATATTGAACAAGATTTGGAGCAGTGCAGGTCGAGAAGTTTTCGACTATGTTCTCCTTAACAAGTAAGTCGATCTTAGAGCGTGTGAATACACCCTCACATATATCTCTCTCACTCTCTTTAAAAGGAAAGTATTTAACAGTGTTCGCGAACTTTAGTTTAAACCTATATATGTATCCGTTATAATTAATTAATGGTTTAAATAAATTAATGTTTTGTTTTATTGTTAATGACTTCGCCTTTTCAATGTGTCTTGTACTCAAATAGTTCCTAAGTCCTGGTTTATTGCAGTTAATTCAGATTTTAATGGTTAATGAACTTTTGGCCTTTTGTTTTATCATGACGCTAACCACATTTGTACTAACCACTTGCGACCTTAGTTTCTGTCTTCTAAAATTTAATAATTAGTGAACCTGGGGTTGTATTAATATCATTATTTGAACTAACCACTATCTCCAAATAAGAGAGAACAAAGCCCCCCAGCAATATGTATGTCTCGGCAGAAATACCCAAAAAAGACAACGATCCAGAGTTATGGTACAAAGTTATGAAGCATATGGCGCATGGTCCACATGCAGACAAATGCCCATGCTGGAGCACTGAAACACCAATTGGCTCTAAAAAATTTCCAAAACCTTTTGCAGGTTAGACTGATATGACTGGACCCGGCCTCCCGCTTTATCGAAGACGCGACAATCGGGCAGAGTGTCATACATACCACGGTAAAAAAGACGGCAAAATAATTAACATCGATAGTTCAATGACTGTTGCATACAACGCTCATTTGCTTACACGATTTGACGGTCACATAAACGTAGAATACTGCGCCTCGGTAATGAGCATTAAATATATCTACAAATACATTCACAAAGGCCACAATAGAACAAAAATTGTTGTGAGCATTTTTTTTTTTTTGTATTTAACTATTGCTGGCGATATCGACACAGGCCTCATGTGGTTTGCTTTTAAAACAGAACTATGTGACAAGTCGCAAGAGACAAAAATAATCTCGATGTTTAAGCATTATTTGAAAAATGAAAATGTATCGTTGGAGCAGTTTGGATTGCCAAAGTTAGAAGATGCATCGTATGTTAAAGATCCAAACGAAATAGATACCTTTACTGACAATCATTAAGAAATTTACAAATCGATTTATGCTCAAATGCACCAAGATCAAAAACTGGCATTTGACAATAGTGTGAGTGGAATCCAGTCTGGGAGTCAAAAGACCAGGACAGTCATTGATGGACCAGGTGGCACCGGTAAGACTTTTGTTTATACGTGCCTTGTCCATTACTTCAGACAAACTAAGATTGCAACGGTTGCCTGCACTGCAATTGCTGCTATCCTTTCGCCGTATGGTCAAACTGCTCACAAAACCTTTAATTTACCGCTTACGTATGGCGATGAGAATTTAATGTTGAATTGGAGCAAAAGAAGGAAGGAAGAATTAATCCAAATTGAAGTATTTATCTGGGACACGAAGCTTCAATGACACCTTAAACTTAACTATACTCACCATGTTAGACAACACTTTTCGCGATATATACCGCTCGAACGAGCAATTTGCCGGTAAAACATATATCTTAGGTGGGGATTTTCGTCAAGTACTTCCTGTGGTAAAAAAAGGTGGTCGTACTCAAATCTTTCAAGCATGTATAAAAGACAGTACATTTTGGCCATTTTTTTTTTAATTTAAAAATTGGGGGAAAAAATATGAGAGCTTCCTCCGACTTCAATACTTTTGCTGAATGGCTACTTAAAATTGGTAACAATGAGATTGAAGAATTTGTGGTAATTCGCAAGGTCAGAGTTTCGACAAAGTAGGTCTCATTAGTAATGATGAAAGCGCAATTTTTTCGCATGGTAAATTGTATGTAGCATTGTCAAGAGCAAAATCTAGAGCTGGCATAAGAATCCAGAATAAAGTACGTAGCTAAAGACATTGTTTTCATAGATGCTCTAAAGTAGTACAATTTAAACAACATTGAATATGTTATTGGTATAATTTGTTTTAACTGTTTTAAGAATGTTTTCATTTAAACCAAATATTTACTCATCAAAAAGATAAATGTTTTCATTCGTGGTGATAAAGTTAAAATCATGATGAGATTTCGTCTGAATTTTAACATTATGTTAGGCTAAAATATTTCATTTTTTATGTGGAAATGAGTTGTTTTGTTCTTGACATTTTTTAAAACATTTTGTTTTTATTTCCGTGTATGAGCCGAGAATTTCTGGAACGTTATCTAAAGCTAAAGTACGGAAGTCGGCTTATATACGGATCCGCTAATCTCACAAAAAAAGTAGGCAATTTTCCATTACTCGGGCGCATGCTATAAATATCGCAACGGGAAGGGAACCTTCAATTAATCGTACTAGAGCTAGAGGTCCGGAATCAATCCAGAAGCGATCCAAATAGGTATGTCCACACTTGTGCGCTTTCATTTTCAACTTGCCTTTCAACATTCAATTCAGTATTCAATTCAACATGCGTCAACGCATGCTTTATTGCATGCGCTTAGAGGCGTGCCCTTCACCTATCCACACTCGTGCCTCATTTCAGTTTCAAGATGGATGCAGATTATGCTATTCTGTTAGGACTGTTTCTGGATGTTAAATCATTGCGGCATAATTTGTGATCAGGCAAGTAAATAAACGTAGGTAATGGTAATTTTAGTTAACGTCGTACTAGAGCAACACAACGGGCTATTGACGACGGTCCGTGATCAGTCCCTTAAGGGAAAGATCCGAGGACAACACCTCGTAATTTTGAACCACGGTCAGATGACAAAGCAACACCTGTGCTGGCACCCCACTCTCCAAACTTCCACGCCAACCTAACGTGAAAATAAACGTAGGAAATCAAGGCGAGCGGGATGAAAGAATATTTCAAAACGCATAATAAGCATTTATTAATTTACGTTAAAATTTATTTTTATTTGTTGTAGCACACGTTCAAACGCGATGTTTATATTTTCTTTGATTTCCTTACAAATTAAAAAAAGACTGCGAAAAAATCGTACGTCTTGCTATATATTCGGATGTTATGTAGTGTTCAATACGTCACAACTTATGGGCGATGTATCGCCAAATGTGGTCGATTTATCGCCATTTCCGGTTTTGCGCTTTCTATCCTTTAGGTATGTCCACACTTGTGCGCTTTCATTTTCAACTTGCCTTTCGACGTGCAATTCAACATTCAATTCAACTTGCGTCAACGCATGCCTTATTGCATGCGCTTAGAGGCATGCCCTTTACCTGTCCACACTTGTGCCTCACTTCAGTTTCAAGATGGATGAAGATGATGCTATTCTGTTGGGACTGTTTCTGAATCAGTGCGGCATAGTTTGTGATCAGGCAAGTAAATGAACGTAGGAAATCAAGGCGAGCGATTTGGATGAAAGATATTTCAAAACGCATAATGAGCATTTATTTATTTACGTTAAAATGTATTATTATTTGTTGGAGCACACGTTCAAACGGGATGTTTATATTTCTTTGATTTATTTCGCTGGAATGGTTTGCACGTGTTTCCTGTTGCTCGCTACGAATAAAAGCTGGAAAAAAAAAGGAAGGCGTGCATTTGCGCCGATGTTTTATTCCAGGGGTGGCCAACCTTTTACATACCATGCGCTAATTTTTTTTTTCCCATACGAGTTCAGATGCGCCATACATTTTAATAAAAGTATGTTTATCGACATAATTAACATTTTAAAATCATTTAACTGTATTGTATTTAAAACAGTGTCTATTACAGAGAATTCTTCAAATTTGAATCAGTCATTCGCGACCTCGTTTTCCTTTTAATAAATTTCATGGATGAAAATGCTTGATCACATCTGTATGTCGTTCCAACACGACATCTATCACATTTTGCAAATTTTCTTAGTTCCGGAAAGTTTTTACGGTGTCGTGAACGCCAGAAATTAATCATGTCATAAGCATTTTGATCTGAATAATAAAGCTCATGAAACATCAATTTCAATAATGAATTTGTTTTGAAATCAATAAGTACCATTTGCATGTTACTAGGCATCTTCATTGCGTTTTGTTCACTAAGTGAAAATGCTTTATTAATGCGAGCATTTAGTTTTCTTCTGTAGCTAAATCAAGAAATTTCAAGAATTTCAAATGACCCTTATAATAACTAATTTTAATATATTTGGTCAAATTGTAAAAATCCGCAGCACATCCCCTCTGCTCTTTCAACGGTGGAAATTGACTTAAATCCTGATTTTCTAACTGAGAGATGAACAGACTAGCAGATGTCATTTTAAATTAATTAATACTATTTACTAAGCTAGGAAATAATTTCTTCTTGCCTTGTAGCATCGAATTTAGATAATTGAGATGGCTAGTACATCAACAAAAAATGTCAATTCAAATAGCCAGTTGTTATAAAATAATAGGGTTCTTTCATCAGGAAAGTAAAATTTCCTGTTCTCAAAAATTAAAAATAGCATATTTTAATTTCTAAAATCTACTCAGAAGCTGTCCTCTAGGAAGCCAGTAATAAAGAAAAGGTTCACCCTATTCCAAATTTAATAATTCAATATTCTCTGAATCCTCGGTTGTTTAATACTCTTGTTCTAATTTTAATCACACATTTCACAATCGGTAACAAAACATGCTGCATTTTTTTAAACTTTACACAAAGTGCCTCTTAGTGTATAATACATCAATATTTTAGTGCAGTACGATTTTAAAAATTTTCCGAGCAAAGTTGAAGTGCCATTTACGGCGTACCGTCACCACACATACTGATTAGTACAATAATCGAATTTAGATTTTTTTAGCATGATTTTACATTTCAAATATCTCTGATCCTCTTGTTTCATCATGCAATAACTCCAGACTGGTAAGATCTTCAAATACATTTAAATTATAATCAATTCCTCTTACAAAAATGCTTATAAAAAAAAACTGGACTACATCAAATATTCCATTGATTCATCCAAAGCTAGACAAAAGTCTTCCAGTTGTTGAAATACATCCAGAGAGAGTTCCACGATACATCTCGCATTAGTCTGCCTTGGTATAGCAATTTCGTCTGATTTCTTTTCAATACCTTTATAACCAAGATGGCGTGCAAATATTTGAAAACATGGCTTCTCGGTCAGAATAGGTTTTTTTTTCGCAAATGCTAAAGCAATTTCATAATACGCTTCTGTCATCGCCTCGTCTTCACAACTTACATAAGCAAAAATATTTTTGTTTCTGATTTCTTCCTTATTCTAGTAACATATTCTTTACGTAACTCCGACCCGAGAACAAGTTTAATTTTTCCTTCTATGTTAGCCTGATGCTATGCTTTATAGTGTTTATTAAGATCATGTCTTCTATTATGTAAAAAAGAGTAGTTTTACAAACAATGCAAAAAAATGTTGCTGTAAATAACTCATTTTCTTCCTGTTCGTTAAATTTCACTTTTTCTCTCATACTTTTTGCGCTTCTTTTGCACAGTGATAGATAACAGGAATGTAAAAAAAAAGACATTAAAACGTACAAAAAATCTTGAAAAAGAACAAACAGATCACAAGTACGTCGTATCACACAGAATATAAATTGCAAACTCAAAAAATTGCGACGAAATGAGGAGCAAGAAAGCTCTATGAATTAAACTAAGAGTACTATGGTGTTGAAAATATGAAGATATTTTCAGTTATGGCGCCTACTTCAAAAGAATAAAGAGGCACAATAATGCCATGCGCCAATTGTAATCATCCAATGCGCCAAGTTTGGCGCATGCGCCACAGGTTGGCCACCCCTGTTTTATTCGATCTCGTGTCAGAGTTAGTGATGGGGAAAATGACTCTTTTCAGGGATCGGATCGGAACCGCTCACTCACTAAAAAGAGCTAGCTCTTTTTGATGACTCACCGCTCCTTTGAGATGTATAATAATGAATATAACATATCGAAATGTATACAATATGTTTGGGCCATCGAACATCCCTCGTTGTCACGTGAGCGCATGTGTCCAGACGAAGAGGCGCCAAGCGTGCTTGAAACACCCACGCACACAACACTTGAAACACTCACTCATCCAGCAATTGCGCAGTTTACCTCTAAAATCAACAAAAGGAGGGAGACGGGGCCCGAGGACGATAGGCATTGCAGCATAGGGCTGCTAAGCTGTAAAATTTAATTGCTAAGGCATAAGATGGTCCAAAACCATGTCAATTCATATAACTTTGAAATTGTCCATAAAGAATAAATTACTTTGAGGACACTTCTACTTTTGTAATTCCCGTCATGAACCCGTTGAGATTACAGAAGTAGCAATTAAAATATCCAAACACGTTAAAAATCTCATTTTTGACCAAGAATTCTAAAAAAGTTTTCGATTTTATTGGATAGAGTATTTATTTAACTTTCCAAAACATATTTAATTTTTTCTCTGTTAATTACTTGAAGAAGTATTAAGATTTTAATCAAGGCGGGAAAACAAGAAGTAAGAATGCAAAACACTGGAAATGGCCATTAAAAGGCCAAAAACATGGCAAAATCTAAATTTAAACCTTACTTTTTTTTGCAAATATAATTTTAGAAAGTTTTTTCAAATATTGAAATGGTTTCTCTTTTGGAAATGGAGTGAACTTTTTTAAAGAGAAGGAAGAACAAAATTGTTTACACAAAGAGCAAACGCAAGGGAGCAAGCGATGCACTTGAAACTACCTTTAACTCTAAATTAATATTTTCGCATTATTTCCTCACTTCAAATGTTATAATACAAAAACTTATAACTGGATTCTAGTAAACTGTTGAGAGTTTGTTATTTATAATGTTGTCAAGTGAATGAACTAGAATAATTATGCTGAGTTCAAAAGTTTCTAAATGATTACTATTTATTTAAGAAGTAGGACTGTAAAACTATAAAAAATCTTCTATTCATTTTTCAATCACTTGTAAAATTGTTGTTTATTTAAATATCCTTTTATTCTAGTTCATTCCCTAGAAATATGCATGTAGTTTATTTTGGTAGCAACATTTTTCAAATTGGTTGAATAGATTTTCATGTAGCACATTTGAAGTTTTTGACACATTTCTTTAAAATTTCATACATAATTATCATATTTTTACAAAATTATTAATATATACTTTTAATATTTATAGCCCATTGCTATTGTTTAAAACACAAAACATAAAAATATCATTAAAATGTTTCTATACCACATTTAAAAAAAGTGTTTTGGACGTGTTTGGATACATTAAGATTTCTTTCTAAAACCACTTAGTTACCAAATGAAACTTCCTAATAATTTAAATGATATTTTAAAATCATATAATAAAAATATTAATAATTTATTGAAGTACTTTTGAAGATTTTTAACTATTTATTTTAAGATATAGGTATATAATACCCTCGAATACTCGTTGTCCCAAAGATTTTCAAAATCCAAGTCCCCTCCCTGTCTTTTAATAAAATATTTTCAAAATGCCTTGTTTTGAGAAGGCAATGCAATAAAAACGAATTACGTTTAATTTAATTTTGTGTAGCTTTATTAAAATGATATCACTCCCGAGAAATCAAGGTTTTATTATAATTATTATATTAATGTTAAGTGAATAACATAATAACTGTTAGAATATGTTTTAATAACAACCTTAAGACTAGTTTTAATTAGTGCTAAAAGGCGTGATATGACTTAAGCCGTAAAAACACCCTTTCAATCTAAAATTGAATTAAATTTAAAAAAATAACATTTATGATTATACATAGATATTTGAAACTTCAAAAAAGTAACAAAAAGCTAGGGAGCGCAAAAGAACGAATGCGGAATTGACTCTTCGAGAGCGATAGTTATCGAAAAGAGCCAAAGAGTTAACTCCTTAAAAGAATCAACTCCCAAAAGAATCAGTGAGCTCAAACGATCGAATGCGGAAATGATTCTTCGAAAGAGCCAACTGTCGAAAAGAATCAACTCCCAAAGAATCAACTCCCAAAAAGAATCACTGAGCTGGTGATCGTATGCGGAAATGACTCTTCGAGAGTGGAAGCGCTGATTGGTTAAAAAAGAGTCACCTCTCTTCAGCCCTGATTGGTTAAAAAAGAGCTATAGTTCTTTTTTGACGAATCAGCGCTCGCTCACTCCGTCAAGAGAGCTAACTCTTTGAGTCAGCTCCTGAGCGGATCGCCCATCTCTAGTCAGAGTACGAATGCCTCCCGCCTTGGATGCAGCTAACATGTATGCCTTCCTTTGCTAGTTGATTAAATTCTTGTTGTTACTGTTAGACTTGAGTTTACCTTTCTCCCACCCGCTGATCATTATTAAAATATAATAATAATTGAAATATTTCTTGTTATTCTTTCGACCAATAGATGTGGTTATTTAGACCTTATGTATGTTGTGGAAACAATAAAAATAAATTCAAAAAACAATGTATAAAGTGGTTACAAAACAGTTGTAAATAATCGTCGTCACCGATTAGCTGGATTTCAAAATTTTACTGCTGAAATCAGAAGATAAAACCTAACTGTGCATTTCATTACACGTAAGTACTTTATATATTTGAGTTAAATATGAATAATAATATTTGCATACAATCTATGCTAATGAACTCGGATGACTTTTAGTTTAAAAATAATTAGTTTAATAATTAAATGTTTAAACGAAGTACATTTATCCTATTTCTCCTTGCCGGCTTAAAAAAAATTTGTTTTCTATTCATCTTTAGAACCTGCACTAATAAAACTTGAATGGATCCAACACTATGTTAATATTACACTGGTATAATAGAAAGCTTATTTTGTCAATTTTTAACTCATTTCATTAAATATGTTTAATTAATGCCTATACACAATCAAAAAAAGATTAACTCATTTAGTATTTCAACAAATACTACTTTGAACAGAAATATTTTAAATGCAATCATAATAAAGTTGAAGGCTCTTGTGTTTTTATTTCGCTAGGGAAATTTAATAAATGCTCTTTACGAGTTTTGGTAAATTACATTTTTAATTATTTTTTAATTTGATTTAAAATTTATTATTACGTTATTATTTTATTTATTGATCATGACGTGTTTAATTTTTTTCGTATAAGATTTACAGTGTAAGTTACACAAACACACATGAGACCTGTAGTCTTCTATAAATTCAAGAGTTTATTTGTTATTCATGATAACACACTAAAAAAAACCCCAAACACAACAACTTCGGTACACAGAGATCCAGTAGTACGGCTGATATGTGCAAAAAATTGTTAGAATTGTGCCTTTAATGATAGAAGCATACAACTTGGGACACATATACTACATATATGAAGATTTAATTTTGGATATGAGGCCATCTCAGATTTTGCCTATGGCAGTAATAGCGGACATTCAAAATGGCGGCTTCGGAAAATTTGTTGTGCTCCTTTTAAATAATGTTATTTGATGATGTTAAATGACAGCTAATAAAGTAATGGCGAGGAAATGTTGTTTTTCGCATGTACTTAGCTATTTTTAGTAATATATACCTTATTTTATGTATATATTCTATTTCTAACAAAATGGCGGACATTCAAAATGGCGGCCTCTGAGTATATTTTATGTGCTCCGTTTTTACTGTCATTTGGTGATGTTAATAGCGTATTATATGTGATTTTGCATGAATTGATGCTATAAACATGCGTGCATGTCATAATTAGATTTTCATATTAATTATTAACTATATCAATTAATATTTTCATATTAATTTTTAATTATTTTCTTATTAACTTTTTTCACAGTTGACACAGTAAGAAGAAAAATGACATAAAAATATGGATGTCGTGCATTAAGCTGATTAATCCATTCAATACTGATAGATCTGGACAGTTCAAAGAAACAGAATAGAGCAAGCGTTTTATCTGTCAAGAAGACAGGTCTGAAGTTCTTCGGTTTCCAGCAGACTGTAAGTAAAGCAGTAAGCGTGAAGAAAAGGGAACTGTTATAAAACAATTTCTGATTTACTTGTGGGGTTTAGTATTCCAGGTTGTTTACCAAGGACAATAAATCTGGAACGTCTCGAAGATGCAGGAAGTGGTCGAGGCAACATTGGTACAACATAAAGCTCAGTTTCACGAATCATGTAGATTGCAGTTCAATGAAACAAATGTTCAAATAGCTCAGAAATGGAAAATAGAACCTGCGTATAATGCAAATAGTGAATTACCCCTGTGCTTGCTATTAGAACTGACTGTCCTTTGCCAACAGTACAAGAAATATTCGTTGACTTCCAAGTTTAATGCAATAACATCACCGGCACTCAGTTTCTCAAGCAAAGGCCGGTCCTTCAGTTTAAGGGCACAGTGAGGAACACATACAGGCCGAATGTACAATCGATGCAGTACATAATCAACTTCCAGCTTGAGCAGGCTGGTCACACAAAACAAATTGCTTTTGAATTCACTGAACTATTTACCAAAACATTCTGATGGTGAATTTCGTAGAACTATTTGCATTATCCGCAGGTTCTATCTTCCACTTCTAAGCTGTTTGAAGTTTTGTCTTATGGAACTGCAATCTACATGGTTCGTGAAACTGAGCTTTATGTTGTACCAATGTTGCCTCGACCACTTCTGCATCATCGAGACGCGCGTTCCGGATTTATTATCCTTTATAAACACACTGCAATACTAAACCCCACAAGTAAATCAGAAATTGTCTTATAACAGTTCCCTTTTCTTCACGCTTACTGCTTTACTTACAGTCTGCTGGACACCGAAGAACTTCAGACCTGTCTTCTTGACATATAAAACACTTACTCTATTCTGTTTCTTTGAACTGTCCAGATGTATCAGTATTGAATGGATTAATCAGCTTAATGCACGACATCCGTATTTTTATGTTATTTTTCTTCTTATCGTATCACCTGTGAAAAAAGTTAATAAGAAAATAATTAAAAATTAATATGAAAATATTAATTAATATAGGGTCAATCCATGTCAAATCATCCAGAAAAAAAAAGATTTGACACCCATGATCACAGATTTTGATGAAACTTGGCATGTTTGTTCCTTTTATGGATATAAGAACACATATAATTTTTTTTTGCTCTATCTCAAGCGGCTTATGTTTTATAGCCTGTTAAAGTTTTTGGAATTTTGCGGTTTTTATTGATCAGACGGAGGAAACAGAATTTCTTTATTTTAGAAAATAAATAATATCTCCCTTGTTTATCGACCAATGTTGATGAAATTTTTTAAGAGTACACATCAATATGTAAAGGGTCAAGAAAAAAATAAATTATACCTGCAAGTATCTTATACATGGTTAGAAAAAATTCCAAAGTTCTATTTATAGATTTTAAAAATAAAATGGCGAGCTTTACGCTAAGTGGAATATCTTTAAAAGGGTTAAGGACAATCAAAAAAAATTTTTTGTATTCTTGTTCTAAATGATATGCTCTACCACATAAAAAAATAAAATGAATGGTTTTTTCACTCCTTTATTATTTTTTCTCACTTTAAGATAGAAATCACTTGACTCACTCATTTTCTTGAAATCGTTAAATTAGAATAACAATTTTAGTGAAATTATAATAAAATTCGAATATTTATAATGCTTCTGGAATGGAAAATGTATTACAAAACTTACCATTGAAATATTTCCAATTCTTTAATTTTCTACAGTGCTTTCATAAGGTTGATTGAACATGCATCATGCATACTTTTACGTTAAACCCATATTCCTTCACATTCTGATTTACCGTGACTGGTTGCAAAAAATGACCACTGGGCTTTTAGTTGAAAGTCCTTTTCATGCAGACACAGATTAATGAAGTTGTATTTATTTTTTTTTCAGAAAAGCAGTTACATTTTTTTGGATCTCATGCACCATACTCGCGTCATGTTTAAGGTCATCAGATTTGATACAAAGAGGTAAATTCAGTTTTTTATTGTTTACATCATTGCAGTGAATGAATAATGACAGGATGAATAGTGCATGAATCTGAGGTCCAGTGGTAACCTTGCGCCTCTTTTTGTATTGTGAAAGCATAATTTTCACTAAAATCCAGATAACAGCTGTATTTAAGGAAACTGTTTCCTTTAAATTTTTAATAAATGAATCTTGTTATTTAGCAATGTATGAATGAGGTATTATAACCTGTTCAGTTTTTCTACTAAGTTATCACTAACCTCATCAACTGAGCTCGAGCACCCTATCATTTCAGTTCGATCAGTATAAACCCACTGATTGTACTCGACAGGGTCACTGGACAAGGTTATATTTTGATGGACACTTGTCGCAGTGCCTTAGCATACATTCTCTTACTGTTCCTTCTCAAACAATATACGAAAAAGGTCTTTGTAATCCTCTTCAATACCTGCTCAGTGAATCAATAAAATCACATTTTGATGTATTGTGCAAACATACACTAAGTGTGTGCTAGTGGCACCAGCCAAAACACACCATATTAGGTACTAATCAAAATTGAAGACACATCTTTTTTGTCACAGCTTGAGTGTATTTATTGCTTATAATATTTCTTGAAATAAGTTACTGTGTTAGTGAGTAACTAGTTTAGAACTAGTTTTTAAAACTAAATTTAAATTGTAATGTAATTTTATTTACTTTAATTAGACCTAATTGTTGAAAATAAAGAAATTAATTATCTTATTTCTAAATAATCTCAAGATATAATTGTTGATAACCTATTTTTAAACATTTCTTTGTACACACACAGGCCTGATTAACAATATTAATATTATACTATATTACTTTAATAATTTTAAAATTGTGTTAGCTTTGTCTAATTTTATTTGAAATTGGTTGATATATGTGACATTTGTAGTTAAAATTTTACTAAAATTGTAACTTTAATTTAACGTTTTTAAGAAAATTAGTGAGTTAAGTGATTTCTATCTTAAAGCGAGAAAAAATAATAAAGGAGTGAAAAAACCATTCATTTTATTTTTCCATGTGGTAGAGTATATATTTTAGAACAAGAATACAAAAAAAAATTTTTGATTGTCCTTAACCCTTTTGAAGATATTCTACTTAGCGTAGAACTCGCCATTTTATTTTTAAAATATTTAAATAGAACTTTGGAATTTTTTTCTGACTATGTATAAGATACTTGCAGGTATAATTTATTTTTTTCTGGACTCCTTACATATTGATGTAAAGTCTTAAAAAATTTCATCAACATTGGTTGATAAACAAGGGAGATATAATTTATTTTCTATAAAAAACAAATTCGGTTTCCTCCGTCTGATCGATAAAAACCGCTAAATTCCAAAAACTTTAACAGACTATAAAACATAAGCCATTTGAGATAGAGCAAAAAAAATTTATACGTGTTCTTAAATCCATAAAAGGGACAAACATGCCAAGTTTCATCAAAATCTGAGACCATGGGTGTCGGACCCTGGTTGAACTGACGTGGAATGACCCTATAATTAATAATTAATATGAAAATCTAATTATGACATGTACGCATGTTTATAGCATCAATTCATGCAAAATCACATGTAATGTGCTATTAACATCACCAAATGACAATAAAAACGGAGCACATAAAATATACTCAGAGGCCGCCATTTTGTTATAAATAGAATATATACATAAAATAAGGTATATATTACTAAAAATAGCTAAGTACATGCGAAAAACAACATATCCTCGCCTTTACTTTAATAGCTGTCATTTAACATCATCAAATAACATTTAAAAGGAGCACAAAAAAATTTCCGAAGCCGCCATTTTGAATGTCCGCCATTACTGCCATAGGCGAAATCTGAGATGGCCTCATATCCAAAATTAAATCTTCATATATGTAGTATATGTGTCCCAAGTTGTATGCTTCTATCATTAAAGGCACAATTATTTCACATATCAGCCGTACTACAAGGCTGTTGGAACTCCTTGCGCTACGTTTTGCGCTATGGAATATTGCTACTTCTGACTCATTTCGGGCATGCTTGACGCATGCGTCCCTTGCATCAAGGTATGCGGAGAGGCATGCGCTTAGCGCAAGCAAAAGCGCACAAGTGTGGACATACCTAATGGGGAGCGATAGCGAGCAGAGGGCGGAGCACCCTAGTCTTCCTAAATAATATTTCTATAGGAATGATATTTTGTACCATGTTACTGTTAAACAACCCAAAACAAATCCACTTAATATTTTATGTTAAAAAATTACATTTAGTATGTAATAATAATTATCTCTAATATTATTAAATGTCTTTATAAAAGTAATTTGGTAATTTGTAGGTAATTTGTCTGTCTGCCTATGTGGACGGTCCTGACGAATCTATGGCGCTTACAATAATGAATGAAATTTGCCACACAGGTTGTCCGAATGTTTTACAATTTTTGTACGAAGCCCGAATTTTAAAATTCAATCTAGAACATTTTAAAACTAATTTAATGGAATTTAATTATTATTATTTTTTAGAATGGCAACAGCATAAAGATACGAGAGATTCTAAATTTATTTTTCCGAGGTAATGGTAATTTTTTTAGTTAACGTCGTACTAGAGCAACACAACAGGCTATTGACGACGGTCCGGAATCAGTCCCTTTAGGGAAAGATTCGAGGACAACACCTCGTCATTTTGAACCACGGTCAGATGACGAAGCAACACCTGAGCTGGCACCCCACTCTCCAAACTTCCATTCCAACCCAACGTGAGGACTTTCGGCCACGACAGATTTAAGGTGCACCAGCCGCCTCTACACCATACGTTTACAAACATCCATGCCCGGACCCGGATTCGAACCAGGAACCTTCCGATCTAGAGGCTAACACCTTAACCACTATACCGGTTGGTCGGCTATTTTTCCGAGGAGACCGAAACGGACGTTTTTTTCTATTGAATGATACCTTTGAATTTGCCCTTCTATGAATAGTGCTCGAAATAATGAGGAGGTTAGTTTGTTTCCGTTCCAGAATGACGTGGTATAGCCCTGTACCATATCGACGATAAAGAAAAACCACTTTCTAGGTTAAAATAGTTATATTGAGAATTATTTACAACTGTACAGGTTGTCTACAAGCTACAGTTTTAAAATTAAGGACAATATCCATCGCCGATATAATACAGCAACCTAAAGCTAAAAGTCCTCGCAATAGTCTGCAGCTAGAAAAAGCCTCTCTCCCCAGACAGCCCCCTCCAGTCGTCACTTCCGCAGCCAGACCAGGGGGTGGACCGGGTGAACGCCTCCCGTTGAGAGCTCCCACGATTGTGTGTAAGGGGATGCTACAGTCCTATGATCTTTCCCTGCGGGTGTGAATGCAGACCGTCGTTAATAGCCCGTTGTTAGAAAGAATAGGTAATAATAAAATTTTAGGGATTTTTTGTAGGTAAAGCCACTTTTGCTCCGATAGCGTCATATGCTAGGAAGTGATGTTTTTTTTTTCCAAGGGCAAAGAGAAAATGTAGATTTGTGTTACTTTTTTTAAACAAGGTGATTAAACATATTACCATCAGATGGCAGCACCATTAAAATACAATGTGACGCTTGGGATTCTATGTGTGTAAAGGCAAACCGGAGAAGCTTTTATGTTACCAGGCTGCATTGCCTCTTGAAGAAGAATCGAATAGTGCGATTCTTAATCTTGCAACATCTTCAAAAAACTTCGTGAAGCCATTCATCTGAAGCGACAAAAGCTACCCTGAAATGGCGTGTTGCTATTGCATTATAAAGCCAGTCCTCGTACAACCATTAGAGCCAATGAGACATTAGTAAAATTCAACTGGAGTGTTCCTGAGCAACCCCCATATACCCCTGCTCTTCGCGAGTGCAATTTGTGTGTCTTAATCCTTCTTTCCATCAATACTTATTCGACATTCAAAAGTACTCGATTATCAAAGATTCGATTCTTAAAAATACTCGAATACTAAGAATTCGATTCTTAAAAATACTCGAATACTAAGAATTCGATTCTTAAAAATACTCGAATACTAAGAATTCGATTCTTAAAAGTACTCGGTGCTGCACATCTCTATGCAACATTGCTACTTTGGAGAATATTCAAATACCTAAAACGAATACTCCAGAATCCATACACCAAGGATAAAGAATTGAGATTTGAGTATGTAGGTATCCGTAGGTAAGTATACTACCCTGCAATAATGTACCGGACCCCGGCGGATTTGTATAAAATCTGATTACTTGTTTTGGGGTGTTTTTCGTGGAATGGCCTAAGACATTTGCATGTTGTTCCTGGTCAATGGAACGCCGACGCTTATATGAACATTTTGGGGCAATCAGGTTCTTCCAACGCTCTGGCAATTGTATGGAAGGGACGAATGTTACTTCCAGGAGGACAACGCTCCATGTCATGTTGCAGCCTTTGTCAAGCAGTGGTATCGAGATATAGATGTAAAACGTCTTCCCTGGCCTGCTCAGAGTCCCGAACCTAAACCCCACATAACATATGTGGGACGCGTTAGAGCGACGCTTACGTACCAGTGAACCACGTCAGAAATTTACAGCCGAGCTGGCGACATTCTTGCAGTAGGAATGGACATAAATACCCATAGCTGTGTATCAAAACCTTGTTGAAAGTATGCCCAGAAGGGTTGCTAGTGTCATTGCAGCACAAGGGGGTCATCCCCCAATTAAAACATGTATTCTTTCCCATCACATCTTGCTGTCCGGTCCATTATTGTAGATTAGTGCACTTCAATATCCGTGTATTTTAATATTCGAATACTTCGAGAAAGAATCGAGTACGCGAGTACTTTTGTATTTCAATGTGGAGTGGATTACATTAAAAAATAAAAGTCTACATATCGGAAACCGAGTTCGTTTCATTTTGATCTCGATGGCTTGTGTAAGGAAATCCCTTGTGTAAGAAAGTAAGCAATCCTAACAAAGTTTTGACACGCATTTCTAATTTAGCGTGTATAAATTTAAAGCGTATTTTGTAACTGGGGTATGTTGTGCAATGTGTGATTTGCATTCACATTTTTGGAGGACGAGTGCATTCTATCTAGTGCCATGAAATCTTTTAAAGCAATTGCTTCGATAAATAAGATCACACAATGTTTTTTTTTTTTTTTTTTTTTTTTTTTTTTCATATTTTATTGGGTTGATACAAAGGTTCGCCCTTCGTTTTTTGACAAAACTTGAAGAAAATTATTTTATTGATTAAAAATAACATTGAATCAGTTTTGCACTCGTATGTTCCGTTCTTGTTCGATGTCCTCTCCGGAAGCTGCATCATCCCGCGGTTCACAGAAGTTCCGAAATTTCTGGCTGAAGAACGGATCCAGGTGTCGAAAAAACCAGATGTCGATGTTTTCAAAACATCGATGTATTGGAGTCGATGTTTTTTGTAACATCGATGTTTATACTTGTTGATGTTTTTACGTTGTCGATGTTTTATTTTTAAATAAAAAAAGTACCAGTATAAAAATTTAAAAAATAACCAAGTAGCATAATTTTCATAATCAGCAAATTGAACATACTTTTAGACCCAAGTGGCCAAGGGTGAGAGGTCTGAAAAGTAGGGATGCGACATGTCGATGTTTTAAAAACATTGTTGTTTTATAAAAAAACATCAATGTATTGGAGCCGATGTCGCATCACTAGTTGCTAAACCAGTTTTAAGAAATGGGGGGGGGGGAATTAAATACACTGAATTTTAAAAACATCGATGTTTTGGGGGCGATGCATTATCAACATCGATGTTTTAATTTTGAACATCGATGTTTTGCTGTCGGTGTCGCATCCCTATTCACGGCACGCTGAATCGTCAGCCTCATTCTTCTTTTGCTTCAGCAAAGTGAAGTCGTATTATTTTCTCTCATGTCTCTATATTAAAAAAATGTTGCCGCTGTCGCCGCAGGATTGAAAACTCGCGTTTTTTGCTTGATTTTAAGACGCTTTCCCGATTCTTGGATGGACCGGAAAGTCAAATCAGGATTATACGAATTATGAAGATAGTTTTGCCGTCCAGGAGATTCACTTTGCGAAAGTAATGTTGGTATGCGAAGCAAACCAAATGGGATTGCGTAGAATTCCCCGGAGGTTGGCGGGCGTAAGCGAGTAGAAGGCGGAGCCCCCTAGTATATAAAAAAAAGTTACCGCCGCCGCTGTCGCAGGATGGAAAATTGGGTTGTTTAGCTCGATTCTTAGACGGTTTCCCAAGAAAGTGCGGGTCAGAAAATAACGAAATTAACATGGTTTGTTTTTCATCGTGTTCCCTGGACAATTTTGAAGATTTTTTTTTTCCGATACGGCCATTAGTTTAGGGTTTATTAAGTGTCGAAATTGAAAAAGTGAAATTTCTAACGCGAGTGAACAAAAGACGTACAAATTTTCAATCGTCAGCTGTGAGTTTTTTTGAGTACCTCTAAACGTGAAGTTTTGCAGCTCATCGAGTTGTTTTAGAAATTTCATTTTGGTTCCTGATAATATTTTTTTTGGAAATTCTAGAAAAATCTGGACATTTTCGTTATTTGTTTGTTAAAACTCTCAAATCTATATTTACGGTACGGTATATATTACGGTACAATTATTTTTGAAATTGGTTAATAAATAAATTCGATGCGATCAGAAAGTGGTCGTACAAATTTCGTACTTTTTAGATCGCGGAGCGATACTTATTCACGGAAATTGAGGTTACATTTTCTGACTGACAGGTTTGCTAGTTGCCCTTGAAACTCGCTGTGACGTCATGCTCGTTTTTTCGCTCAATTCTTAGACGGTTTGTCGATTAAGTACAGATCAGAATATTACGAGATTTTCTGAACCGTACTTTCTCGGGAAACCGTCTATGAATCGAGCTAAACAACACAATTTTGAACCGCTGCAGTCGCCGCAGGATAACTTTTTTTTAATATATAGAGATATTGCACGTTTCAAACGAGCACTGAAATACCAAATTCTGTTTAACAGCAGAAGAAATGATTAGGCCAGAACAACTAATTACCATTAATAGGATTCAGCTGCGATACATAAAGAAAAGTCGGATCTACATCTCATTAAAAATATTCTTGAGGCAAAAATAAAAGATATACAATATTGAAACCTTCAGAACAAATAATAAAAGCCTTGTCTATAATATTCAAAAGTTTTGATGTTTTCGAAGCTTTTTTTCCTTCAGATAAATATGTATTTAAAAAAATTAAAAAAGCGTATTTTCATAACTTTTAAATGTTTTTTCTTTATTATAAGAAATATAAATATGCAATTACTACTTTAGCCAAGCTATTTGTTACAAGCTCTTCATTAAGAGAGTAATTTTTAATAGTGTTTTCCAATTTCTAGAGATACCAGGGCAATTTGAAATTTGTAGCAAATTGGCGGAATTTCTATTTTTTGTCCTTCCTCTCAGATTCCGCAGTGACGGCAAATCAAATTATATTCTGATTTCTCCCAAGATATTTTGTTCTGAAGAATGTATGGACATAAAAAGTTTTATTTTAAGTCAATAACTCATCAGAATATAGGGTTGCAAACAGGCTAGTGATACTAAACACTCTAAATTTGTGTGACCTTGAACTTTTAAGTGTCAATCATTAGCAAAATACAGTTTTCCAAAACCTAATACAAATTTTGCAGTTACTCTTAACTACACGTGACCTATTATAAAAAACTGATTTTCATTCAAATCGTTGATAGGTCAGCCACAGCTAGGGTTGCCAGAAGATGAATATCAGAAGAGAACATTTGGTAAAATTATTTAAAAAAAAAGAGGACAAGAAAAGTTCACGAAAGTGAAAATCAAGAGAAGCTTTTTAATTATTTTCGAATGAGTGTCCGATCATTTGACAAGCTTACGGGAAAAATTACTGACAAGAATATGTCTCAAAATACATGGATGAGACTTTATACCTCTTATACAATTCTATATCCAAATGTACCACCTGCTTAGAGTTTCGATTAATAAATAAACTGCAATCAATATTATATATTCATTTAACTTTATCACATAAACAAACATGAAAATGTATAGTTTAACAAAGGGCAGAACTAATACAAATACTACTGACAAACAACGCAAGTAAATAATACGCAAACACATAATTATAACTCACCGAATTCTGCGCAGCAATCATAGCTGAGTTACCGACTTCGATTTAATTCTAAAAGGTGGCTAAGTTAGCAACGCGATTTCCTTCCGAACTAAAAAAGTCTCTAATAGTTACTAATCATTCTGATATAATAAGAACCATATTTCTTACTATTCATTCTGATAGAATAAGAACAATATTTCTTACTATTCATTCTGATATAATAAGAAAAATATTTCTTACTATTCATTCTGATATAAGAACAATATTTCTTACTATTCATTCTGATATAATAAGAACCATATTTCTTACTATTCATTCTGATAGAATAAGAACCATATTTCTTACTATTCATTCTGATAGAGTAAGAACAATATTTCTTACTATTCATTCTGATATAAAAAGAACAATATTTCTTACTCTTCATTCTGATATAACAAGAACAATATTTCTTAATATTCATTCCGATATTATAAGAACAATATTTTTTACTATTCATTCTGATATAATAAGAACAATATTTCTTACTATTCATTCTGATATAATAAGAACAATATTTCTTCTCATTATTCTCATTGGTTATCCATTTGATCTCCTAATGAGACGTTTTAACATGGAGCTCAATATACACTACAGGGGTTGAACTTCCTATTTATACGTTGATGCGTTTTAATAATACGTACGATTTTCGTACAATGTACTAGATTTAGTAGGTATTTGAATAGCTTTGGGTTTACATAATGATATAGAAGACAATGAGAATATATTAGCGCGTTAAGTTTAAAATGTGAAATATATTTTTCAACACAATCCAAAATAATGAACAAAGAGAACAAAAAGTGAACAGTCGAAAAAAAGAGGACAAAAAAAAACCCGACTTTAAAAGAAGAGAGTGAAAAGAAGATCCGAACGGGAAAAGAGGATATGTTCTCTTTAAAAGAGATGTACTGGCAACCTTAGCCACAGCTAATTTGCGACCCTCCTAGGGTTTTCGTGGTAGAAGCGTATCCTGTGCGTATTCATGAAATGACGACATTTAATTGTATTTTATAGTGACTGCGTTTTCTATGGAAAGCATTGGATAGCATAGTAAAATACTCGTTGAGTACGAAATGAGTACAGGAAGCAAGTTCTGGTCACTAAAACACTAACGCCATTTACATTTAGTTTTATAGAAAACGTTTCTCAAGTTGTTGTGGATAGTTACATTTTCAACTTTTGCAGATATACGAGAACGGAAGTAACTGATTTTCACTCCGTATCTAATTGAAACGTCGATGCTCTAAATGCAATGTGCGCAGTACACTAAATTAATTCGATGCACGCTGTCCGCGTCCAAGGCGGAATAGTGTGTACTTATCTAAACAAGCCCACTGCTTGTCAACTTGGACCCGTAGCTTTTAGCGTAGAAAGGAAATGAGGCCGGTGGTGTGTTTTGCGAAACACTACTGCACGATCTCAAGCATGGAGATGCCTTGTTGCGGAAAAAGATTGGTAATTAATTTTTGCTCAGGAAATCCAATGGGAAAATGGAATACTTAAACCTACTTGTCAGCGATTGAGGTCATGTAGAATCAGACACGAAAATACGCTACCTTAAGCGAATCAACAAAAATCGTATCTGATTGTTTTTGGAACACGAATGTTAGCGTTACGTCACATTCTCTTGCAAAAAAAATATATATATGAAAGATATTTTATTTAAAAATTTTATTTATTTAAAGAAAATCATATTTTTTGGTATCGAACTAATGTGAAATTTTCCGCGGATTTCAAATCCGTTGAAATTTTTACTATATTTTTAACGGTCTAGGAGATAGAAAAAAAAAGAACATAACTAGAGCAACTTTTTTGCAACAAATGCAACTTTTTTTCACGCGTTCTACTCTGCATGTAAAGTACTAAAACCAAAATTCCTCCTGCATGGGGTGTATAGTAAGTGAGTTATAACCACAACATAAATGCAACTTTCTGCATAAATGCAACTATTTGCATAAATGCAACCACATGCAACTTTTTAAAATATAGCTTAAAATTAATTAATATCAAATTACTATTTCATTTTTTGCTCTCTGAATCAACCCTTCGATCACGTGTGTTTGATCTTGCGAACACCGAAGTATTGCAGATCAAACAAGTTCATGGCAAGAAGGTGTTCGTCCTAAGACGAAAGTGAAATAAATGGCAAGAAGTACTTTAACACATTGGTTGGCACTCTTGATAATCCAGAGGAAACTTGCATCATCGACTGCAGAGTTTGCGAGGTGAGAGTCGATCATGAATATGTTGTTCACCTTGTAGATGACGTTTTAAAATCTCTGAATGTTGAGCGAAAGGATTTTGCGCTTCTACTATCCGATACAGCACATTATATGACTGCGGCTGGCGCAGGTTTTCAATGTTAAAGAAATGACTTGCCAAGGATCGGCCATTCAATGTTCTTCTGTATTTCAGAATGTATTATAGTACTGTTGTACACGACAAAAATTGTCAATATATTTTGATTATTATTATTATTATTATTATTTTTTTTTTTTTTTTCATTTTTTACGAATAATTTATATTAGAATTTAGTGTATCAAAAAGTAAATGCAACTTTAGGGAATGATAAATGCAACTTTTCTCATTTTTACTGCAACAAAAAAGTTGCCCTAAACATAACTAAAGTTGAAACTTTGTTTTTTCGTCTGCTGGAAAATCACTCCTCCGCACGAAATGAAAACGGAAAAATAAATTTAGAATCTGTCGTATCTTTATTCTGTTGCCATTCCAAAGAACACAAATAAAATTTCATAGAATTCATTTAAAAATGTTCTAGATTGAATTTTAAAATTCACCTCGACCCTAAAATTGCAAAAATTCGGACTACCTGTGTGCCAAATCCCATCACTGTAAGTGCCATAGATTCGTCAGGACTACGCGTGCAAGAAACAAACATTTATTTTTGTGAGATATGTCAACGCAGAAGACACATCCAGCGACGCTGGGAGCGGACGAACAAGTGGTCGAAAATGCTGGAATGTGGAACGAGAGGGTAGTGGAGGAATGAATTACTTTCACCACCTGCATCCGCTTCCCCAATCGTGAAGTCGAGAAAACTGCTCTACGAGTAACTTCACGTTTTCAGCTTTTGCTTAAACCAGATTTGGCTTCTTATCACCACGTAATGTAATACTTTCTCTAGCGTCTTTCGTCGGGTTTTCGTCTTTTTGAACCAAGTAGTAAGAAACGAATTGTACTTATTTGTAACAAATACAGACTACGTGATTGAATTGACAGTTTTGATTTAAAGTATTTTTGCTGTACGATTTTGCGTATTTGATTCTAAATTAATTTTTTCCGTTTCATTTTGCGGAGCATCGATTTCAGCCGAAGATCAAAACAAATAAAAAGTTTTAATGGAGTTAATTAGTTCTTTTTTCTATCTCCTAGATCGTTAAAAATAGAGTAAAAATTTCAACGGATTTGAAGTCTGTGGAAAATTTCTGAAGAGATCGATACTTAAAAATATGATTTTCTTTAAATGAATAATTTTTAAATCGTAACTTTTATATTTTTTCCCATACGAATTTCACCTTGATCGTATACGAGAAATCACAGATTCCATTTCCTGCAATCAAACAATTCCAACTGTTTGAGCTCTCCGTTGGCAACAGCCAAAAAAGGGCGCTGCTGTCGCGCACTGTAACCTTGCGACGCCTGGCGCCCAGTGCGAGTTTTTGTGAGCTGCGAAAAAGGCGCGTGTGAGCGCAGCTCAGAGAGAGAAATTAATAAATGATGTGAGAACTACAGTCCATTAATCCTGGTGATGTGTTTGCTGAATTTGAATGAGAACATAAGGAGACCTGAGCTATCGATGAGTTAAAACATGGTCACGTCTCTCGGAGTGGATTAGTGAAAGGTTATGTTAAAGATCCATTGGTGAATTCGTTTTAGAGGTGAGAGCAATTTCCTTGGTTCTCGTTTGGTTTTGGCCTCAAATTGAGTTAGTCTTGTTTAAAATGTCAATGTTTAAAAATCTTAGGAAAGACGAATTTTGTCTTGTCGCGGTAGAATTAGGATTAACCATACCTGAGAAACCAAAAATTATTGACCTTAAAACAATAATTGAAAATAGCGACATTTTCCAAAACGATAAAGAGTGTGTTCAAAGTGTAATTAACTGCGTTTTAGAAGAAAAGAAAGCTAAAATGGAACAAGCTAATCGAGACAGTGAATTGAAATTAGAGTTAGAAAAAGTTAAATTGGAACAGTTAAAAAAAGAAATTGAATTAACTAATGCTAGGAGTAAAATGCCCGTAGAAAAGTTAGGAAAAGTAGATTCGGAGTCGAGTAGTATTGAAAACGTGATCAAAAGTGTAAAAACTCTAACAATTCCTGTACCTTCTAAAACGGAAGCGTTCCATTTGTTTTTCCAATCCATTGAAAAAGCATTCAAGACTAAAAATGTGGCAGAAGAATTTAAAGCCGAGATTTTGTTAAATATGTTGGGGGAAAGAGTGGGTAATTTAATGATTTATGTTCAAGAAGAGGAATTGGGAAATTATGAAAAAATCAAAGAATTAGTGTTAAAACAATTCCAGCCAACCCCTCAGGAATGTTTAAACCAATTCCGAAAATCCCAAAAGTTACCGACTGAAAACTATCTCCAATTTGCGACTAGAGTAAGTGCAATGTTTGAATACTATTGTAAATTAAGAAATGTTTCTAAGTTTGAAGAACTATGTGAACTTATGGTGTCCGATAAAATATTTAGTTGTTTGGACCGGGAAACAATGAGTCATATTGGTATCAAACAAGGGGAAACATGGTATAACCCGCAGACGTTAGGGCGAGAATTAGACCTTTACATAGCTTCCAGAAATGGAAATAAAACAGATGGTAATTCGTATTCTAAATCGGATCGTGTGTGGAAAAACGGTTTTGAAAGGCATAATCCTAAAAATTACGGTGCCAGAGTTTTGGTGTCAAATGTTAACAAACCCAAATGTGTAATGTGTAACTTGGATCACCCGCTTACTGCTTGTTCCGATTTCAAAAACTTGTCCGTAAATGAACGAGTTGATGTAGTAAAAAGACATAATTTGTGTTTTAAGTGTCTATCGTTGTCCTGCAACGTTAAAAAGTGCCGTGCGAAAAATTGTTTTTGTAACAAACCGCACAACGCTTTAATTCATTTCCCGAGACAAAATCCGAACATAAGCCAGTACAGCGAAATTCATCAAAATCGGAATGCGAATTCGAGTGAGTCAGCATCTAGTAGTGAAAGTCGAAGGTCAAATCTCAATTCTGAAGCTAGAACGTTCGTACCCCCTTGTCAACCCCCCATCATGGAATCCTTTTCTGCTCACAGCTGTTCGGTGACGAATAATGTTCTATTAAGCTCAGTTTTACTGTATTTAAAAGATGGAAATGGTATTTGGCAGACTGCCAGAGCGATTCTCGATTCGGGAAGTCAAAGCAACTTAATAACAAAAAAATGTGCTGATAGATTAAACTTGAAGAAACAAAAAATAAATATATTAGTTACGTGTTTGGATAATTCTTCTTTATCGGTAAACAATTGCATCGAAGCAGAAATTTCGAACGCTGATGGATCTTTTCAAGCGAACGTAAATATGTTGGTTGTAAATAAAATTACCGAGGTAACACCAACTAAGAGTTTAAATGTGATGGAACAGATTCCGGATTATATTAATTTGGCGGATCAATTTTGGATACCTCAAAGGGTGGATTGTTTATTATCTGCCGAGTTGTTTTATCAATTATTAAGACCCGGACAGGTTTGTTTTCCAAATTCAAACTTGTTCTTCCAAAACACGGTTTTTGGTTATGTTGCGAGTGGGTCAATTTCGGATGTAGTGGTACCAAAGGTACACTGTGGATTCATTAAAGAGGGAGATCTAAATGAGACGTTAAAACATTTTTGGGAAATTGAAAATGTTGAGTTAGAGAGAACTAAAAATAAAGAGGCTATTTTATGTGAGGAACATTACGTAAAAACGCATTCTAGGGACGTTGAGGGCCGCTATATAGTTAAAATGCCCCTTAAAGATGATCCAAAATGTTTGGGTGAATCAAGGGACATTGCTCTCAAACGATTGAATGCATTATGGAGAAAACTAAGCAGAGAACCAGAATATTTAAAATTATACAAGGACTTTATGAGCGAATATGAAAAACTTGGACATATGAGAGAAGTTGTTGAACAGAATAGAAATGCAGAGGTAGGCTACTACATGCCACATCATGGCGTTTACAAGCCAGAGAAAAGTACCACTAAGTTGAGGGTGGTATTTAACGCGTCCAATCCCACCACTAATGGGTTGTCGCTGAATTCGCTGCAATATAACGGAGGACTAGTACAAGATGATTTGTACGCAATTATGATCAAATTCAGAGAGCATCCTTATGCCTTTACAGCAGATGTAAAGATGATGTATCGCATGATACTCATGCACGAGAACCAACAGCCATTGCTGAGAATTTTGTGGAAGGAAAGACCAGATGATCCTGTGAAAACCTTCGAGCTTACAACAGTGACATATGGGACTGTGAGCGCTCCCTTCTTAGCAACGAGAACATTGCTGCAACTATCCAGAGATGAAGAGAGGAGCTTTCCCTTGGCAGCGCCGGTCCTTAGAGAGAACTTTTACATGGACGACGTGCTGTACGGCGCATCGACTTTAGACGAAGCTATGGAGCTTAAGAGTCAACTTGCTGGCATATTGGAGAAAGGAGGGATGACCCTACACAAGTGGAATGGGAGTCATGCAGATCTGGCATCAAACAGCAACGGAGGATACGAGTTCGAGAACCTCATCGAGACAAAGGCGTTGGGAGTGTCCTGGAGGTCACAAGAAGACTGCTTTGCTTTCCGAGTTGCAGTTGAGTTGAGGGACTCCTACACCAAAAGATGTGTCCTTTCCACCATTGCCAGACTTTTCGATCCGTTAAGGCTACTTGGGCCAGTGGTGGCTAAGGCCAAGATCTTCATGCAGAGCCTTTGGCGTCTTCAAATCGACTGGAATGACGAGCTGCCTTCTGACGAATCCAACGAGTGGCACCGGTTTCTTGAGGACTTCAACAGCATAAACAGTATTTACATTGGAAGGTGTATTGTGAATCCTAACGTGATGAGGATTGAGTTCCACGGTTTTGCAGATGCTTCAGAGAAGTGTTACGGGGCAGTGATATATTGCCGTTCTCATTCCTCAGATGACAAGACAACAGTGAGGCTTGTGACGAGCAAGAGCAGAGTAGCACCCGTGAAAAAGGTCACCATACCTCGGCTCGAGCTGTGTGCCGCCGTCCTTCTCGCAAAGCTGATGACACGAGTGGTGAGAGCCCTACAACTAAATGCACCTCCAACGTACCTGTGGAGCGATTCCACAATTGTCTTGGCGTGGATCCGGAAGGATCCTAACACGCTCAAGACCTTCGTAGCAAATCGAGTTGTCACCATTCAACAATTGACATCTGAAGAGCAGTGGCATCATGTTCCATCGGCTCAGAACCCGGCTGACCTCGTTTCTAGAGGTCTCGACCCATCGAGCCTGCAGCACAACTCGCTGTGGTGGACTGGGCCTCCATTCCTGTCCACTGGGGACATGCCTTGCACTGAGTCGCCGCCAGTGAGTTCAATCGAGGAATTCCAGCCCGAATTCAAGACCCTCCAAAAATCGGAATCTCATGATTCTGAACTGTCAACGTTTATTGACTCCAATAACTTGGTTTGCCTTAATGTCAATACGAGTAACTTTGTGCATGATATAATTAGTGTAAGTAATAACTATTTTCGTTTAATTAGAATATTAAGTTATATTTGCAGATTTGTTAACAAGTCTCGAGGAAACCTTCCAAGGAAGTCTGGAACCTTGAGCGTTAACGAGATGAACCAATCTGAAATGAAACTTATACAGTTGGTTCAAGAGCAAGAATTCGTGAAAGAGATAAAATCGCTCAAGACTTCAGGTTCAGTTAATCCTGACAGTCGGGTAAAGAATTTGTGTCCCTTTTTAGATGAGAGTAACATCTTACGAGTTGGTGGTAGACTTGAGAATGCCTCTATTAATTACAACCACAAACACCCCATTCTTTTGCCTGCTAAACATAAAATAACTGAAATGATTATTGTGTATCATCATAAAAAATACCTGCATTCGGGTCCTCAAGCTTTACTATACCAAATACGCTTGAGGTACTGGCCATTAAACGGCCGTAATTTGTGTAAAAAGGTTGTTCATAAATGTATTAATTGTTTTAAAGTTAACCCTAAAGTAAATTGTCAAAGGATGGGAGATTTACCAAGTGCTCGAGTAAATCCGAATTATGTGTTTAATTCTGTGGGCATGGATCTTTGTGGCCCATTCCTGATGCGTAACAAATATAATAGGAAGGGATCTCCTATTAAAGTGTATATATGTATATTTATTTGTCTAGTAACTAAGGCTATGCATCTTGAAATGTTATTTGATTTAACAGCGGATTCTCTAATTGCATGTCTAAAGAGGTTTGTTTCCCGAAGAGGTAAATGTAATAAAATCATGTCAGATAACGCTACAAATTTCGTTGGGGCGAACAATGAGTTGAAAAGGTTTTATAAGGCATTAAAAATGGGAAATGATAATTGGTCTAACTTTTTACTAGAAGAAAATATAACGTGGGAATTCATTCCGCCACGGGCCCCAAATTTTGGAGGTCTTTGGGAGGCAGGTGTTCGTTCTTTTAAATATTATTTCAAACGAATAGTGTGTAACTGTAAATTAACTTATGAGGAATTCCATACTGTTTTGGCACAGATTGAAGGTATGCTTAACAGCCGCCCATTAACGCCTCTGTCATCTGAAGTAGATGATCTTGAAATTCTCACTCCAGCACACTTCTTAATTGGAAGACCGGTGACTGCTGTTGTTGAGCCGTGTGTAATAGATATCAACATCAATAGACTATCACGGTGGCAAGTTACTACAAAAATTGTTCAAAATTTGTGGAAAAAATGGAGTGTTTCTTATCTAAATACTTTACACGAAAGAAGTAAATGGATGTTTGATAAGAAAAACTTAAAATTAGGTGACTTGGTTTTGATTAAGGAAGATGGTGTCCCACCATGCTATTGGGCACGTGGTAGAGTTATAAACATTCATCCCGGACGAGATGAAAGGGTAAGAGTAGTCGATGTAAAAACTCAATGTGGTATTTTCAAGAGATCTGTGTCTAAGTTATCTGTGTTACCAGTTGAATAGTTTAAAATAGGTTCGTGTTGTATATTAAATAACTGGTGGAGTTTATTCTTGAATTGTGAAAATATTAAAATTTGTTTATAGTGTATTTGTTTGTGGTAATTGCTATTTTGTGCTTGTGCTTACGTTCTGTAAGAATTTGATACTAACCCCTACTGTGTACTGTGAATATTGTAATTGATCATTGTGTGAAGTGATATTGTTGAAACCCTTCAGGTTTCAACGGGGGGAGCATGTTTGAGCTCTCCGTTGGCAACAGCCAAAAAAGGGCGCTGCTGTCGCGCACTGTAACCTTGCGACGCCTGGCGCCCAGTGCGAGTTTTTGTGAGCTGCGAAAAAGGCGCGTGTGAGCGCAGCTCAGAGAGAGAAATTAATAAATGATGTGAGAACTACAGTCCATTAATCCTGGTGATGTGTTTGCTGAATTTGAATGAGAACATAAGGAGACCTGAGCTATCGAAGAGTTAAAACACCAACCAAAAATGAAAGCAAAAAAATTTTGAAAAAAATTTAATTGGCACTGTTTGGTTATTTTTTATAAAATCGGGATCGTAAAGACAGATTAAAAATTTCAACGGATTTGAAATCTACGGAAAATTTTACGCAATATAGGTACCTTATACGTTTAATTTTCTTTTAATAAATAATTTTTCAATTAAATATTTATATTTTTTGCAAGAGATTGTGAAGTCACGCCAATTGGATCTCTTCGCAATTCGAATTGTCCGCATTTGTCAATAACGAGGCCACCACGGGCTTTCGGAAGTCACCAAGATTCGACAGTCTGAATTTTTGCGTATAACCGTAAAATACTCGCTTTTTTCGCAAAAATAATAGTTTCAGTGATTTCAAAACATTTTCGATCAGCTTACAGATATTCAAATTATTCTCACAAAGTCAAGTAACGAAAAAATGAGTTCACAATAACGAATAAACATTGATTATAGTATGATGTGATGCAACGCGCAACACCTTAAAATATGCTTCAAATACTAAAAAGGGAAAACAGATAAGTAAAAAATAACACACATTTGAAATCCGTAGGGTTTGTTCTTTAGTTCCTCTCTCCTTGCAATTGCATGTAGAACAAATATGCAACCCCTTTTTACAAAATTGTCTGCCTTCAACGCGTCAATTTGCCGTCCCAATGCTAAATCCCACCACAGAGAAAATTCTCAGAATCGAGGGAGCGTCCGTGTGTCAAGTGGTCTTCAATGGTTTGACTCGGACAACCACCGGCAACCCCTATTGGCTCTATCTTTATCACTCCTCTAAGGCGCCAACACTCCATTGAAAGGGGGAAGTGTTTGTTGGTGTCCGCTCCTGATATGGCCGAAATGCACTGATTAACGTACAATTTTACTTTTGTTTTTGTGATAACTTCCATTTATTGTAACAGTTTTCGAAACAAAAAATTTCTTAATTGCAAATTTTGCTTTTCTAATAGAATTAAGTATTGTTTTGGAATTTATGTGTAATAGAAATTTAGTATTGTTTTGGAATTTATGTGTAATAGAAATTTAGTATTGTTTTGGAATTTATGTGTAATAGAAATTTAGTATTGTTTTGGAATTTATGTGTAAAAGAAAATTATAGTATTGTTTTGGAATTTATGTGTAATAGAAATTTAAGAGATTTTAGTTATCGTAGATGATTATTTATCTTAATAATTTAAATTTATTTTGTATTTAAAATGGTATTTTGATTGAATTATTATTATTTTTTTTTAATTTCTTTTGAAGGTCTTTTGGCTTACAAAATTGGTTTTTGTACATTTATTTATTTGCTATTGTTCTATTGTCTTTGAGTTATATTTTTTGTGTCTTGACTATAAGGTAAGTCAGAATTCTGGACAGTTTCGGTTTCGAAAAGTTTTCTTTTTGTACCTTACGGTATATTTGAGTTAAAAAAAAAGGGAACTGTTTAGAATTTAATCATGACTTATTTAGTTAAGGGAAAGAAAGAGGACTTGATCAAATTGGTGAAGGAGATAGATTTAGAAATCACCGTAGAAAAATCCATAAAAGAATTAGTGAATCTTTTTTCTTCAAGTGAGGGATATGATGAGGAATTGACCAAAGCACTTTTTGGTAGAATTATAGAAACTCGAAAGACAAATGAAGCCCTTGAAGAAAAGCGGAGAATTGAAGCCCTTGAAGAAAGGCAGAAAGAACGAGAGTATGAGTTGGAAAAATTGAGAATAGAAGCAACTAGTCAAACCCAGCAAGGAGCAGTTGATAATCCTAGACCATCGAATTGAGACTTGACCAAGATCCTTCCGAAATACGACAATTAAGATGATACGAGTCTATCTTTCATCTTGTTCGAACGACAGGCAACTTTGCTGTCGCTGGGAAAAGAAATGTGGGTACCTCACCCAGGCACGTGCCAACAGGGGGGGGGGCGGTGGTTTTGGCCCCTCCAGTTACTGAGGTGAAGGGGCGAAAGTCATATTTCGCCAACCCCACACACACACACTATCAAGGAACATTATTAACATTTTAACTTCAAAACTTACATTAAACAGTACCATTAAAGCAAATTTGGACCAATTTCATTTCCTGTCAATAGATGCAGGCCCTGATCTAGAGGAAGGCAAACAGGCACATGCCAACAGGGGGGCAGGGGGTATTTGGTCCCTCCTGTCACTGATCAGAAGGGGCGAAAGCCATATTTAGCCCCCCACACACACACACACACTATCAAGGAATATTATTAACATTTTAACTACAAAAGTAACATTAAAAAGTACCGTTAAAGCAAATTTGGATTCTAATTTCATTTCCTGTCAATAGATGCAGGCCTAGATCTAGAGGAGTGCAAACAGGCACTTGCCAACAGGGTGGTAGGGTGTACTTAGTCCCTCCTGTCACTGAGGAGAAGGGGCGAAAGCCATATTTAGCCCCCCCCACACACACACTAACAAGGAACATTTTAACTTCAAAAGTAACATTAAAAAGTACCTTTAAAGCAAATTTGGACTATAATTTCATTTTCTGTCAATAGATGCAGGCCCAGATCTAGAGGAGTGCAAACAGGCACTTTCCAACAGGGGGGGCAGGGTGTATTTGGTCCCTCCTGTCACTGAGAAGAAAGGGCGAAAGTCATATTTACCCCCCCCCCACACACACACACAAACGCACACACATACTATCAAGGAATATTATTAACATTTTAACTTCAAAAGTAACATTAAAAAGTACCTTTAAAGCGACTTTGGACTATATTTTCATTTCCTGTTAATAGATGCTGGCCCATATCTAGAGGAGTGCAAACTTGGCATTTGGCCGATTTCGTGGGTGGGGCGCAAATATTAGTGTAAAGAAAAAATATAATGTATGAAAACAAATAAAAATTATAGGACATGAAGGTTTTCGTATATTGTCAACACTCTGCATGTACTCAAGATAGTTGGGCGACCCTTCGTCGACTTTGACTAAGTACTGCAGAACAGTTAATTAAAATAAAACAACTACCGCAGTCATTTCCGTCGTACATCTCCACACACATGCCCAATATCCATAAACATAAAAAACTTTTTACAAAGGTTTTATCAGAAAGGTTTATGACTTTTGTCCAGAGCGTTGTTGAATGGATTTATTTAAAATTGTTTAAATGATTGTTTTGGACATTTTTTTTATGAAGTACGCAGTTGGCAGCCCGCCCTTCTATTAATATACATAGAGAGAGAAGAAAAAAAAAAGAAGCACGGAGGGGGCAGCGCGCATTCTGAGAGCTTCGATATATTCCCCGAAAAGGGTATTAAATAAGGGGTCTAGGGAAAGACTAGTCTTTTGAAAATAAGAATTTGAAAGTTTTCTAACACGTAAATGTATGAAAAGTTTATCAAGAAACTTCGAACAAATTTTATTTATGTAATGAAAGTTTATATTTAACTAAAAGTGAAGCAAAAATTGTTTCAAAGATACAAAGTAACAAAACATTAAATTCTTCCTCTGAATATGTGGAGAAAGGTGGCCAAGCATACCGAAACTTTATCACTTTGTTTTACGGCTTTAAAGTGGTTCTATCCCCAAAATGAATGCACGTGGTGCACGCACTTGAATGCTACGAGATGATTATTTCATTTTCGAAGAAATTGCTACATAGTGGTTTCAACTCTGGATCCTTTAAACGTATTGGAAGGCTCGAACATGTCTTTGACGGCATGTCTTGAGAAAAGCGATTTATTTTTATGACCGACTGACGGATTGTATGTTCGGGTTTTATTGTGCTAGGTCCCAAACTGGACAAGAAGCGCCTGACCAACCGACGGTAATGTCGTTTGAAGATAAGGGCATTCAGGAAATCGCAACAAATCTGCCATTGCTGATTTTGATGATTTACAATATAGGGTCTTTTAAATTGTCGGCTTTCTTATTTGAAGTAAATGTGGGAAACTGCCTGCAAGTGAACTGTTCTGAATTTTTGCCCTATGGATTATTTAGTCTTACGTATTTCCTTGACGGTTGAGGTTCCGAGCTTAAAGTTTTGAAAGTGAACCCTTGAATTTGTGAAGTAATTAAGTGACGGAAACGTGAGAACAGTGCATTGTTGAAACTTGCTGCTTTGCAAACCAACACTCCAGTCGTAAGTGATTTTGCTTTTTTTTTTTTTACTTTAACACTTAATGCATCCTAAACTGATAGCCGCATCAGTAAAAAAAAAACATCTCCATTTTGTTCCCTGTACAATTTTTAAAAAACCATGTTAATCTCGTAATATTCTGATCTACACTCAATCGACAAACCATCTTTAGAATCGAGTGAAAAAACCCAGTTTTCAATCCTGCGACAGGGGAGGTGGTAACTTTTTTTTAATATAGAGAGATTCTTAAATATTTCTAACTTAAAACAATAGTAATACCCAATTATTGAAAAATGGGTTTCAAATAAAAATACCTATTCCAAGTTGTAGTTAACAAAAACATTCTTATTTTCATATTAGGTAGTTTGAACAAAATTTGCGTTCGCTAAGCAGTAAAAATCGTGACTAATTTTTGATAAATGTTAGGCAATAATAAATCTAATAAACTGGCTACCTGAACCATTATATTCCAAACTTTCGTCCGATATATGAGCCGCCGACCAACCGGTATAGTGGTTAAGGTGCTAGCCTCTAGATCGGAAGGTTACAGGTTCGAATCCGGGTCCGGGCATGGATATTTGTAAGCGTATGGCGTAGAGGCGTTAAATCTGTCGTCCTCACGTTGGGATGGTGTGGAAGTTTGGATAATGGGGTGCCAGCTCAGGTGTTGCTTCGTCATCTGACCGTGATTAAAATTACGAGGTGTTGTCCTCGGATCTTTCCCTTAAGGGACTGATCCAGGACCGTCGTCAATAGCCCGTTGTCTAGCTCTAGTACGACGTTAACTAAAATTACCAAATTACCAGGGATCTTTCCCTTAAGGGATTGATCCCGGAACGTCGTCAATAGCCCGTTGTGTTGCTTAAGTACGACGTTAACTAATAATTTCCAATTACCGGCATATGAGCCTTAAAATTTAATTAATAGAAAATTTACTCATTTCCCCATTCTCCAAAAAACGGGGAATTTTCAAGACAATTTTTTGCAGGTTTATTATTATCTATCATATTTATATTAATATTGCACTTAGAATTTTATTAACTTTGTTGCAAGTGGTGAAAAAAGTTTTTTCAAATTAAATATCATAAAAAAAAAATTCAAATCCACAATAACTGTACATAGACTAAGTAGATTGACTATAACCATCGAAAATGAGTTATGTGATAAATTGTGTTTTAAAGAACTCATACAAGATTATGCAGAGTAAAAGGTCAGAAGAAAATTTTTCGATTAAAAATGGAATTTTTTATTATTGTCAATTGTGCTTTTTTAAAACCAAATTTTCAAATAGACTTTATATTTTAATTATTGTCATTAGTTTTAAGTTTTTAAAATTAATGTTTATCATATTTCATTGGATTTTAAAAATACTGCCTACTGTGCTTCTTTGAAACCGAATTTTTAAATATAGATACTGTTTAAAAAAATTATAAGTACTCATAGGCGGCAGAGTCAGAATCGAGATAATTTTTACCGATGTGCTTCATCAAATCAAATATAAATCTAAAATGTTATGAAAAATCGAAACGTTTACGAAAAAATCAACGTTTTATTTTCTAAATTAATAAATTGTTTATAATTTATTATTAATAATTAATCAATATTAATATAATTAATTCATTCTTCCCACTTTTTACAAGGGTACTTTTCGTGAGGAAACCCCCCCCCCATTCAAGAACCCTAGTTACGCCTATGCTCGCCCCTCCTCTATTAAAAACGTTGGCACGTCCCTGAGTCCTCACCTATTAAGTTTGATCCCCCAAGATATTGCTCATATAATAGCCCGTGAACCAGCTGACCTAGCTACAAATTATGATCACATCAAAAATATTCTGTTAAAAAAGTTCAAACTAACACCAGAAAGATTTCGACAGTTATTTAGTTCACACCATAAAGCAGTTAATCGGAACTGGAGGGATTTCTATCATGAATTGTCTACTTATTTCGATGGATGGATTGCAGGTTGTCAGGTCCTTACTTTTGAAAAACTGAGAGATTTGATCATCACAGATCAGATGAAGAAAAAAACACCATCCGAATTCAAAGATATGTATCTCAGAGAATGGACAGAAATAAACTCCCCTACAGATTTGGTGGAACTGTTGGAGAAGTTTGAAGACGTTAGACGAACTGTGAAACGATACCCTGTCTTTGCGAAAGACAAGTTCGAGGGTCGAGTTGAAAACAAGTTTGAAAAGACCTATAATCCACGAAGGAGAAGTGATACCATGAATGGTAAAGGGGTTAAGATAGAACGAAGACTTTCCGAACAAGACAAAAATCCGGAATTCGACCGCAGGAGACAGATGCGGTGTTTTCATTGCAATCAGCCTGGTCATATCCGACCAAATTGTCCAAAGTTGAAGAAACCTTCGGAAACTGTAAATTACATTTCGGACAAAGAACCTGAGAAGTACCTGGAACCGTATATCATGAAAGGACAAATAAACGGTCAGGATATAAATCTACTAAGAGACACCGGAGCGACCATTGACATTGTGTGTCGGAAATTGGTGAATTCAGCTGACATGACGGGTGAACATGTTTAGGTACAGCAACCTTTGGACTCAACTTGTTTACCTCTTGCCGAAGTTTTGGTAGAGTGTGAATTGGGAAAAACGCTGACTAAAGCTGCTGTGATTCCAGATGAACTAGACCGCGGACGATATCTTTTAGGGAATCGGACTGCTGCCTTGTTAAAAAGGGAAGATTGTCAATCTGTGGATCAAATAAATGCAGTACTGACAAGGCATCAGAAAAAAGTGAAAGAAAGGGAAGAATCTCAATCTTTAATTAAAGAATCCAAAAACCCTATCCCAGCCGAAGAATTCATTACCTTGGAAAAAATGGAATCAGGGGAAGTAAGTGACGAGTTCACTCATGTGGCAGAAGATCAAGATATCACTGAATTGTTAAAAGTGGATACTGAGCAGCTAATCTAGGCTCAAGGTGAAGATGAAGAGATGAGCTCTCAAGTAAAACAAATCCAAAATGGAAACCCTCCTAAAGATTTTGAACTGGTGAAAGGCCGACTTTTGGTAAAGATCAAGAAGGGCAAGAGTGGTATCGAAAGGAAGCTCATCGTCGTGCCACTAGAGTATCGAGAGAAGATACCGAAAATGTGTCATGAAGGCACGTCAGGTCATCTTGGGACCACCAAGACCAAAGACAGAATGACCAAGTACTTTTTCTGGAAAAACTGTTGCAAAGAAGTAGAGGACTTCGTGAAGGCTTGCGATTCCTGCCAGAGAGCTGGAAAGGCAAGGGACAAGAAGAAAGCGCCCATGACTCTTGTTCCAGTGATTACTGAAGTTTTTTCCCGAATTAATATTGACGCTGTACAATTGCCCGAGACGGACTCAGGCCAAAGATACCTGATTACGGCAATGTGTATGTCGTCGAAGTACCCAGATGCTGTGGCAATTCCAAACATAACATCTAGATCCGTGATTAATGCTCTCCTTCAGATTTTTAGTCGAATGGGTTTTCCTAAGGAGATTCAACACTACCAGGGAACCTCGTTTATGAGCTAACTCACATCGGAATTTGTTGAACGTTTCGGCATCAAAGTGGTACTTAGCTCTGTGTATCCCCAGAACAATCCGGTAAAAAGGTTTCATCGTACCCTGAAACTTAAAAAAAAAGAAAGAAGATTGGAAAATTGTCGCAGCCTAGCTATTGATAATATGGAGGAAGCGGCCAAGGGAAAAAAAATGGTACGACAAAAATACCGTGAAACGTGAATTCAATGTTGGAGATAAAGTACTGGTACTGGCACCCTCACCTGTAAATAAGTTAGCGGTTCAATGGCATGGTCCTGGGACCATTGAAAGCAAGATTTCGGAAACGAACTACTTTGTTGTATTGCCTAACCGGAAAAATTCGTCACAAATCTATCATATAAATCTATTAAAGCCTTACTACCAGAGGCCGGAATTCATAAATCTGGTCACTACTTGCGAGGATGAAGAATCAGAGTTGGAAGAAGATTTCCCGCCTGTGGAAAACAACCCAAATATTTTTTATCTCGAGGAGATATTGAGAAACAGTGAAGTGAAAGGAAGACTGGATGACGATCAGATTGACCAGCTCAGTTGTGTTATATGTAAATATTCCAAGTGTTTCTCAAATGTGCCTGGCCACACAGATCGTATCCAGTTTGATATCGAACTTTATGAAATAAAACCCATCTGTGCGAAGCCATATCGAATGTCGGTCCGACAATCGCAGATCTTGAAAGCCGAAATTGAAAAGATGCTCCAAATGAAAATTATTGAAGTGGGTGAGAGTGATTTCACTTCGCCTATGATTTTAGTTGAGGTACCAGGGAAAGACTCAAGGCCCTGCATTGACTATCGGAAGCTGAATGAAATCACGAAAACTCAGTATTTTCCTATCCCCAACATCGAGGAAAGAGTGGAAGCCGTCTCCAATGCCAAATTCATCACCGTTCTGGATTTGTCAAAAGGTTACTGGCAAATTCCCATGACTAAAGGTGCTCAACGGTATGCCACTTTCGTGACAAGTTTCGGGTCATTTCGACCATTAAGGATGCCGTTTGGACTGAAAAATGCTCCTTATTACTTCAGCAAAATGATGTCTGAGCTCTTGAGAGGGTATGACACGTTCGCAGTACCCTATCTGGATGACGTGGCCATATTCTCCTTGGATTGTAGTTCTCACCTTAAACATCTGAATTGTGTCTTGGAGATAATAAGTAAAGCGGGCCTTCGTCTGAAAAGTAGCAAATGCAAATTTGCCCAAGAGAAGGTGATGTACTTGGGACATTATGTGGGACAGAGGAAGAGGTCCCCTAAGGAGTTGAAAATTCAGGCTATCCAAAAATGTTCTATTCCAACCACCAAGACAGACATTCGAGCATTCCATGGATTAACCGGGTACTACCGCCAATACATTCCAAACTTTCCTGTTATTGTTGCTCCTTTGACCGAACTCCTGAAGGGAAAAGTCAAGAAGTCCGAAATTAAGTGGACCAAAGAATGTCAACGGTCATTTCAAGAACTAAAGAGGAGGCGTACCCAGAACCCTATTCTGTATGCTCCTAACTTTAATGCTCCGTTTTACGTTCAATGTGATGTCTCGGATTTAGGCATGGGTATAGTGTTATCCCAGAAGACAGAAAAGGGGGGAGGAGCATCCTGCCTCGTCCCGCGCTCGTGCAGGTTTCGAGGTTTCTGGCAAAATAATCGATCCAGGTGACGAAACTATGACCCACCTACGGCACGTGGAATCCTCACCCTACTGGACACATAGCTTCTGTAGCGTCTGCGAAGCATTCTCGTTTTTTCTGCATAAAAAAAAGGCATCACGGGGCGATTACGCCCCATGTTTTCTGCCGTTTTGAAAGCTTAACGCAATTTAAAAAGCACAACCCAGTAACACAATTACTAATTAAGTGCTCGCTGAGATCCCTTCTTTCAAACGACGCCCAAACTTGACACGCGTGAAGTAAAGAACACTTTGGATTTGCGATGCGATGCCATCGAGCGCCCAGAACGGGACGAACTTTTGAATCGACCCAACACAATGGTGGTGCTGTTAAGTAGGTAAAGGGCCTGCCAAGTGGCGATCGATGCCGTATCACAATCACTTCTGTCGTTTCCGACCGATTGACTCGCCAAATACAGCAGTCGTATAGCATACGCTGAATCTGCTCCCGAATTGACTCATTTAAAATCACGCGACTTCAACTCGCCCAAGCTTTTCGATAACGAGAGACCCCCGTGGGTCACTGTAAGGACATTAAGAGCTATTAATGCGCGAAAGAATAGGCCTCATTATTCGCTTTCCGTTTTGCTAATGAACCGCCCGTAATCAAATATCCGCTTTTTGGAAGTCCGGGCGATAAGGAAGCCGTGCAACTCTCGGAATGAGACCCTAAATTAATCTGCACTGCTAGGACTTCCAGCCACTTCCCAATGACCTGGCAGTTCGAGGGGAAAGGCGATTATTACGGCAAATAACGAAAATTTGCACACAAAAAAAGGATGACACGAAGCACCTCATCTGAATGGATCTGAAATTATTTCTCAAATTCTTCAATTATTCTTATTGGTACGTTCTAGTGGGTACGCACTAAGATTACAGAACAAGACTCGTGACTCAAAAAAGATATGAAAGGTCAGTGTAATCCTATAAAAGCCATTGTACTGAGTGAGACTTGACCGTACGTTCAAGAAAACTATGGCTGCCTAGTTATGTTTGAGATTATTGTCAGTTTATGCCAAGGTTGTAAAATGGATTTGAGTGACCAAGACGCGGTTTCTAAGCTACTTGCTGAAAACCCTATAGCCGATGAAGAAATGGATGAGATCAACGAGTTGGAAAAGGAAGGTTTTGTAAGTATTTTTTTTTTATAAACCTATCTGAATAGGAGGAGTTATTAATTTTAGGAAATCTTTCTAGTTCTAAAGCAAATTCTTTTGTTTTAGGAAAAGGATGAGATATCGCTACTGTTTTCCGATTCTCCTACGACAGAAGAGGAGCTTGAATGGGTTTAAAAAATTGAAAGTGATCCTCTTATAAGTGTAACTAAGTGCACGTCTATTTGTTCGTTATTTTTGTAACTTTATGTTTATTTAAAATTTAAGGTTTAACATGCCTTCTTTTTTTTAAATACAGATTTACAATTTTGAAAATCAAATTGGAGGAGGTAGACGAGATAATTATAGATTACTTTTTGTGTGTACCGTATTAATTAAACTCTATTAGCAACATCTTACTCATACTTTTTATTATTATTAGATTGAAATACCTTACCCCTTTTTGGCACAGCAATACTTTCGTTTTTATTTAAATATTCGCTTGACTTAACTTTCCACAACTCGGGATAATCACGATACAGAGTAATTAACCCCTTAACGCATTTTCCCGTGTCTGACACGGGCGAACGTTTCCGGCAAATTTGCACATCCCCGTGTCTTACACGGGCGATCTTGTATCTCGCGTTATTTTATTTCTGATGCCCGTCTGGGATCCGTTCTAGTAAAAATAGGTAGGCTAGATTATAAGTAAACTTACTGACCATAGATGGCACCACTATGTAGCATTCTTCTGGCGTAAACCACGTGGTGCATTTTGATGATTAAAATGTTTTGTTATGAATTCTTTGTTATAAAGCAGTTGTTTGGTGTGGAAAAGGAAATATATCCATTTTTATTTCGTAAAATATCATAAAAGTAAACAGTTAGACATAAATTAATTTTAACTAAATGTTTTTGTAACTTGTTTAGATAAAGTTATCTGATAATGAGCGACTCTCTGATAAATTGGCATATTCAAAATCGTCAAAATTTCCAGCGATGGTATATCATACTAAACTGAATTTTTAGCCATTCTTATGCTTGTAAGTATGACAATTTGATTTAATTAGATTTTAATATTTTGAAATTCAAAATAAACATGTCATCCAAATTGTTTACACTTTATTTGTCTATTAATTTTTTTTTACTTTACCTCCCCCCCCTCCCTCTCTAGTCACCCCCACAACAAACACTATACTCGGCTAGAAAAATTCAGACTCATTACTTTCTGGAAGACCCTGTAGGCCTTTCGAGCATATACCCCGCTTTAGGATGGAAGAAATTTAACGATCTCCCGACAGGTTTATTGGCAAACTTTTCTATTGTGCCTATATATTTATTTCGGGTCAAAAAAAACTCGATCATTTTTTTCCAGTTTTTCCGAAAAAAAACTCGTGTTTTAAGGAGTTACAAGCGTCACACACTCCCGTTCCCAGACAGAATCGCTTCTAGTGGGGCTCAATGCATCTGTCATGTCTGCTGTCTTGAGCGAAACTGCCGAACGAATTGCGTATTTTACGGCCGAGTGGTGTGCCTGCCAACACAACGAAACAGCCTAATTTACGTTTATTTTACAAAAAAAAACTATACGCATATGCTATATTACAATAGAGATTTGAATCTCTGTGTCGTGGTCGCTGCAAAAGGCAAAATTTCAACGTGGCCACATAAACGAGCACAAAAAAACACCTCTGCTCCAATTTGTATCGTCAGATTTTTCAACAAAAAAGTTAAAAACCACCTGCATTCAAAAGCACCAGGACGGCTGTTGAAGACCATCTGCGTATCCGGGACAGATGACAGCAGGCGTAATAGATACAAAGCAAGGAATAAAAAGATGATTAGCTTGCTACAAAGAAATTCTGCATCATAAAAAGAAGGCATTGTGTTGTCAGATCAAGTTGTTAGATTTTATGAAGCCATCGAAATAACTTTTTCAAGTAACTCATTAGTTTTTTTAATATTTTGTATTTATATGTATAAAAAGAACTGCAATTTTATTAAATATTTTTCCTCTAAACGAGTGGTTTTGTTAGTCATTGGTCCCAATTAAATAAAATTTATATGTATTTATATGCAAAGTTGTGTCCTGACTTACCCGATTTTCCGTCGGTTTCACCTATTCTGTAACTTAGGGGTATTGTATTACTGCATCTTCAAAACATCGGATACGATTGAATTTTCACACTATTTATATACAGCAGTAAATAAAGGCAACTAATTTCCAGCACTCCATTAACGTTAATCTTTTCTATTAAACGAGATAAATAGCCCTTTTTGTGTTATATGAATATCTTTGTTAAGTTCTTACTGCTAACGCGTCATGCTTGGCGCATCTTCACTCACTGAAGGGTTGCCTTTTTTTTGTAACCGGGGTTTTTCCCGACAAACGACAAAACTGAATTTGCTTTGGACATTTATGATGTGTTCTCCTATAGCGGAGCAATGTAATGCTCTTCATTTTAAATAAACCGCAATTTTTATAAAAGGCATCACATCTTCTTTATAGTTTCACCGCAATCATCTAATACTTCAATACACAGTTCACGCTCAGAAAAAGGTAACTAACTACACCGCTAATGCTGAACTTAGTTTGCCCGCTTTGAGAATCCAGAAAACCGCATCATCCAATCATGTCAAATGAGGCCAATTACGTATTTAGAAAATATAAAAGTTCAAATTAAAAAATTATTTATTTACAAAAATCATATTTAAAGTATCGAATTGTTGTAAAATTTTCCTCAGATTTCAGATCTGTTGAAATTTTTACTCTATCTTTAACGATAGCGAAGGTAGAAACTCGGACTAGAAAATAAAAAGCCCTTGGTGTCGGAACTAGGGTTGGCAGAGGATAAATATCAGAAAAGAGAACATTTGGTAAAATTATTTTTTAAAAAGAGGACACGTAAAGCACGCATTATTAGTGTATAACTGTTGGGTGCTTAATAAAAAGAATCATCTTTGACGAAACTTAAATATATAAACCACTAACTGAAAGAAAATCTGCTGAACATAGTACTGTGAAGAATCAATTGATTCTTCCAATAAAACAGTTAACATGACACCTGGATATCTGGACTTAGGCCTAACTGGCGCCTACGTAAGCTTGCAAACGGAGACCTGTTCCCCCCTTTCGGAAGGGGTACAGAGGGAGCGTCGCCGACTGTCCAGCGAATGACCGTACTGCTGATACGTCACGAAGGTTCTCAGCCAATTCGGACGAGGCGCCGGCCCGAGAACTTGAATTTGGAGGAGAAAAGAAAAGACGATTTGACTTTTGGACGTTGGACTGGCGGTTGAGCAGAGACGGAACAGCCGTTCCTGGTTTTTTTCGAGTTCTTGTGGAGTCCTGAAGAGAGCGAGCTCTCACTCCAACATTTTGTGAGGATATCTATCCTATTGAGAGGATTGGGGGAACACTAGCGCGTCTTTCTAGTAATGGCTCTTCGTTACGTGGACGATTCTATTTAGGACTGTGGGGAGGACAGGCGCCTCAATCCCATGATAGTACTTTACGCAAGTCCAACTTGATCGGCTAATCGGATCACATGACCTAGATACGTATGTCATCAAGGTTTATAGTTGTTGGCGATTTATCTCTTCCTTTCTTCTTTTCTTTTCAGATCCATGGCTATGGGTGGGTAGAGGTGGGAGCCGAAAATTGTATCCTTTTATTATATAAGTTAATAATTATATAAGTTAGTGTTTTATGTATGCTTTTTGTTACATCAGAATGGTCCTAAGCCAGCGGTGGATACGACACCATCATCCTAAAGCAAAGGGGACGGCAGAGGGGCGGGAAAATATCAGCTGGTAGTGAGTTCAGGAGTGGTTCTTAGATTATTTATGTAAAATCAACGGAAGCTTGGAAAAATATGAAAAGGGTATTAAAAATTAGGAAAAGTAAATTTGAATGAAAAGGAATTAAATTGGAATTTTTTTTTAATAATTTGGAGGATCTAAAAATTTTTCCGCCAGCTGGGTTTGAACTCGGGAAGTCATCCTCCGCTACCGACGCTAATCTGAAGGTGGGTGACTTTAGCCATTAGGCCATCGTTGCTTCACGAAAAGAAGCTCTTTAAAGTATAAGTACCCTTCCATCAATCATACATTCCATCAATCTGCTTCAAAAAATCATAGAAGACACACAAAAAAAGACTACCAGACAAGTAAATAATCATAGCTCACTGTAGATCAAATGATCAAAACAAGTTACGAAAGAATCAAACTGAAGAATCGATTCACTTATCACGAGTTTAATATCTACCGAACTCCCTTCGGTCCTAAATAGAATCGTCCACGTAACGAAGAGCCATTACTAAAAAGACGCGCTAGTGATTGGGAACAACCTGTTCCAAATTGCTTGGACGTTGGGAACATCCTGTTCCAAAATTGCTGTGACATTCAGGAACATCCAGTTCTAAACTGATTGAACTCTGGGAACATCCTGTTCCAAAACTGCTGTGTGATTCAGGAACATTCGGTTCCAAACTGCTTCAAATTCGGGAACATCCTGTTCCGAACGTCCGTCGTACTCCATCCAAATCCTGTCCCTGAACTTTAAAATCCAAACAATTTGTAAATTAACTTTTCATTAACCTAGAATAAAGAAAACTCTATGCTGTAAGAAATCTCGTGATTGATGCGCTACCCTGGGAGATACAGTACTTATGTATTTTCAAAAAAATTAGTAAATGCGATAACTAATTTATAAATGATAACTCTGAACACATTGCACGCATAACCGGGAAATGACGCAAGTACTTATTTCGCGCCATTTGCTATGGATATCTATCGAAGAAAACGTTTATTTCGCTTACTTGTTGTGGAAAAGATATTTCTTCAAACAAAATGGACGTGACAGGATACATCCATTTACTGATTTCAGACTTACAATAGGTAGATTTTATACATTTTTTGCGGATTTACGTGAATATCCAGAGAAGCTTTTTAACAACTTCGGAATGAGCGTTCGATCATTTCATAAGCTTGAAGGGAAAAGTACTGACAAGATTATGTCTCAAAATACATGGATGAGACCTCCTATACAATTCTATATCCAAATGTACCACCTGCTTAGAATTTCGATTCATAAATAAACCGCAATCAATATTATATTCATTTAACTATGCATTTTGTTACAGTAAAAATGGGAAAAGTTGCATTTATGGAAATATAGTTGCATTTATTTTTGAAACACTAAATTCTAAAATAAATTATTCGTAAAAAATGAAAAAATTAAACATGTATTGATAATTTTAGTGGTGTACAACAGTGTTATAAATACATCATTAAATGCAGAACGTTGATTGGCCGATCCTTAGCCAGTAATTTATTTAACACTAGCAAAATACCCGACCTTACTCGGTTTGAATTGGTTTACTCTAGATTGAAGAGATAATCAAAATATATAATGACTTACGTTTTTTGTAGAATAAAAATTTATTTTAACATCTTTCGCCATCTTTATATTTTCTACAACTTACTTTGGACACATCCTACACATGCATATCCATTCATGTAATACATTTCACATACATCGCACAATTGCTGTATGACAAAGCTACAAAATGACGAAAGGTGATACTAAGGTTACTACTATAAAAGACGATTTATAGGAAGATTTGGAATTCCCTTTCTTAAGTTATTTTCATGTTCAACTCAATTAATTAAAATTACGATTTACGGCGAGTGCTCTCGCACTCATAGTCAACAAAACAATATTTTTTTTCTTGTGGCACTCTTGCCTCCGGTATGCGACATTGTGAAATTTTGCAATCTTCTATTGTCATTATTACAACAAATTTTTTAATGTTGGAAAAAGTTCCAGTTTGGATTAAAAAACATTATTATTCTTTCAATAACGGCATTATTCTTTCAATAACGGTATTATTCTTTAAATAACGGCATTATTCTTTAAATAACGGCATTATTCTTTCAATAATGGCATAACTACACTTAAAATTTACTGAAAATTCATACTGACTTACCTAACATTTTTAAGTCTGATACTTTGTGTTGCTGTTGAGTGTGATGAGAAGGAAAACACATTTATTAAATTAAAATAATAAATATTTAAAACAGGAAACAGCAAAGTAATACAAAATAAAAGATGTCGCAAAAAATTGTTCTAAAGATATTAATTTGTGATTCATTTTTATCTCTTGATCTCGCGCAGTTGCCACAACTTACAACTAAAAGTGTACAAAATTTAGAAATGTGAAATTAATTCAGAGCGAAAGAACCAGAAAAACTATCACTGCTCTCGCGATCTTGTTCATTCTCGTTTCATTGAAAAATATCGTCTGTCCCAAATATTCGGAAATCGTTTTCATTGCGCAAAGAATAAAAATAAGACTCGAAATAAATAAAGTATCAGAGATGAAATTCCATTTAAAAAAAAAAAAAATTTGAAGAATAATTACTTTTTCATCAGTACTGTTAAAGCAATCGAAGTAATCGTAATATTCAATAGACATTCCAATTTTTCCAAAACTACCAAATTATGGTTGATTTAAGTATACTTACTCAGGTGTTTTAGCATGAAACTCAACTAAATATAACAATAAAGAAATGATTAATATTGCATTCACTAAACTAATAGATAATGTATAAAATAAAATACAATGCAATCAAATATCTGGAATACAATTCATGTGATGTCTACACAAACACAAAATCGAGCATAGAACAGAAAGACGGACAGACAGACTTTCGCAACCAATGCCACTCACTAAATGAAGATAAGTACTCACTGTATGCAAATTTTCATGAAAATATCTTAAACCGCGTGGACGTGTATAGGGCACAACATACAGACAGACAGACAGACACCAAACGAGAAAAAGGCGGATTCGGCATCAGAAGGGTCCAAAACGGATAGAAAACTTGAAATGGGTCGAAAATATTGAATGTACAAACAAACACTCCATTCTTATTTATATAGAAGATTGAAAAATTGAGCCAGCTGCAGTCCTATAATGTGCTGTATCGGATAGCAGAAGCGCAAAATCTTTTCGTTTAATATTCAGAGATTTAAATGTCTTTACAAGGCGAACAACATATTGATGATCGACACTCATCCCACAAACTCTGCAGTCGATTATGCAAGTTTCCTCGGGATTATCAAGAGTGCCAACCAATGTGTTAATTAAGGTACTTCTTGCGATTTATTTCACTTTCGTCTGTTAGGACGAACATCTTCTTTCCGTGAACTTGTTTGATCCGCAAAACTTCGGCGTTCGCAAGATGACACACGTGATCGAAGAGTTGATTGAGAAGGCAAAAAATGAAATAGTTATTTCATATGAATTAATTTTAAGCTAAAATTTAAAAAGTTGTATTTGGTTGCATTTATGCAAAAAGTTACATTTATGCAGAAGGTTGCATTAGTGTTGCGGTTATAATTCACTTATAATACGCCCCATGAAGGAGGAATTTTGGTTTTAGTACTTTACATGCAACGTAGAACGTGTGAAAAAAAGTTGCATTTGTTGCAAAAAGTTGCCCTATTTATCACATAAACAAACATAAAAATTTATAGTTTAACAAAGGACAGAACTAATACAAATACTACTGACAAACAACACAAGTAAATAATACACAAACACATAATTATAACTCACAGAATTCTGCACAGCAATCAGAGTTGAGTTAAGTACTTCGATGTAATGCTAAAAGGTGACTAAGTTAGCAACGCGATTTCCTTCCAAACTAAAAAGGGTGGCAAATCGTCCGTCTTACTTACTATTCATTCTGATATAATAAGAACAATATTTCTTGTTCTTATTATTTTAACACGAATCTAAATTCTTATTGGTTATCTATTTGATATCCTGGAGACGTTTTAACATGGGGCTCAATATACAGTAGAGGTTGAAGTTCCTATTATACGTTGATACGTTTTAATAAAACGTACGATTTTCGTACAATGTACTAGTTCGTATTTGAATAGCTGTGGTTTACATAACGACACAGTAGGCAATTACATAACGACACAGTAGGCAATGTGATTGATTACATTAGCGCGTAAATTTTGAAATGTGAAATATATTTTTTTAACGAATCCGAAATAATAACAAAGAGTACAAAAAGTGAACAACGGAAAAAAAAGATCGACTTAATAAAGAGAGTGATCCGAGCGGGAAAAGAGGACATGTTCTCTTTAAATGAGAAATTCTGGCAACCTCAGCCGGAACGATTGACAATTGAGTATTTTACACATAGATTTTACATGATCAATTGTGTTACCAATGGTGTCATGGAATCAAAATTTCTATCATGTTCCTCAATCGATTGACAATCGCGACGATTGCATCCTACATAATGAATGGGTAACTTCAATGAGCGTGTTGACACTAATATTTATCTTCTAGGGCGCAAACTATTTTCACTTTCGCCCCTCAATTTGAGTACTACTTTGTGCAACCCCTGGACAGACGTTTTTTTTATTCAACGGAGTTAAAGTTGAATTCTTTTTGGAATTTGCGCATGTGTTTCTGCTTTATTAGAGGCCTGAATCAAACACAATTTTATGAAGCAATGGTTTTATTTGTGAATATGGGTATAGATGGTTTTTTAATGAAAAATACTTGACAAAACCTTTACATCATAAGAATTCAATATGATTCCAGATAAATTGAAAAAGCTGCAGAAAAGATCTCCATTGCGAAATGTCAGAGTTACAGTGCCTACCCAAGTTGTATATGAATCCCGCCAGAGAGGAGGTAAAGTAAGGTTGCCAGAAGATGAATATCAGAAAAGAGAACATTTGGTAATATTATTTTTTTTTTAAAAGAGGACACGCGAAAAGCTCGCATTATTTGTGTATAATTGTTAGGTATCTAATAAAAAAGAATCTCATCTTTTATAAATCTTGAATATATTAACCACTAACTGAAAGAAAATCTGCTGAACATATTACTTAAGTATTTGCAAAAGAATTAGTAAATGCGAGAATGAATTTATAAATGAAAACACTGACCATTTCTTTAAGACTTTTTTCAAAACGTAGCAAAATATAAGAATCCAATTTTAAAACAACAAATTAATAGTAGATACATATATAATTAATAGAAATTAAATATTTTGACTTTTCATATTTGTTTGAGTATCGAACTTCAAATGAATTTAAGGTCGATGTGTTTGAGCCCATTACGTCACGCAGCAGCTTGTTCTTGTTTTTAATTTCGTCATAGAAATGTTTGCACGATTTATCCTTATTATTATAGGGTACTATTAATATTGCTTTAACCGTTTCAATGGTGAGGCGATTGCGCTCCATTGCGAACCAATCATCGAAAATTATACTTCAACATTTGCACTGTGCCCTGCTATAGCAAAATAACAATTCACAAATTTTCAATATTTCTGAATGAAATTCTGAATTATTGGTTTGTTGGAAGTAAGCTAGCCATTTTGAGGTGGGGATGGCATTCCTTTAAATTCATCATCATTGACGTGTTTTTCTATAAAGAGTTTTAAATTGCAATATTGATCGAAACATTTTTTTCATTAATATGATCGACTATATTCGAATTAATATACAAAATAACTTTTTCGCCTTGTACCCATTCAGGTACAGTTGTAAGTGTCATCCACTCAAAAACATTCAAATTCTGAAATTCATGTGTCCAAGATGTTATATAGTGGTAATAACATCTATAATAACATAATAATAGACTAACTAACGATTAATAACATAATAATAAACTGAATACTGGTAACTTTTAATGGTAATAAAAAAATTTTAATGTGCTGTTCTAGCATATTTATTATTTTGTACAGTATCCATTTACTGATTTCAGACTTACAAGAGGTAGATTTATACAACTTTTGCGTATGTACGTGAAAATCCAGACAGGTTTTTTAGTTACTTACGAATGGAGTGTTCGATTATTTCAAAAGCTGATCTCAAAATACATGGATGAGACTCTATAGCTCCTATACAATTCTATATTCAAATGTACCACCTGTTGAGAACTTCGATTAATAAATGAACTGCAATCAATATGTATTCTTTTAACTTTATCCCATAAACAAACACGAAAAATGATAATTTAACAATGGGCGGAACTAATACAAAAAAATAAAAATACTGACAAACAACACAAATAAATAATACACCAACACATAATTATAACTCATCGAATTCGGCGCAGCAATCATAGTGGAATTAAGGGTTGTATCTAATTAGGTTAGCAACGGATTTCCTTCCAAACTAAAAAAGACCGCGAATCCCCATCTGTCATAGTTGGGCTAGTACCCTACATCCTTGCAACTCTGTATACCAAGCTGAACTGCTTGCTCTTAAGGAAGCAGTATACTATTGTGTTTCAGAGGGAATAGCAGCCAACATCAGGTCTGACAGTGCATCAAGTATCGCCGCTCTTGGTAATCTCTTCTCCCACAACCAGATCGTTAATGAGGTTAAGGAAAAACTGCTGGAAGCCACTGAATAACCCCAAATTAACATCTCATGGGTTAAAGCACACGCTGGCATCGAGGGAAATGAACAAGCAGACCTACTTGCGAAATCTGCAGCAAATGGGATCTCTCACCAAACAACCAGTCTAAAGTGGCCTAGGTGGAAATTATCAAGTTCTATTGATGCACTGATCTCGAATCAATGGCAAGCAGAATGGGATACTTCTACCAAAGGAAGATACACCTATCAATTCTTCCCTAAGATCTCAACACACCTAAAATACCAGAACCCAAAGCTGGTACAATTCTTCGCAGGCCATGGACCATTTCCGGCATATCTAGAGCGTTTTCATCTTCGATCTAGTGCGCTGTGTATATGCGGCCGAGAAGGTGATCCCATCCACTACCTTTTTGACTGTGATCTTACAAGTCAGTGGCATTTGTTGAAACCTTCTCTTCAACACTACTCTCATTGGTGCCAAAATACTGCCAAGAACATACACTGCCACCACAAAATCATTAAAGTGATGGAATTTCTCAGCTCCAACATTGATTATATATGTGAGAGCTGAGAAGTTTAAGTCGAAAGTTCTCAAAATAACTTTGCTTTCCTTTCGAAACTTTTATAGGTCATTTCGGCTGTCTGACATCTGTATTTAACGTTCTGACTTTTGTATATTTCAATATTGTTATTAATTTTTTTCCCCCTTCTGGAAATGATTCCCCCCCCCCCACCTTTTTTTTTTGTTCTGTGTTAATTTTTCAAACTTTGTCATCCTCTTCTTTTGTCATTTTGCATTTTTGTGCCTTCATGTTTTACCCTTCAATTGACTTTCCCCTTCTCTGTACTTAAATGTGTATGTATATATTGTGGATTGCTTAGCTCTCCCTTATCCCAGAATCTCCTCCGTAAGGCGGACTATACAGCTGAAAGCCGCACAGGTGAAACAGTGTCCGCCTACGGCGTCCAATCCAATCCGTTTTACTATTCATTCTGATATAATAAGAACAATATTTCTTCTTCTAATTATTCTACGACGAATCTAAATTATCCTTGGTTATCTATTTGATCTCCTAATAATAGAGCTCAGTATACACTAGAGGTTGAACTATCTACTATACGTTTTAATAATACGTACGATTTTCGTACCGTGTACTAGATCTAGTACGTATTTGAATAACTGTAGTTTACATAACGATATAATAGGCAATGTGAATATATTAGCGTATAAGGTTTAAACTGGGAAATATATATTTTTTAACACAATCCGAAATAATGAACAAAGAGAACAAAAAGTGAAGAACCCCAAAAAAGAGGACATAAAATGATCCGACTTAAAAAAACAGTGAAAAGAGATCCGAGCGGAAAAGACTACACACTTCTCAAAAAAGAGATGTTTGACAACTTCACTCATTTCACTATTTTACTGGTACCTGATACTTATTGAAGAAAAGCCTTATATATTTTACTGTAAAATAAGATGACACAAAAATTTTCACGCGACCCACGTTCACTAGGGAGCTTAAAGTCGATAAAAAATATATATAAATATACATTTCATATTAGTGTGTTAGGACTGTTCACATGGGTTTTTTAATGCGCGTTTTCCAAGGTCAGCTTTTCTTATACATTAAATTATGTTTTATATTCCCCTTATTGAAGTTTCTATCTCTGCGATCGTTGAAGAAAGAGTAAAAATTTCAACAGATTTGAAATCTGCGGAAAATTTTACTCCAAAAAATTAATTACTTAAAATAATCAAATGGTAAATAATTAAATAATAAATAATTAAATAATAAATTTGTTTTTTGTATCGATACCTCAAATGTGATTTTTTTAAATTATTTATTTAACTAATGATTAAATTATCAAATGGTAAATAATTAAATAATAAATCTATTTTTGGTATCGCTCTGGTGTAGAATTTTACGCGTTGATTTGAAAACCGTTGAAATATTCACTCTATCTTCAACCATCGCAAAGATAGAAACTTGAATTAGGAAAATAAAAAACAATTGAATGCATAAAAAAAGCTGACTTTGGAAAACGTCGTCCGTTAGAAAAACCGCATGAGACCAGGGCATTAAAGGACGAGGGGCTAGAGTTGCCAGAAGATGAATATCACAAAAGAGAACATTTGGTAAAATTACATATTTAAAAAAAAGAGGACAAAAGGACACGAAAAGAGAAGTTTTTTTGTACTCCCGAATGAGTGTTACACCTCCTGTACAATTTTGTATCCAAACGTACCGCCTGTTTAGAATTTCGATTAATAAATGAACTGTAATATACTATATACTTGACCATATATTATAACACTAAAAATGATAATTTAACAATGGATAGAACTAATACAAATGCTGACAAACAATACAGGTAAATAATACACCAACACATAATTATAACTCATCGAATTCTACGCAGCAATCGTAGTTGAGTGATCGATTTTATGCTAACAAAAAATGTGGCTTGGTTAGCAACGCGATTTCCTTACAAATTAAAAAAAGACTGCGAAAAAATCGTACGTCTTGCTATATATTCGGATGTTATGTAGTGTTCAATACGTCACAACTTATGGGCGATGTATCGCCAAATGTGGTCGATTTATCGCCATTTCCGGCCAATTCAACATTCAATTCAACTTCAGTTTCAAGATGGATGAAGATGATGCTATTCTGTTGGGACTGTTTCTGAATCAGTGCGGCATAGTTTGTGATCAGGCAAGTAAATGAACGTAGGAAATCAAGGCGAGCGATTTGGATGAAAGATATTTCAAAACGCATAATGAGCATTTATTTATTTACGTTAAAATGTATCATTATTTGTTGGAGCACACGTTCAAACGGGATGTTTATATTTTCTTTGATTTATTTCGCTGGAATCGTTTGCACGTGTTTCCTGTTGCTCGCAGCAAATAACAGCTGAATCTGCTTAAAATCGGAACGATATTTTCCCCGAAATAGGAGGAAGGCGTGCATTTGCGCCGATATTTTATTCGATCTCTGGTCAGAGTACTAATGTATCTCGCCTTGGATGCGGCTAACATGTATGCCTTCCTTTTCTAGTTGATTGAATTCTTGTTGTTACGGTTAGATTTGAGTTTACCTTTCTCCCACCCACTGATCATTATTAAAATTTAATAATAATTTAAATATTTCCTGTTATTCTTTCGTCCAATAGATGTGGTGATTTAGACCTCGTGTGTTGTGGAACCAATAAAAATAAATTCGAAACACAATGTATAAAGTGGTTACAAAACAGTTGTAAATAATTGTCGTTACCAATTGCTGGATTTCAAAATTTTACTGCTGAAATCAGAAGATAAAACCTAATTGTACAATTCGTTACACGTAAGTACTTATAAATATTTGAGTTAAATATGAATAATAATATTTGCATATAATCTATGCTTATGAACTTAGATGGTTTTTGTTTACAAATAATTATTTTAATAATTAAAAGATAAATAAGTGCTTAAACGAAGTACATTTATCATATTTCTCCTTGCCAGCTTAAAAATAAATTTGTTTCATATTCATCTTTATACATCTTTAGAACCTGCACCATAACTAAGAAAACTTTAATGGATCAAAAACTATGTTAATATTACACTGGTATAATAAAAAGCTTAATTTGTCAGTTTTTAATTCATTTCTTAAAATATGTTTAATTAATGCCTATACACAATCAAAAAAAGATTAACTCATATTGTGTTTCAACAAACAATAATTTGAAGAGAAATATTTTAAATGCAATCATAAGTAAAGGCTATTGTGTTGTTATTTCGAAGGAAATTTAATAAATGCTCTTTACGAGTTTTAAATAAATGACGTTTTTAATTATTTTTAATTTGATTTAAAATTTATTATTACGTTATTAATTTATTTATTAATCATGACTAATTAAATTTTTTTCGTATAATTTTTACAGTGAATGTTCCATAAACACTCGTAAGACCTGTAGTCTTCTATAAATTCAAGAGTTTGTTCGTTATTCATGATAACACTAAAAAAAAACCCCAAACACAACGACTTCGGTTCACCAAAACACTGCAAATTGAAAGTTGAAGCGCATAGAGATCCAAGGCTGTTGGAACTTCTTGCGCTACGCTGTGCGCTATGAAAAACTGCTACTTCTGACTCATCTCGGGAATGCCTTGACGCATGCGTCCCTTGCGTTGAGGTATATGGAGAGGCATGCGCTTAGCGCAAGCAAAAGCGCACAAGTGTGGACATACCTATTGAAAGGCAACTCTATTCAGAAAAAATTCTACAATGCTACAATTTACGTTGATTCTGGTATTTGTTTGTTGATTCTTTCCTTAGTAAGTTGCACTTTTATTTTGCTTAGATTTGTTTTGATTAGATTGGCTGCCATCTTGACTTGGCGCAAAAATTTAATTTGGCTACTAACGTATCGGATACTACTTCTCCACCACATATTCATTTTGAAAAAATAAAAACAATATTTCCTTTTATTAGTATTCTCTAATACGAATATAAATTCTCATTGGTATATGATGTCATTATGAGACGTTTAAACATGGAGCTCAATACACACAAGAGGTTTAACTTCCTGTTGAATATCGTTTGCAAAGAAAAAGTGAACAATTTTCTCTTTCTGACGTGAGGCACCACAGTTCCTCCGCTCGCGGGTAAGTATCTTCTCTTGTGTAATAACTTCGAACATAAAAACGGATATCTAAAATGGTAAACCAAGAGAACAAAAAATGAACATCCGAAAAAAGGAGGACAAAAAAATAACTTTAAAAAAAGATCCGTGCGGAAAAAGAGGACATGTTCTCTTTCATAGAGATGTTCTGGCATCCCTACGAGGAGCCTCAGTTACGCAAAAGCAGCCAGCGCTTAGCAACACCATGCTGAACCAATCAGAAGATCCCTTCCGTCACTCACCGTGACCTTGAACTGTGGGACGGATATACTTTTCTTTTCAAAAGATTACGAACACTCTTCAACGTGAGAGGAAAAAGGAAGGAAGTGCATTTTCGAACTATCTGAACTTAATTTCGATTTTTTATAAATACCGGTACAGAATTTTTTTCCCAGTCCAATTAAACAATTTGGAATGTAGTTATTTCTTCATTTAGTTCTGCCCTTTGTTTCCTCTCCAGCAAGACACAATAAGTCTCTCTTGTTATTAAAAGCGGCTTTCTCAAAAAATCGATTCAATAAAAAATAAACAACTGTCATTTTTAATTCTTTAAGATACGCAATTCAAGACTTGTGCTTTCTCAGAAAAATAGAAACACATCAGGGAGAAAGGAAATTGTATATTTTTATTCACAAGTCTAATTCAGAGATGGAATGCTATTCCGAAAGCAGTTAAAATAACAAAAAAATTAACAGATAACAATTTATTTTTAAACCGCAACAGTCGTGGATAAATACAAAAAAAGATGGTTTAAAAATATCAACTTATAAAATTGGATAAATGAATAACGAAATGTGTTAAAAATTCGACAAGGAATAAAAAAATGAAATTATCAATACTCCAACAATTTGAGAAAAAAAAATCAAAGAAATGGGAGTGTTTTTCAGTGGAAATGAACCTGTTTTTGTTAATGTCTACTGTTATAAAATAACAGTCCCCGATAACAGAACAAGTTATCAAAGCAGCCAAACTGAAGGTCAAGAGAGCCGGGCGCTAACTTTCAAACCCTCCATAGGCTTTGAAGGAGTTCCACAGCCAACTGAGAGTCCTTTTTTTTCCGAACACATTCTTTGCTCGTGACGGAAGCAGGTTCACGGGGAAAGGGATTGTTGTTCAATCCGGTTTCCTGTGATCGTCCTTGAAAGGGAAACGCGTAGTTTTCTACCTCTACACTTGCAGTGGGATGGTCTATTTTTATGAGGTAGGCCGAAAGGTTGAGTTTTTGAATGGCTGGGAAAACTTCGTCTGCTTCAAATCTGCAGTCCGTGCCTCTTGTGTTCGGATGTTCTAGGCAAAGAATTGTTTTGGGTTCTTGACTAATTTTTTGCTAAAGAGAACGAGAAACATTCCCATTTCAAGTCGCAAGCTGTGAGGATTTTTTGACTCGAGAAATTGTTTTCGTCAGTAAAATAGTGGAACGGTTCCTTCAAGTGAGATCGAATTTTTGAGTGTAATACCCTCGCCAGATGATTGCTTTTCGATATTTGTGAAATTTGTACGACGGAATAAAAAAAAGCTCCATTGACTACTGCTCCGATGTGATCTATTCTGAAACACCGATATCAAACTGCGTCTCCCTTTCGAAATATCCCCCCCCTCTGTAGCCGATGATGGACTGTTCCAACAAAGTTTCCTAATTCGTTAGAAGTTGGTTTAAATTGTCGAATCCTTCCCAATCTACCACTGTTCAGTTGTCGCAATTCGTGGAAAATATGTTAACGTCTCAAAGTTTTCTAAAATCTACACAAAATGTTGCGATTAGAATGTTGCGGACACAAGAGTGTAGAAATCCATCCAAGTGTCAAGGTTTTAGACACTCTAATTTATTAACATTAATACTTTTTCTAAAGACAAGTTATATCTACACAGTTCTTGAGACTTCCAAAATGAGAAGCCAAAATCATCGCATTACATATTGCGTTCTCTCTGCTCTCATTTAATGATGCGACATCGATGTTTTATAAAAACATCGATGATTTATTGGAGCCGATGTTTGTTCAACATCGATGTTCTTACATTGTCGATGTTTTTACGTTGTCAAAGTTTAAGTTGTAAATGAAAAAAGTACCCTAGTAAAAATAAGATAACTGTGCCAAAAAGTATTTGTTAGTGATGGTAGACCCCATCAGAAAGAGTTTTTCCCCCTAACGGGTGGGATCGTCTCTTCTCTACTATTATAAAAGGAAGTGTTTGTCTGTTTGGGGCCGCAAAATCCTGACGATTCTATGGCACTTACAGCAATGAGATTGGACACACAGGTAGTCCAAATTATTTGCAATTTTTGGGTCGTGGCGAATTTTAAAATTCGATCGATTAATGAATGAATTTAATAGTTTTATACGATTTTAAATGAATTTAATAGTTTTATTCTCCATCGCTTTTTCAAACGCGGAGAACTTTCCTACCCGTGTGACCTTGCAGTCAGGGTTTGGAGACATGCCAAGTTTTTTTCACCCGCAGAACGCGGAGGAAATTATTTTTTTCATTTCCGCTTTGATTTTGCGCGGACGAATAAATTTAAAGCCAGACTCTAAATCTCTTAACTGATGTCAAAGTTCTTTTTTCTATCTCCTACACCAGAGGTGGCCAACCTTTTTTACCATGCGTCTATTTTTTTCACAAAGGAGTTCAGATGCGCCATACCATTCATCCACTCTTATAAAGTGTTTTAAAAATCAAGAAAAATAAAATTAGTATTAAATGTGTAGCGAAATACGTGGAGAATAGATTGTGCAAGTTCCACGCATCGACCTTAAAATGAAAAAATCACGCCTAGTTTTTGTATGTATTGAACTGAGAGCACTCTGGTTTTGAAAATATGAATATGGATTCAGTTATGGCGCCTACTTCAAAGGAATATATAGGCGCAAGAATGCAATGCGCCACTTGTAATCATCTAATGCGCCACAGGTTGGAACCCCCATGTCCTAGACCGTTAAAGATAGAGTAAAAATTTCAACGGATTTTAAATATGCAGAAAATTTCAGTTTAGATTGATACCTAAAAATATGATTTTCTTTAAATAAATAATTTTTTAATTGAATATATCTTCAACGGATTTGAAATCTGCGGAAAATTTTACACCAAATTAATACCTTACACCACGGGCAACGCCGGGCTAGGCACGCAGTGGCTAGTTAGTGAATAAAAAAGTCGACTAAATGGGGTAAAATTTTACAAACTTCTTTTTATTACAAACTGTAAATAACAAATATTGGGGCCTATAATAATTATAGGCTTCCATATTTTTTATAAACAGTTAATAATAATTAAGTTTGTTATGTTTGTCTCATAAGTTGATAATTAATTAATAATAACTAACAATAATTATTGTTATGTACCTTCCTACTTATATAGTTAGTTGTACCTATTTCAAATTGCTGTAAATAGTACTTTCTTTTGTATTATTCAATTTGAAAATAAAAGATTTGTAGATGATTCTTATTAATTTTTTTACTTTGTTTCGACAGTTTAAAAAAATCTTACTTATAAATTAATAAACACGGCCACTGACAAATTCAATCTCACCCCTGGGCGAACATTAAGCCAGTTTTAAAAAAATGGGAAAAAAAGTTTAAATACACTGATGTTTAAAAACATCGATGACTTTTAGGCGATGTATTATCAATAGGACAACTTTTTGCAACAAATACAACTTTTTTTCACACATTGTACGCACTTTAACCAAAATTCCTCCTACATGGGGTTGTAAGTGAGTTATTACCGCAACAGGAATGCAACCACCTGCAACTTTTTAAACTTAGCTCAAAATGAAATAATATAATATTACTATTTCATAGTTAAAATTTAAGCATAGATAAAACAATGCAGATGATTGGAACGCAAAACTTCGTTCACCCAGAGCTGCCAAAAAGCTTGCTGAAAATCAAAAGCAGCTACGAATGTTTGGTTCATCTCCTCGTAGTCAAATTGGAAGGGCCTGCTCGGTAGGGCATCGACCTCATGACAGACTGATCATGAGTTCGAGCCCAGCTGACCGAAAACTCCCGTGTACGCTAAAGGTGACTGGTGCACGAAAAATCTGTCGTGGTCACAAAGTCCTCCATGTTCCCATAATAAATCAATACCTTTGGGGTTGCCGAACCAGGGATTAGTTGGTCTCTGGTTTGGATCAAAATTACAACCGTGTGCCTGAGTATGATTGAATGTCATGAAAATGTGACCTCTCCGTTAAAACGAGACGTGTCGATGTGCTGCCATCTGTTGGCTAAAAATTCGAGCCAAGTCGGACTTCCTCCCAATGGGGGCTCACTTGCATGGAAAGGCGCACCCCTCTTGCCTTCTTCGCCGGGCCTGGCACTCCTTTGGTCTGCCAGTGTAGGCATAAGAAACAACAACAAAATTGGAATCGAAAGCGTACAACATAGAGGCAGCGAATGAAGAGATCAGATCGATGGATTTAAAAGAAGGTCCTTGAAACCTAAACGGAACGGACGTATCAATTACGCAGTACCTTGCCGAAAACTGCGAACCTCCACATCATAATTAATAGAGAATTTACTGGTTGTAAACTTAAAAATGAGGGAAGAAAGTTAAAGGTAGTGACAATGCACTATGGAAAAGGTAAATAATTTAGATAGATGATAGAATTTAGCAATTGATACCATTAGGAGTCCGATTCACGTTCCAAAGGGGGTGGGGACATCATCGAGGATGGGCAAGCAATCAATACCGAAAATAAGTGGCGCAATGCATGAGCTGTGGTGATGATTAGGGAAAAGGATAAAAAAATGTGGGGGGGGGAGAGAGAAGAAAAGGTCAGTGTGGGGGGTCCAGGAGATTCCCAGAGGAGTCCCTGAGCATCGACGTTTTGGACGGAGTGGGAAAGTGTAGAAATCACGGTCAATATGTGTACGCGTGATTTTACCAGAGAGGTGTCATAATGTGGTAGGTTCTGTAAGAGGGAAACATTTGGAAGTCTGTTGAAACATTTTGTAGAGAGTGTTTTGTTGTATTCAAAAATGGGTTCAATATTGAGATCTTTGTGAATGACTTCACGGCGTACATAGTAAGGTGCATTTACCATATGGAGGAGGGTTGTATTTTGGAGGGATTGGAGGTACTTGATTAAAAAACGATTGGAAAAGAATAACGACCTGATGGTTATTGCCTACACTTTTGAGACGATTTTCCTCCAAGTCATTATTTGCTACTGCAACAATGTCAGGCAACATCAGTCTCTGTTGAACGCAGTTTTTTAACGTTAAACAAATGTCTGGCCCAGAATCGGCCATTTAACGTTCTTCTGTATTTAATTATGTATCATAATAATACTGGTGTATTCGACTGAAATTAACCAGAAACTTTTTTTAATTTTTATAATTTTTTTCGAATAATTTATTTTAGGTTTTCGTGTATCAAAAATAATTGCAGGGAGTGATAAATGCAATTTTTCCTATTTTTACTGCAGCAAAAAAGTTGCATAATTATCAACATCGATGTTTTGTTGTCGAACCCTACTCTCATTAAGACCTCCAGCAATAAGTGCACAAGGAAATCGTTTCCAACGTGAAGAGGAATTATGGTATTTTTTTGTCCGTAATAGTTTGCTTATTTTTCTTTACAACTTGACGAATTCAGTTCCAATGTTTACATCGGCATTGATACAGTGGGTATACCAAGTCGTCAACAATAGTCGATCTATGGAAATAAGATAATTTAGAAATACTTCTCTTGCGTCAAATGGGTCAAGTTTGTATTTGCTGCTTGGCAACGACTTAATCAAGCGGCACGTGATTCCTCTCCCAAAGCAAATCTGCCGAAACGAAAATTCGCCGAGTAGATTCGAGTTGATGTTTTAAAAATGAATTCCATTCGATTTTGTCGAGCACTAGCCACTGCGTGATCAGCACGGCGTTGCCCGTGGCACTTCTTTTCGTGGGGTCAGGTGTGAACACTGCTCGCTAGCCCCCGGTGATTGCTGTGAATTCCCATTTGGTATGCTTTGCAAACCAACACCACGGGCAACGCCTTGATGGCCTCGTCATTGTCAAATGCGGCCAGATTCGAATTGCGAAGAGATTATATCGGTGGACGTCACAATCTCTTGGTGAAATATAAATGTTTAATTAAAAAATTATTTATTAAAAGAAAATCAAACATATCGATCAAATGTAACATTTTCCGCAGATTCCAAACTCGTTGAAATTTTCAATTTATCTTTAACGATCCCGATTTTACAAAAAAATAACTAAACAATGCCAGTCAAAATTTTTTTATTTGTTTCACTTCCCTTCGCTGGAATCGTTTGTGCGCAGGAAATGGAATCTGATTTCTCGATAGCAGGTCAAATTCGTATGGGAAAATTTTTTTCTTGTTACAGTTGGGAATTAATTACAACCAAATGAGAATTCGTAGTCTATTGGATGACAGCCACAACGGCGTTGGCCATTGTGTTGGTTTGCTACACAAACCAAATGGGAAATCGTAGCCTATTGAATAACAGTCATAACGGCGTTGCCCGTGACAAATGTCAGAAATAGAGTTTGAAAGTATGTCGTCTCTTAAGGAATAAAGAGGATTCAAAGAAACATAAATGGTACAAAAACGAACACTTTTGGCAAAACTACGACCGTAGCAAAATGAGGTTTACCTAGCACACCACATCGTAATGATGTGTTTGTTTAACAGCAGTAGAGATAATATAGGGGTTCTGGAACAAGAGGATTGAGGATTTTAGGCACAGGATTGTAGATGAGATAAGCATTTGATGGGAGATGATTGTCGTTTGATAAGGTATTCGGGGAATCACTGATAAGGTTTGTGTGGTGTACTGATAAGCTGTTTGAAAGAGGCGAGATAAGGAGAGGGGATGATGTTTGTTTTTATTTTGGTGGGTGAGATACGATCATTTTGTTGACGTATTACTATGGTGATGAAGGACTGGTAGCTCCAACTGGTGGTGGGATGAGCAACCATATTATTGGAATTTAAAAAGGATATTCTTGGATTCGAACCGAGGTCCTTGGGATTTGAAAGCAGACATGTTAACCGTTGAACTATCGAGTAGTTGAGGAAAGGAGGTGTTTAAATGTACTCATGGAGTGTTCGTTATTTGGGACTTGTATATATTTTGTGGAGTGGTGGGATTTTTATTTTGAATAATTAATTATACCTAATTAATTGGATCCAGGCCTTGAACGACTGGTAGTGCCATCTAGTGAGGGGATGGAGAATTAAATGTACTTTAGTGAATATACTATAATATAAAAATAAGGGAATTACGGTATAAATTAAAGACTTAATGACTGGTACCGCCATCTAGGGGTGGAAAAAGTAACAATTAGTTTTAAAATATTTATTTTCTAGCTGTATTTTTAGAGTAATACTTTGGAATTAAATGGTAAATTATTTGAAAGAAAAATAATAATACGTGGATTCGAACCCAGCAAAAGGTAATCGCGGCCAATGGTTTTTACACATGCACTTAAGCCGTTGGGCCACGATCACCTAAATGATTGTGTTATATTAAATAGAGTCTATTGTTTTGTTAATGCGTATAGTACATACTATCAGAGATTGAAAAGTCTAGAAGCTTCTGGAACGTGTGACTCATGGTTTTTTTTTTATCATGTATAAGGTTAATTAAGATAATAGAGTTAAACATGGACTCGCCGATAGGATTTAAGTAAATGAGAAACTTTACTATTTAAGGGAATGTTGTTTTATGATTGTAAGAGAAGAAATATTAGAACTAGATCACCCAATGATTCACATATGACATGTCTGAACTGGAACTTTCTATAGATAATGGTTATCAGATTGTTATTAGCCAATTAGAATTGAATGTACTATTTATAAAAGAGTTAAGATTTCATACAGATCTGTATAACGTTCTTAAGCATTTTGGAGCTTGTTTGACCTACTTTGCTGATCAACATGAAGCGATCCTGCAACTCGGAATCAACGCCTTCTAAGCTTGTTAGGTATACAAGTAACACTAAATCGTGTACCTTTTCTGCTAACGCTATGCCAAACAACTACTACTGCTTGGGTGACCATAAATATGTCTATGTGTCGGACTTTGCTAACACGGTTCGAGTGCACATTAGGCAATTTCAACTGGACGCTGAGGGGCTGCTTTCACCCACAAAAGATGGTATTACCATGACGCCGTTCCTGTGGTACCACTTCTGCAATGAAATGGATGTTATAGCCTTGCCTTTTCGACCCGGAACTGTGAACGTTGTGCGGGACTGCCTTATGATTGCTAAGGACTACATTGGCGACGACATTTATGTATCCATACAGCGTTATTATCAAAAGGAATACAAGCGCATGTTTCAACAAAATACGGTGATGCTTTCGGAAAGTGAATGGAGTGAGTTAAAAAATGTGTGTAAAGTGCTAGACGACAACATTACCAAAGTAATGTTTGGTACTGTACTCATTGAACTGTTGAAATTTGAAGCTCGCAAGTGTGCGCTTCGTACAGATGTCAGTTGCGAGGATGCGGAAATGTGCTTAACAACATCACTCACAGAGGTTTTGAGAGAGCACATTAGGGTCATTCCACGCAAAATGAGCAAATAGGCTGTGGCTGACACATCACCGATTTTAATGAAAATTAGTTTCTAAATAGATCGCATATAGTATGGAGGAACTGCCAAATATTAAATGTCAGAAATGGATAGTTTATTTTTTATTGAATTTTAAAATTCAAGGTCACACACAAATGTAGATTTTTGTAGCACTAATAGTAGCCTGTTTGAGACCCAATATTTCAAAAAGTTATTGACACAAATTATAAATTTTTATATTGTTGCATTCTTCAGTAAAAGTTCTTTCAGGAAATGTCAGAATTTTGTTTAATATCAGGCACTTCTCGTTCTGAAGGATCGGCGAAAATAGAGATTTATCCAATATGATACCAATTTCAAATTGCTCTAGTACCTCTAAAAATGGAAAGACAATATCAAAAATAATTCTTAACAAAGCCCTTCTTCTATATAAAAGGTAGGTATAATTTAGTGATTGTAGTCCTATTCCTTATTAAAGAAAAAAAATAATAATAAAGGAAAATAATTGAAAACGGCGATTTTTCTGTATTTTTAAATAAAAATTTTATTGTAAAGGACAGCTCCGAAAAACTCACAAATTTTCAGTATTATGTGTCCAGATGTATATTATCTGTCCTGAAATTTTCATCATTGTAATTTGCTTATTTTCGTCCCAGGAGCATTTTTAACTAGATGAAAACTATAGTTTTATTTTATCGCATGATGAAACAAAACAGGCGGAAACACGCCATTAAACCATCCATTTCCTCATTGAAAGAGATGCTATTACATTCAATGACAGATAATAGAATAAATAAACACTACTAAATTAATTATGGTTATAAATATGCTTGGGTTGCTATAAACTGATAATTTTTTGCTGAACCGAAAGCTTTCGAACACCGGCGAATGTTCAAGTGGCAATCCATAAGTGTTCCATCCATTGAAATTATCATTAGTCGGTTAGAGAAGTCTTTTGGATTTTCTTGTAATTTTTAGGAAATATTATTACTATGTTTGATTTTGATAGTAAAAGAGATTTTAAAATTCCTGAACTTTCGAAATGTGACGTGGGAGAAATGTTACAAGAAAACTGACATAAAACCCATTATGTAAAAGAAACCGGATTAAAAGAACTTTCCGAACTTACAGATAAAGCCAGAGAATTGTTGTATTTGAAATTAGGTAGGAAGTTTGAAAACATTTGTCTTCACCATGAGAAAGTGTATTTACTGAAGTATACTTACTTATTCCGACGAACTTGTTGAAATCCTTTTAAAAGTCACAAACGTGCCGTGAAAAAGTCCCTGCGAATAATAACACTAGATATTGCCAAGAAATCAGCTGGATTGCTCTCGCCAGGTAAAAAGATCTGTCTCACATGTGAAATTGGTGTTAAAAATTTTATTACAGAAGAGGATGCAACAGATTTTGATTTTGAAACGGAAGCTTTAGAGAAACAGTACGAGAAACTCAATAACAGCCTACAGAACATGGGAGATTCGCCTGTTAAAGAGATTCGTAAACTCAGCACGACTCAAAGAAAACATTATGACAAGAAAATTACAGAAATTTGTTTCAACTGCTAAAATAAATTTGGGAACTGTTTTGCAAGTAAACCTCAATAAAATTAATAGTACACATGCGACTGAAAGTAAGAAAGATTTTTTATTGTTTGATAGAACAGCTGAAAGCAAAGTTTACTGAAACAACATCTCCTGCAGAAAAAATTCAAATTCTAACTCTTGTTCCAAAGAGCTGGAGTCTGGAATTGAATTTTCTACCGCATTGTATTTAGCAAGGAAAACCTAGCTAAGAGACAAGGCAAAAAAAATTAATGACAATATTATTGCAATAGTTATAAACTTTTACGAGTCTGATGACATAAGTCGGCTATGTCCAGGAAAAAAAGACTATGTTAATGTAAACACAGTTGAAGGTAAAGTCACAAAACAAAAAAAGTTGATTCTTTGTAACTTAAAAGAAGGATACCAGCAGTTTAAGGAACAGCATGGGAGTGCAAAGATTCGTTTCAGTAAATTCGCTGAATTAAGACGGAAACATTGTGTACTAGCTGGAAGTAATGGTACACATTCCGTGTGTGTGTGTGCACCATACATCAAAATATGAAACTAATGTTACACGCTATTAAACCTCATTATTCTTTGCTAGAGCTAATGAAATTATATGTTTGTAACATTGAAAAGGAAAAATGTATGTTCGGAGAATGTGATAAGTGTCCAAAAGATCAATTTCGTGCTCAAATAGAAAAGTTTGAGGTTTTCCAAAATTTAGAAGAAATTATTTACAAGCGTTGGATTTCGACCGACAGATCTACTCTAATCACACAAGTCCAGTCAACAGAAAAATTTCTTGACTCACTTGTTGAGAGTATGTCTGGATTGACAAAACATCATTTCATTGCTAAATCGCAGTCCAAATTTTTGGAGGAAAAGAAATTGACTGTTTCCCAGGAGGAGTGCATTGTACTCCTCGATTTTTCAAAAAATTATTCATTTATTGTTCAGGATGCAATTCAAGGATTCCATTGAGAAACTACTCAAGCTACACTGCACCCATTTCTACTTTATGGGAAGGATAACGAAAACAGGTTTCAAATTCTTTCAATGTGTGTTATTAGTGACCATACTAGACATGATACATTGAGTGCATTTGCATTTCAGACTGCCGTACTCCCTTTTATCTACTCCTTTTTTTTCTTTCTGTGGTCTGAAAGGTTTCTTTCTGTGAAAAAACTTATCTATTTCAGCGATAGGTGTTCAGCACAGTATAAAAACCGGAAAAACTTTTCCAACATTTGCCATCATGAATCCGATTTTGAATTGAAGGCAGATTGGCACTTTTTCGCTACAAGTCATGGCAAAAGCCCATGCGATGGAATCGGTGGAACTATCAAACGGTTAGCCGCAAGAACAAGTTTACAGAGACCATACAACAATCAGATTTTAAATGCAAAACAACTATTTTCCTTCTGTACTTCAACCATTTCAAACATCAAATTCTTTTACGTGCCTTCAACTGATGTTATTCAAATTGAGTCTTATCTTCAACAAAGGTTTAATGAAGTGACCGCAACCATTACGGGAACTCCGTAACTGTCATTGCAACATTCCTATTCCAAACTGTACGACACTAATTCGAGTGTCATATTTATCGCAATCGCCAGGAAAAGAAGTAAAGAGTTTAAAAAGAATTCAGCAGCACAAAAAAAAATCACGTTTCAATAATAGAAGAAGCAAAGTTTAACTTGTGAGTTTTACCACATCGTGAATTTGAAAAGGTAATTAGTTAAAATTCATAATTTCTATGATACTACGTTGAAATTTTTAAGCTTGTTTTGACACTCATTTTTTCTGCTTTTATAATTCACCCTTAAAGTTAAACATGATTTGGTATTTCTTTGTTGAATTAGGGTTTCATTATCTATATTTTATTTCACTGTTATCATTGAAGTTCTCGTAACAGAAATAGAGTGGGAAGCAAATGTTGTGATTTTGTTTTTATTATTGTTGCTTTAGGACTCAGATTACAATCCTGATTTTTTTTTTACAAGTAATATATATATTAAACTGTATTCCTGTGAAATGTTGGTTTTGTAAAAGCTGTCCTTCATTTGATTTCTTATGCCTATTTAGAGTAGAAAATTATCATTTTGTACTTTTCGTTAGCTATTTTGAAGATGAAAGAATTAAAATACGACTTCCAAACTCTACCAGTAATATTATCATATCTAGCATTGTAACTGGCATGAATTTAAAGTATGTCGTAAAATTTCTTCAGCCCATAGAAATGTTTTTAATTCCGTCAAAAATGACAATTTTCCATTTTTTGCAACTAAATTTTGGATTAAATATGATGCTTAAAAAGGTTGTTGCCACAGTGAAAAAAAAGAACATTTTGTACAGATTATAAAAATGTAAAACATGTTTGTCTACGTTAAGTAGTTTTTGAGAAACAGAACTTCAAACATGCAACATTAAGCGATCTCGCAACTGTTCTTCAAAGTTGGAAGTCCTAAAAATGCCTCCAATTTCGAAAATATTTAATTTTGAACCTAATTCTTTTGGATATCTTTATTTATGCATAAACTAAACCCCTGTACCAAATTTCATGAAAATCCATTACCATACGGCCACGGGTTTTTCCTGATTTGTGCTCATTTCACGTGGAATGACCCATTAGTAAAAGTGTGCAGTGTGTGTTTGATTGCTACGGCTGCCAGCAGCAGTATGCAAATCAACTAGGGCACGAGTGTATGACTTATAGCGATGAACAAAAGCTACTAACTTATGGTAAGCTAGCTATTTATAACATGAACTTGAAAGACATTGCAGTAGAATTTGTTAATAGTAATAATAATTTATGTTGCTATATAACGGACGGTTATTTAAGAAAAATTAATATTCAGCGTTTACTAGAAAGCGCTAAAGAATTATATACTGCTGTTGATTATAGTGTTCCTTATAAATCATATTAATAAAAAGTATTATTTCACGTATAGTAGTGTATGTCTTCATTGTTTACAGCTTAATTATTGTTACATGTAAGTTTTTATTTTCAGAGTAAAAGTATGTATCTTTATTATGTCTTAGATTTAAAGATGTTTAAAAAAACCAAAGTAGTGTTTGATAGTGCAGCAACTGTTTTAAATTGTAAAGCATGAAATTCTAAACCAGCCAGAGTTTTAACTTTTAGAAATGTATAGATACTGTGTCTTTTAGATTTGCAGCTCATTTGTAGTTGAGATACCATAAACGTAAGTGACATTCAACTGCGTAACTTTAATTCAATTGATGTAATGGCTAATCAGAAAATCAGAGAAATTTATTTGGATCCAACTCAGCCAGGAAGCTTCGGTGGTATAAATGCTGTTTACCGTGCATTAGAAAAACAGAAAAGTGAAATACCCAGGAAACAGGTACAAGAATGGCTCAGCAAGCAAGATACTTACACACTTCACAAATCGGCCAGACACAATTTCCTAAGAAACCGCGTTATTGTAGGAGGTATAGACAAGCAGTTTCAATCTGATTTAGTTGACTTGCAATCTCTAACCAAGTTCAATAAAGGGCATAAGTATTTACTGACGCATTGATATATTTTCAAAGTATGCGTGGGAAATACCTTTAAAAGACAAGAAAGGCCTTACCATTTTAAAGGCATTAAAAAAAATTTTAATGAACGGAAACCTAATGTATTACAAACGGATAAGGGAACGGAATTTAAGAATAGAGTGGTACAAGGGTACTTAAAGAAAATGAATGTGCACTTCTTTACGACAAGTAATGAAACCAAAGCGAGTGTTGTTGTTGAAAGATTTAACCGCACCTTGAAAGCTAAAATGTGGAAGTATTTCACTGAATTCAATACACATAAATATATAGATGTCATTGATAAATTGATTTACAGTTACAATAGAACCTTTCACCGTAGTATTAAAATGGAACCAATATCTGTAAACCTTGACAATCAACAAAAAGTATGGCAAAACTTATATGGAGATCTAGCACAAGCTGAAACAAAACCTAAGTTTAATGTAGGAGACACAGTACGTATTAGTAAAACAAAACGGCTCTTTGAGAAAAGTTCTAAAAATAATTGGACAAGAGAGATTTTTACTATACATCAAATTATTCCTAGAAAACCAGTCGTTTATAAGTTAAAAGATTTGGTTAATGAAATAATTGAGGGCACTTTTTATGAAAAGGAACTTCAAAAGGTGTCGGATTCTGGATACTATCCTGTGGAAAAGGTACTAAAAAAACGTAAAGTTGGCAAAAAAATAGAATATTTTGTAAAATTTTTAGACTACCCTGAAAAGTTTAATGCATGGGTTTCTGATGTGAGACACCTATAAATACTGAATAAGATATTATTATTAGCTTAGTGTTAAAAATGTCTTTTTACGTGACGTTGCCTTCGGATAGCTCCCTACAATATTTCCCCGAGAACAAGATTTCTAGTTATACGACACAGTTACCCACTCCTATAAGTTTAAACGGTGAATGGGAAGTAGGATTAGCTGAAATAATATACCCCCACACATGGTATAATATAAATGAAAACAACAATATATACGGTTTTGATTTAGGAGATGGAAAATTAATTACTAGAAAAGTACCTGCTGGATGTTATGAATCGGTACCAGATATCTTAAAGGCTATGTACTTACCGGCACATGAAAATAAGATAAAATTTCAGTTTAACAACAATACCAAGCGGGTTAAAATAAAAGTTGAAAACGATGCCAAAGTTATTTTACAAGAGGGACTCAGTACCCTCATTGGATTTATCCCTCAAGTAGTACAAGGTGTATTGGAAAGTTCTTTTGTTGCTGATCCAAACATTTCATTCCCCTATTGTACGTATATAGTGATATTGTAGAACCCCAAACAGTTGGTAATATACAAGCTCCTCTTCTGCGAGTTGTTAAGGTAACCGGTAATGATGGTGAAATAGTTAGTGCTTTATACGATCGACCTCATTACGTACCAGTCATACGGCAGCATTTTCAAACTATTGATATTCAAATTCGTTTAAATTCCGGAGACTTAGTACCCTTTGAAAGGGGTAAGTTACTTGTTGTTTTGCATTTTAGGATACGGCAATTACTATAAATACCAAAGAACGTAAGAGAACATATTCATTTTAGTGATACACGTTGATTGTGTGACACCAATGTGACGAGTGTACCGTATGTGTGTTGTTCTAAAAAGTTTGAAGAGTATTATGCAGGTCAGACAGGCTCTGGAATGGCTTTCTATAGGGGTAACAATTCACAGAAAGGGTACGGAATTGGTGGCATGTTTCGTCGTTTATTTCGTAAAGCTCTGCCGTTTCTCTTCAGTGGTGCGAAAACAGTTGGAAAGTCAGTTTTAAGAACAGGGACTCAGATAGCAAATGATATTTTGGAGGGGAAAGACTTAAAACAATCAGCAGAGAATCGCTTCAAAGAAGAGAGTAAAAGTTTAGCAAAAAGAGCTATCAATAAGGCGCATTTTATGTTGGGTAAAGGAAAGTATAAAAGAAAGCGTACAACTGCAAAACGAGTCATTACAGTCAAAAAGCGAAAGGTGCAAACACGCGATATATTTTATCCATAATGGCGTTTGTTTTAAAGGACTCTCCAGAATGTGCCAAGTCAGAATTAGAATTATTTCACTTACCTCCGACACAGACAGTTATACAAGGCGGGCAATGGGTGCAATTTCACCCGTTATCGAACGTAGCTGACGGTGGACCTGTAGAATTTCACGTTTCTGGTAGTGGAGAGGATTATATGGATTTATCTCAAACACATTTGTATGTAAGAGCCAAAATTTTAAAAAGTGATGGAAAGACCTTGACGCCAGATGACACTATAGGCCCTGTTAACATGTTTCTTCATTCCTTGTTTTCCCAAGTTGACGTTAATTTGAACGAGCGTTTAGTTTCCAGTTCAAATAACATGTATCCTTATAGTTCTTATATAGAAACTTTACTAAATCACGGATCTGACAGCAAAAACTCGCAACTAACCTGCGAACTTTTTTACAAAGATACAGGCGAACACTTGGCCAACGAAACAAATAAGGGTACAATAAACAAATACTAAAAGATGCAACTTCTGCAAGCTAAGTTCAACTATAGATATGATAGGTGCTATACACAGTGATTTATTTAATCAAGATAGACTTTTACTAAATCTAGTGGATTTAAAAATTAAACTCATACGTAGCAAACCGGAGTTTTGTCTGATGGGGACAGGAGATTATAAAGTAGTGCTTGAACATGTCTCTTTATTTGTGCGTAAAGTACGTGTTAGTGTAGGTGTTACTTTAGGTCATAGTAAGGCTCTGGAGAAAGAAACAGCTAAATACCCTATTAATAGAGTTTTAAGTAAAAGTTATTCGATTCCTAAGGGGAATATGTCCATTACCCAAGATAATATTTTTGTGGGTCAAATGCCAAAGAGAGTCGTTATTGGATGCGTAGATAACGATGCATTTCACGGAAAATATCAAAAATCTCCCTTTCAATTTAAGCACTACAATTTGAATTTCATAGCACTTTATGTGGATGGCCAACCTACACCCTATAATGCACTTCAACCTAATTTTGCGCAGAACAATTATATTCGAGCTTATCAGAGCTTGTTTTTAGGAACAGATAAAATAGGTGACAATTACGGAAACAACATTTCGAGAGAAGAATACCCCAAAGGTTTACACATTACACCAAACACATTACTTGCTTTTGACTTGTCTCCTGATCTTTGCGATGGCGAACACCTCAATCTCATAAAACATAGTAATATGAGATTGGAAATGAAATTTCAAGAGCCTTTAGAACACACCATAAACGTTATAGTGTATGCAGAATTTGAAAACGTGATTGAGATCAACAAATCTAGAAACATCATTTACGACTTCAGCAATTAAAAAAGAAAATGTTTGCACAACATATTATGCGTATATTATCACAAGACCCTCAAGCTGCTCCATTCTTTAGAGGTGTATATTCAGCAGACAAGATACCTCGCGTACGTGGAAAATGTGCTATGGTTATTAACGTGGATCCGCACTCTAAACCAGGATCGCATTGGATTGCCATGTTCATTGAAGGCAAATCTCTAGAACTATTTGACTCGTACGGTCGCTCCCCAGAACATTTTGAAGGACCCATTTTACGATTTATTTCTAAATTTCCTAATGTGAATTGGAACCCCTTCCCTTTTCAAAGTATCACTTCCAATGTATGTGGACCTTATTGTATTTATTATTTACTGAAAAGATGTCAAGGAAAATCTATGTATTCTATATTAAAATATTTACAACATAGCAAAAGAAATGATTTTAGAATGTATCAATTTGTGAAAAAAAGATATGGTGTAAGATTTATCTATAAAAAGTAATAAAAAAAATTTATATAATTTAATTTTGTGTTTGTGTAATATTTTTTAATAATAAATAATCTCAGGACATATATTTATACAAACTAAAGATATTTTTATTTATAGCTAATCCATTCATTCTTTTTAGCATACATTTGCTTCTTAACAAGCACTTCGGGTACAAGTTTCTTTAACATATATTCATTTGCAATGTATTCAACAGGTAAATTCATTTCTTTTACAGCATTCTGAAACACATTAGTTCCAAAGGGAGCTCTCTTTTTATTTCTTAAGATGTAGTCAATCAAGAGAACTATATTTGAACGGGGTATAATTTTATTGTTATAAATAATTTTCCCCTGTTCTGACCACTTTATAGTATTTTGTGCTTTCTTTAAAAAATTGTACATTTCTACAGCAACATGCTTTTGCCTAATTGGTACTGTTTTCAGAACACTTTCCAAAATAGTGTCCTTTTCTTCACTTTTAAATGGTATTTCGTTTGAAATGTTGGTAGGAATTTCAGCCTGCTGAATCTTTTGATCCTGAACTGGTGAGTTTTCTGTCTGCATTGGAAACTTTACGTAATGTTGCAAAATTTGCACATAGAGAATGGCCTTTTCACTGTCACTCAAAGATTTTTGTCTTAAAATGTCATGCATTTTTTTGTCCAGTTCGGATAAATGTTCATTTACTAAAGCGGGGAGTCTATCCTCAGGAACTATCATTAATTTCTTACTGTACTCCATGGATAAGGGATCCTATCACCGAAATGGCTGCTGGCAATAATATACTTAAAATGCCTTCTCCTTTTTGGGAAATGAGAATTTTACGCTTTTTGTACAAAGGGACTGATTTATCAGCTAGTTTTCTAATACTGTGCTTATACAGAGAAAGTTTGTGTTTTCTATACTTTGAAACAGGAACGTTACCCTTTAATAAATTTAATGCGCATTCACACATAGATTTTATCGTATTATTCGAACACTTTCGCAAAAGAGCGGATTTTGCTTTACTCTTTGCCACTTGTTTAAGCTGTTCTAATTGCTGTCTTGTACACTTAGTCATACTGATAACAAATGATAACTATGCAAACTAATCAAGGGTATTTATATGATAACTGAACTTGTAACACTTTTCCCGACTCACGCGCGTCTCGTCAGCGAGCCTGATAAAGATAGAAAGTATCTTGAGGGAACAAACCAGTGCGTGAACGCCACGAGTCATCCGTATCAGGTTTCAAATCTACCAGCAGATAACCGTAAGGTTTGCTTGTTGCATCTTGAAATACTTCTTGAAAGAATTTGCTGTTGGAGGGGTACAACTGTCGACCTAAATGGGTTATCTGAGATCTATCTCTTGGGTTTTTAAATAAAACCAGGTAATGACTGTTTAAGGAAATATCCCTCATCTGAGAAGATTTATGGAAGACATTTTGTACAATAAATACAATGCTTAAATTCCTATGGTGACTGCCCTTTGTGAACAATTTTGTAAGTTTTGTGTCGTTTCCTAACTCTGTCATTAAATCGTCAATGACTATTAGAGCGTCTGAAACTGTGTTTAAGACAGCAGGCAATCCTTCGTGAAACTGCACAGCTGGCATTCGACTATACAAGTGTTGATAAGCACCATAGCACCAAAGTACTTTCGTTGGAAAATTATCTATAGTTTTCTGCTCAATAATGTTTTTCACAAAATACGTTTTACCACACCCCGTTGGTCCTGCTACTAGCATAGTAAAAGGGTGCTTTAACTTTAAGAGTTCCATGTTAACTGATATATTTTAAAGAAAGCTCACCATTTTTATACTTTACAGAATATGTCAGTGCAGCCTTTTATTGTGTATGCAACAAGATCGCACTCACTAAATGAATCCACGATGTTTTGAGTATATTCTAAACAATGGTTCTTAAAGACGCTTAAACAATTTTGTACACATTCGCATATTGTTCTGCCACACTTTGAGTTGTTAAAATAAAAGTTGTAGAAATTATTGCATTTGATATAACCTATTAAATCAATGTTTTGATAAATTTTATATATTTCTAAGGTCGTTGCATTTTGTATTAACCTGGGTAAAGAGTCGTTAGCACCATAAAAACAACTCCATATAACATATACAGAAAAACACAAGTAAGAAAGTATAAGTATACTAATTAACAACGTATGTGTTCTGGGAGGTTCCATTTTACAGGTCTTACTCTGGCAAATGCTTTTCTACACACTAATATTTTGATATGTAAACACTCATTTTAAATAGCAAATATAATCTTTAAAAAAAATTGTGAATGAAGAAATAATTTTCTAAGGATAAGCAAAATATTTATTTATGAACATTTAAAGTAAACATACATTATACATACAAATTTATTTACATATATATACAATTAAAACTTTTATTCATGCAGCTTTTAGAAATTTGTATACAAGTGGTAAATTTATAAGATTCATATACACATTATATAAATATATACACACTGTAATTATCATACACTTGAAAAAGCGTCATTTGCATTTTTTTTGCCTAATTTTATAATGTCCATGCGCCAACGTAGTTTTTCCATCATCTAGAATGTATCGTTTATTGTCAAAAGGACATAGGGCAGATTTGTTTAATTTAACGGTTGTTAGTTTATGGTTTCTACTCAAAATTTTAAAACAACTTTCTATGCTTCTTTGTTTTTCAAAGAGGCACTTTTTATAGTCAATGTGTCTTATTTTCCTTTTAATAATATTTTTTCTCACTCCTTTTGCTGTTTTCTTCTCCATGGTTGAAGTGTATATTGAATACATTTTGGGTTTTAAGCCAACGAACTCAATAGCCACTTCACCTACAAGTTCATCTTTCATTTTTCCTAGGACTTTTTTGTTACTATTACTAAATATCGCATGATCATTAGGATAATCGGAAGTGTCGAATAAATTCAAATCTTCCTTCATATCCTGATAAATGTCCTTGGTAGTTATTTCATAGCAGAGGGAGTCGGTGTCAGTGAAAAGAAGTTTTGCTTTAGAGTTGAATTTAGTTTTAATGAAATCATAATGAAAATTGTACATTAAGATTTTAGAAATATCAAGAATAGAAAAACCTACATAGATTGGACGATTAAGAAGAAGTGAAATGTTTCTTCGTTCAACTGATACTAAGTCCTCTGCTATAATTTTAAACGATTTAAATGCAGGTGAAGCAACTAGTTTTTTCGCTCTCTTTCCTTGAGATATTAAATCTACCGAACATCTGTTTCTTAAATTTTCCATGGTTTTCCCAAAAACTGCATTATTTAATAGTTTAAAGAAATCTTTCTCAAAAGTTGATTTTGCTAGTTTTCTCTGTTCAGTATTGAAATCAATATACCTCTTCAACCAAGGAGTCTGAAAAAATTTCAACACTCTATGTACTCTTTCAATTTTCATGCCTTTTGCAATGTAAGTTTTCAAATTTCGATAATGTAGGATATATTTCTTTTTATCGTTCAAATTAGGTATTAACTTGCAATTTGAGGTGGTTTTTAAGTGTAGAGATTCAGCCAGAGTTTTACTAAAATCAGAAAGCATGTCTGGAGTTACTATGTATTTTTCAGGGGCCAGAGGATAGTCATTATGAAGGTCATGTAAGTGAGAGGGGTAGGATAAATCCACTTCTAAGATATATCCTTCGTTAGAATCGTCAGATGCGGAAAGGACGTCTGTTGAGGGGTCCACCCATTGAAACCCATGAGTTGGTAAACTCTGGGACATTGCCCATCCATACAAATTGTTTGCGTCTAAGTACATAATGTACTTAGAAGGAAGGGAGGAATCGTAACCTTCTAAATAAGGATTATTTGCCTTTCCATACCTGCTCGATATCATGGCGATTCCCCCTCTGATGCCTTTTTCAATAAAAAGATGCATATCTAAGTCAGTGAGAAGCTCCAACCTGACATTAGACATTCGTAAACAGGCTTGCCAAGCTAGACCAGGTGCGGTAAATGCATGGCAAGGATCAATTTTATAAAATTGTAGACAGATTCTTCGAAAGTTTTGAAAAACATCCGCCAGAAGAAGAACGTCACTACACACATATAAATCGTGGTATTCACCCAAGTTTGAAAGTTGAAATAAATCCCATACATTTACGGCATGTTTATAATCGTCATCTGAAATTTCTTCCTCGGTCAGTGAGCTGTAAAAGTGTTCTTTCGCTGGCAGTTTAGTTTCAGAAAACTTTTGAAATGAATCCATGTACTCGTACGGATAACAACCTTTCCGGAGCATATGCTCAGTTTTATTACCAAAATAGGCACGTGTTATGGAGGCTTTATCAGGGTTTAAGTTATTAATTAGTTTATCGAGTGAAGTATTTAAAAATTGTAGGGAGTCTAAAAATCTAAGGGAGCTAATAGAGAAGGAAATAAATTGTTCTGTGTTATTCGGAATGCATTGAATTTTTCTATTTTTAATTTTACCAAGGGTTTGTGTGTGTGTGTGTGTGAATTATTAAATGACTATCAAGTTATGCTTAATAACAGGGATATGGGAGGCTAATTTAAAATTTAAATTACACTCATTGTGGGCAGCACCTCTATATCGACCGGTTAAATGGTCATGGTCCCTGACTCTATCGTGGTGAAGTAATTGGTCGCAAATGTGGCAAGCTGTAGCTGCAGCAAAGTTTTCTGCATCTTGAACTGAAAAAACCATAGGCACGTTTGTTTTTAAGTGAATAGTATCTGCCTCAAAAAGAAGTCTAGTAAGAAAATTCTCCACAGCTTGCTCCCCACGATAAATTACTGGATCTTTAACCAATTTACCATCAGGGTCAACAATGACAAAGGCGTACCCGCAAGGAATGTGATTAGAAATAGGGATAGTGTAAGAACGGGTGGGGTTGGGGAGACAAGTGACTTGTTTTTCCAAAATACACTCAAAGTCCGCATAAATCGTGAAGGGGACAGGGAGTTGCATATGAAAGCTTTGAAACTTAAGCCATTTTTTTTCTTCAGAGGGCAGTTTAATTTTTTGAGGGCCGTGTTCTTTACAAATTTCAGCATGAGAAATGAGAGTACTTAGACTGCAAAAGTGGTGTAGGCAATAATTACAGTAAAAAGATTGTCCTTTGTATTTTGTTAGATCTGATAAAAGGGCATTCAAATTTTTAATGAGACAAAAATGTCTTTTGTCTTCGTTGGAAATTAATAACAAGTTAATATGTATATTAAATTTATGTTTAGTTATTTGCAAGGGGAATATTTCATTTTCGTAAGCAAACACATTAATGGATATCTCATTAAGTCTTTCAAATTTATCAATTTGATCGAGAGGAGTGGGAAAAACAATGCCAGTTACATTAAGACTGTTTTCAAATGCAAGATAATTACTCACCCTATGCGGGTTCTCTGTTGCGGGATGCATAGCAGCTAAAATGCTCCAAATAAAACATTTCTCATCTTCATTTTGAATATTGATGATTGCATGCTTCAGCTGAAGTTTTTTAGGGAGAGGGATGTAAGATGTTGCTGCCAATGGTCTGTAAACTGCCAACTTCAGTTCCATGCATAAAATAACATCTAGCACCCAGCCGGATCCTCTTCCCTCAAACTCTTCAAACGAAGACAGGACCTAAAAATATTATACATACAAAAAGTAACTTGTAAAATTAATCATATTTAAAGTACAAGTTTAAATTTAGGGAATAAAATTATTAAAGGTGAGTTTCATAAAATAAATAGAACTAACTTTCAAAAATAAAGAAATTCATTCAAGTAAAATCATCAGGTGAGCGGTTCTATATTTCAATTAAAAATATTACAACTTAGTAAGCAAAATAGGTATGAATTGAGTTACAAATGTTAAGAATAAACTTTAAAAAGCGTTTGTACTTACTTTATCAAGTGAAACTTGAAGGTTGGGTGGAGATTCAGCCAGAACGATGTCGCATTTACTCCTGAAGTAGGCAGTACAAGTCTCATACTGCTCCTCTAAAACCCTTCTTGTGAGTACGCAAACGAGATTTAAATAAAATTTGACACCGTTTTCAGCTCTTGCAAAATCAGAAATTTTCTCAACAAGTTCAAGTTGAATGGATTGAAGAAATGTCTGAATGTCGTTTTTTGTTTCGTCTGTCGGAAACAATTCAATGGTGGAAAAAGTGTTCAGAGTCTTTGCAGGGGAGATTCTTGCTCTTGAGGTTGAAGGATGACTAATTCCTTCTGATGTAGAGGGTTCAGAATCAGCCGCTTTCCTTTTCTGTCCTTTGCAATTATTGTTTTGATGTCTTTTTAAATTATCGAGACGATCGAATATTCTTTTACATTGCAGACACTTGTGCCGGTTCGAAGCATGCACACTTCGCATATGCCTTGAAATATTATGTCTAAGAGAAAAAGCTTTACCACAAACAGGACAATCCAAGCCGTCAAACGGTTGTAATAATTCGGCATCCGAAATATCCCCAAAATCGGCAAGAGATGTAATTTCATCGGTGAGGGGAAACTCGGTGGTTTCAAATTCCTCTTCGAGAGACATCCTCGTTAAAGCGGTTACTTTTTCTCAAATGTTAATTCTCGCATCGAATGAAGGTCTGTGACCCTAATCGTTCTTATATAGGGTTTAATGGGAATTCACCCCTCAGTTTATAAGATAACAACCCCTTACACTCTCTCTGTCTAAAAAGTATCGTCAAGTTCTAGAGACTTCAGTCTGGGACACTATCAGTAAGTAAGCATATAGGCTCAACCTGCTGCTTAATTAAGATTGTATATATCTAAATAGAAAGGCTCTTGATCATGTCCTAAAAGTTTGAGACTTTATAAAACCACATGTATGATTCACTTTATACCTTTTACACAACGTTTATAAACAACATGTAAAAAACAAGTGAATTTCTTTGAGTCTAAGCGTTTTAATTAATTTTTGTAAAAATAAAACAATTATTGAATAAAAACACATCTCCCCTTCCCTCACGACCCTCTGATATCCTTCCATCAACCGTTATCTCCCCTCTTTTAATAGCTTATCAGTACACCACACAAACCTTATCAGTGATTCCCCGAATACCTTATCAAACGACGATCATCTCCCATCAAATGCTTATCTCATCTACAATCCTGTGCCTAAAATCCTCAATCCTCTTGTTCCAGAACCCCTATATTATCTCTACTAACAGCATATGTTAGTGTCACTTTAAACGCAAGTTTTGATCCAGTTAGTAATCATTCGAAATCATCAGTTTTGAGTAGATCAAATAGACAAAATTATATTTTATGAACGAGATGATATTAGCCGAATGGCTCCTGGACGTGTAAAGTTTGAATTGTTCAAACCTGAAAATCCATCAGAGTTTGCTAAGAGCAAGATTTTTGAATTGTTCCCAAAGCATGTTATTTTGAATGAGAAGAGATTCTAATAAATAAGATTCCGCATAATATTTGCTTATGTATGTACTAGGGCAAGCCTCGAAATAGATTTTTTAATACAGGTGCACCTTGCGCACCTACGTTTTTAAATTAGGTGCACAGATTATATTTTAGGTGTAGATTTAAAAAAACATATTTTAAGAGCATTTCTGTAATGTAAACTACTTTATTAGTTGGGTATGTTACAAGTAGGTAGTAAATAAAAATATTTAAACATTTTTTTTATCTGCGAAATTATTACTTACAAATATTCAGTCATCATCAGACATTGGTGGGCAATCAGAAACGTCTACGTTTTTGGCAGATCTTTACCCATAAGGTTTAGTGTCCATCCTTATTTTTGTATTTTTCCTTCATTGCAACATTTTCTGAATTAAAGTTTCCACATAGTGTTTATTTAGAAATTTTAATTACGTTCCTTAGAGGGTGAAAAGTTGATATATTTATATTTTGTTCAAACATCAAAATAACATAAAATACGTTTCCCCCGCTTTTTTTATAACGATAGGTGCATTGGGTGCACCTAGAGGGATAAAATTAGGTGCATAATTTTATTTTCAGGTGCACAGTGCACCTGTGCACACGGGTATTTCGAGCCCTGTACCAGGGATGTCAATAACCATCCGGTAAAAACCGATAAGTCGGTTTTTTCGTTTCGGTTAACCGGTTATTTTTTTCGGTGTTTTCTTGGCACGGTTATAACAGCAGTTGTTATTTTAAAAACTAATAACCGGGAAAAAACCGACCCCGAAAATTCAAGAAAATTATATTCGTGGATTGTGTTTATGGGATGCAAAAGGTTAGTTTTTTATAACTGACTTTTCAAGATCCACATAGTTTATATCCCTTTTCAACCAACCGTGACATAGCTTGTTCTCATTCTCTGACTTTGCATTGTTTAGTCTATGCGGGTTGAGGTATAAACAAAGGGGTGAGCGATGACCAAAGTACATTTATACCAAACAACGTTTAATTATGATGTAAAATTCAACTGGAGATGCCAAACACATATCTTTACAGGCGCCGAGTTTGAATCGGGGGCAAGTAATGATACCGAAAGTGCTTTCGGTGATCAATTTTTTATATATATTTGTATCTGTTTTATGGAGAAATGTATTGCAACTCGCCTCATGTTTTTAATAAGTGTGCTTAAACGTAAATTGTCTGAATTTTGGTTCTCGCAAACACACACACACGACAAGTATCCATCAACAAAATGAAAAATGAGCAATTAAGTAAGCGAATAAGATCTAAAAATGTATTCGACAACAATCACAATAATTCATTAGAATACATGTGACTAGGTGGCTACAGTCTATGCAGTTAGTCATTTTTTTTTATTCCCTTTCTTTAATAGTGTTCTATTTATGTAATTATTAATTACGGACACTGAGCTTCATAGTTTTATGCCTTTGTCGAATGTTTGGAAACATCTTGCTAAACTAAATAAAAACGAAGCTCAATGTAATTTTTGCATGAAGTCAATTAAAAGTGGAGGAGGAACCTCGAATTTATGGCAACATCACAAATACAAACATTCCGAATTTTCAAGATGAAAAGGTAAGTTTAAATATTTTTTCCTTTTAACCTTAGTAAATGGGTTGAGTGCAGTTGTGATGTAAAAAATAAAAACAGCGACATTTAGCATTTTTTTATTTACAACTAAATAGAAACATCTTGAAGTTTTTAAAAATCGGTTATTTTAAAAAACGGTTTTTTTTTTACTCGGTTAAACCGGGGCAGTTATAACCAGACGAAAAAAAAAACCGAACTGAAAACCGGTTATTTTCTGAGAGTTGACATCCCTTGTATGTAACACGAGAATTTCATTTTGGGGCTGTAAATATAGCAATTGGTGGAACATTACACTTTCATATTGAAAGTGTTCCCGCTTACTCCCATTCATTCCCAGAAAAATTACTGCGCTGTCCTAGAAATTGTTGGCTCAGCCAATGTTGCGCTTGCAAATATAATATATAGGATATTTAAAAGTTTTATCCATTGACAGAAGAATTTTGCCTGATATGATATTTTTGGAAAGGAGAAGCAGAAAACAATCTTCAAACCGCAAGCAATTACCACATTTATACAGGGCATGATTGTTTTACATTTGTTTTGTCGATCACTTTCGCATACCTCACAAATTCCCCCATCACCATCCCTATTAAATATTTCGAAGAATTCCCTCTTTTTATGTTATGAGTTTGATATAATTTTCTCCTTTGGTTTGAGATAATCTGCTTTTATTCTTATTTCCTCTTTGAACTTTTTCTTATTTTGACCTTTCTTTCACACTATACCAACCACCTTTTGTCCCAGCATCTGCATGGTCTTTATTTTCGTTCTGAACCTTTCTTCTGAGGTAGGACTCACTCACTAGAGCATGATATAGAAATAAAATACAGAACTAACAGAAGGTATAATGTAAATAAAAATTTTCCTTAAAACTTTCATTGCTATTAATTTATTAGTAACAGCTGAGCAGCTCTTTCATTTATCTGATCAAATACTGGACACAGGCTCCTATTTTATATTTAATTTTCCCCAAACAATTGCGAAACACAGTCATTTTGAAGTATCTAAATTTATAGCAATGATGTCATTAAAATCTCACTCCATCAATAGAGAGCAGTACAGTAAACATGACACTGACATTTGTTGACCTTTACTCGTCAAGAACACAAGAGAGAGAGAGAGAGAGAGAGTTAGCTATACTAGAATGCAACGTTTCTTGGCACAGACGCCCCGCCCTGGCGGAGGGGTAAAGTGAGTGATCCGTCTCCTGTTGGGTTACATGGAGAGGTTTAGAGGAGACGTCACACTTCCAAGCTTCTAACTTGGCGCATTAATCTAATTTGGCCTTAAATTTTGCACGTAAATGTTTTGACAGCTTGCCTGTCAGTTGATATAAGAAAAGCATAATTATAGTAGTTTTAAGATATTTTTATACAGTTAGTAATAGATAATATCGAAAGATATTTTTTGAATTTGCAATGGTATTTGTTTAAGTTATTGCTATCTAAAAATTTTCAAAAAGAAGTATCTCAGGTAGCAAATGAAATTTTTAAGGTTGTCATTGAAAAATATGTATGAGGTGTGCCCCAGCGTGTTATATTACTGTTCGAAAGAATATAATAGAATTTACCCCAATAAATACTTGCCTGAAATTTAAAAGAAGATTGTACTTCAATTAGTTAAAACTTGTATTGTAATATAAGTTTTATAGTATTCTTAAAGTTGTGATTTTTCCAAAATGCTGCAGTTTTGAGCTGTCAATTTTCTTGCCGGGGTGCGATATGTCGGTCAATATTGCCCAGCGTAAAAATGACCTCCTGGCAATAATACTAAATATCGGTTTTCGACATTGATAAATATTTTTTTTCTGACATTGCTCTATGAGTTTTAGGTCATTGCTCAATATTAGCTTTACGATACTGCTCGATGTTCTTTTTAACATTACTCAATATCTGCTTCACAATATTGAGTTATTTTCATTCAATATTAATCAATATACTTCTTATGGCTAATGTGATTGTTTATTTAGAGGGTACACAAGATTACAGCAATCTTAAATTTTAAGAATTCTAAAAATATTACTCATTAAAAAATATAACAGTTTATAAAATTGAAGAGAACATATAATTTTTTTTAACTTTTAATTTTTAGAACCATATTTATAACAATTTTTGTAAGTAATGTACGTAAATATATTTTTTAATGATTATTGTTTAACATTACTACAAACTTTTAATAGAATAAAAAATGTAATAACTTTGTAAAATAAATAGAATAACCTTGAGTGTCCTCTAAATAAATCATCACATATTCCATAAATAGGATATGAACCTCCTAAAAAACCCTTATGGGAAGGTTGTATTCTTCACAATTTTATAAATTCGTGATATATATAAAATTCAGTGAAATTTAGTTAGAATCCGGAGTTAATTCCATGGTACAGCTACACTCTACGTTTATGAGTAATGGCAACGGCTTGGCGATTTTTTTTTGGCGCACTTCTAGTAGCGAGTTACGATAAATTAAGGCAACCCATCTTTCGTTACTGTTGTTGTGGTTTTCACGGCAACCTCGGCAAACGGAAACTATCAATTTTCATTTTGAATATTCTAGAAAGTTCTTCCAAAATCCGTTAAAATCGTTTGATTTCATTGATTCGTTTGAAATTTTTTCTTTCCTCCCATTGGTTATTTTGTTTTTAAAATATCCTTTTATTGCATTGGTCCTTTTAAATCGTTTTCTGTGATACCATTGGTCCATTTATTTGTATTTTGACAGTTGTGGAATTTTTATTTTGTTATAATAGTTTTCACGACAGGATTAAGAGTTTTGTTTTTTTGACCATTTTCGTTTTCATTATTTTTTTACGAGAGAATTCTGACGTTATCAGGTATTATTTCTTGCTTTTTTTCTTTTGTAAATCTTTTTCTTTTTCAACATGCTCACTGTATTTAGTGTAATTGATAAGTTTCAGGGTATTCTTACCATTCGTAGCTTAGTTTCTCTGTTGGTTCACAAATGTGTTTTGATATGTGATTAAGCGTACTACTTTTTGTGAAATTTTTTTTTAATATACTTTTTAAAACGTTCTGAAATGTGCTTAAAAAGTGTGTTGTAAAAAGAAAAAAAATTGTGACAGAAAAAGAGTTAAGAAATAATTCTTTCCTTGGCGACTTTAGAAGTGCGCCAAAAAAAAAACGCCAAGCCGTTGCCATCAGTCATAAACGTAGAGTGTAGCTGTACCAATTCCATAATTAATCACAAAATACACAAATGTAGATTCAAATTCTAACAACAAATGCAACGCACGTAAGCTGAAAGATAAGTAAATACTAAATATCTGCCAATGCCGCCAACACGAATCGAGAGCGCGCGGAAAATGCTGGTTGGCTCTTGTTGGCTGGCGCGCGCGATTCTAAATGAAATTACTACGCTCCACGTAAAAGGCAAAATATTCAATATTTCACGCTAATTACGACAAAAAATCATTATACATGTGTGGGGTTAACAAATTAATCACATTTATAAGTTGCAGTGCCTCATTGCACTCAAATATCGGACAAGGCGCTTGCTCTCAGCGTATTCCTATTGTGCCAAGTAAGCCTGTAACTTAGCATTATAGCGAAGATGTGTGTGTGCCGTGTGTTGTGTTACGATCTCCGATGGATCTCGCTTCATCCTATGTATGCGCGGAACTTGGGGATTACTGTTGGATTGGCGAGGTTCGAAACGAAAAGCGGTTCTTGTCCTAACGAGAAGGGGTGCTTCACCCCCTTTCTGTCTTGCCAAAAATGAGAAAGACGACACCAGAATACGAACGGAGCTGTTGTTGAGGCACGAGCGCTAATCACCGATAGAGCCTAGCTCCTTCCACTGAGTGCGCAGGTTCCCTGCGACTTCATTCCCTCTTCTTCTGACGCAAAGCCTCGGTCTCTTGTAGGATCCAGCGGCTCCCCAGAATAAAGCTGATTTTTCCCTATTAACTGAACACCAAAAAAGAAGTTTCCCAGGAACTTCTAGTTGCTTTTATTCATGCAACTGAATAAAAACTCAACACGTGGGAGCGGTCGAGTGTTTGATGTTCAGATGTTTCTGAAAAAAAAGTGTCCACGATGTATATAGGATGTAAAATAAAGAATTTGTAGATGTCAAGTAGTGTCTGTTACATGTTCGCAAGCTTCAAGGAGTGATTCTCTAAGGCATACAACAATTTCAAATATAAAATAAGAGGTTGTCTAATGATCTAGTAATTAATCAACTTGGTCAAGGAACAAATGTTCTACCAGTGCAGTGCCTTACGATGTGACACACATCTTCAAGAATAATATCCAAATTACAGGAATCCCTCAGGTGACGCCGATAGTACGTCATAATGACGAGTGTGTAAGAGAGGTGTATATAAGGAATGGTAGCAAAGAAGAAATTTTTTTCACACGCGTTGTTCTGTAAGCCGCTCAGTGCCACAATCGAATAGTTATGGCACAGAGGACGCATGTCGATGATTTTTTTACGTGGTAGAATTATCGGCCGCCTGGAATGTGGGCGTACTCAGACGGAAGTTTCAGTGGAACTTGTAATAGCCAAAAGTGTCATCTCTAGGCTTTGGAAACGATTCCAAAATGATGCAAATGTCAGTAGACGTTACAGTTGCAGTACAGGTATTCCCCGAGTTACAACGCCGAATGACGAGCGGTATTTGGCAGTAACTGCAAAAAGAAGCAGACGGAGCACAGCATCCGATCTTTCTCGTCAGCTATCTTCTACTACAGCTATCCACGGGTAGGACAGTTTCAAGGCAAAGACGTTTGGGACATGTTGGTCTATATGCTCGCAGGCCTGTCAAATGTGTTTCGCTCACGGCAACTCATGTGTACCGGAACATCTTAGAGCATTGCTTGCTGAGTGGAGTGATCTTCCCAAAGATCAGCTCGATAATTTGATCCTCAGCATGCCTAGGCGCTGTACGGACTGTATTTCATCGTCTGGGAGACATACAATGTATTAACCATCACACCAACCATGTCATGTTAAGTTTTTGTAAGGTCGATATTTTTTGTAATTGCTCCAGTGAGCAAAAATCGTAGTTTTTATGAATGGTATCATGCATACACCATCTTTTTTGTTCTTTATATTTTGTTTAATAAATGGGCTTTATGAATAAGTCGCGTTTGTTTTGTTTCTGAACCTTAATTTGCCGGAGCTGGCATTATCCTTAATTTATGGACATGAGTGTAAAATGTTACCGGTAATATACGCAAAGAGCGGCATTTGATCTTTTGAGGTAGAACTGAAAAGGACTGACCAAAAGTATTTATTGATTTCAGTTAACCATAAAGATCAATTGAATCCTTTGTGCAAGCTGGTCTCTTCAATAGGTGTAACCTGTAATTGTGCTGTCGACGTTTTCATTGCCAATATAGCATGTTTTTGTCCTCAAGCAGTGAGGATGTTGTTATGAGCAGATTTGAATAGAGGGTGAAGGAATACCTATGACCCTGTAACCCCATAACTTCCCAATGTTAGAATTTTGCTTAGTGTAAACAAATCCCACGTGAAAAGGTTAAGAAAACTGCTTAAAATAATTGCCTTTTGAGTCACTAATTGAAAAAAGACCAGTATGCTATATTTTCTGCTGTAGATCGAAACTTCAATATGGACAAAGCAAGAGCCGAATATACGGTAATTACTGTACTACACGGCAATACCGATCTCTCCTCCTGGGGACTGTTTTCCCCCAGGAGGAGAGGTAATGCATTGAGTACCTTTGTCCTCACATGTTGTCGTTTCTATTGTGGGTCTGATTATGTCTAGAAGGTCTTCGCGGGTAAACTGAAAGCACGGCGGTGTCTTCAATATGTATGATCATTTATACTCGAAGGTGTCTTCGTCAAAGTTTTTAAGGGGATAGATCATCAACTTCTCACACACTCTAAGCGCTCAAGGCTCCCCATCGAGAACCCCGACATTCCTGTCAACGGAATGGAGGCTATTCCCGCGTGCTCTCTTTGTGGCAAAGAAAACAGGGGATGGAAATCGGAATGGGCTTCAGCAGTTTGAGGTTAGTAAGAATCCGACCCTTCCGTAACCAGAGAATGCGAAAATCTCGGTCGGTTTTGCCGCTTCGGTATCCAGAGGGTTAATAGTGCTTGGATCCCTTTAATATTTTTATCAGTGATGTATTTGCATAATAGAGATGTTTTAAGAGTAACATTTAATTTTTTAAAATATAACTTTTAAATCAAAATTAATGACAGTAGCAAGAAATTCTAATAACACTGATAGCGATTTAAATTTTGCGCCCTTATTTTGTTGTTTGTTGTACCAAACGCTTCGGTAACTGCATTAAACCAAAAAAAAATTAGGAAAAATAATTTTTTTTATTTCTAATGGCAAGAGAAAATGACAATATCTTACAAAACAGTAAGAGAAAAAAGTGAGTATCTCATCAGCAAAGCTCTAGCACTCCAGTAGCGTCTCACCTCGGAGACCCCACACAGAGCTGGACATCTTTGGATATGGGACCTGTCCATAATTTCATCCTTTTTGCAGAGTGGTCATTTAGGACTGTCATAAACGCCAATGCGGTGTTGGTGGTTTGCAAGGCAGTCATGCCCCACTGCAAGTCTAAATTCTGCGACCGCTCTTTCGCGAGGTTTAATTGAAATTTTTTGGTCTAATAAATTTCTTCAGCTCTTCGAGGAAATACAAGAAGTGAGATTCGACTTCCATCTAAGTCTCATTTGATTTTTGATGTAGAGTTTTATGAGTAGCTTGTGGTTGGCTGTTCAACTATCCGTGTGCCCTTCTTGGCCAACATATCTGCCTGCTCGTTACCGAAAATATCACAGTGCCCAGGGAGCCACTGGATAACGATCTGTCGTCCTTCTGCCTTTAATCCCTCAAGGAGCACAGCTGGCATTCTTAGATATCATTTGAGGCAGGCACCTCGTTTGACCCAATAGCCTGAATGGCAGCTTTGGAATCCGACAACAAGACCACTTTGTTGTAGAGACGTCTGGGAACAAGTTGCCGCAATGCCACACAGATGGCCATAACTTCTCCATCAAAGGCGGTTTTTTGTTTCCCGACAGGGACATAGAAGGAGAAAATGGAGGAATAAATTCCTGCTCCAACATTTGGTGAACATTCAGTAAAGGAGCCGCCGGTATAGACGTGTAACCATTCAGGCTCTGGATAGAGGGTGTGGATGGTCTCAAGGGCTAAAATCTTCAAGCTTTCTGGAGGGAGCTGGCTCTTAAGGATAGGCTGGGCAAGATTCAGGTTAATAATTGTCTCAACGCGATTCAAGAGATTACGAGGATTTAAAAATCCCTGAACAATTCCTTCATCAATTTCCAGATCTTCTCTTAAATCGAGAGCTTTCTGAAGAAAGCCTCGTTGTGTCTACAGTTGTCTCTGTCCATTCTCATACTGGTCCCAAAAGGGCACTTCAATTCTGATTAACTTTTCATACAACACGAGAGCTCTCTACTCAATAATCTCCTGAATGGGTCTGTTATTTGTCAAAAGTAGCATAGAGTCAATTGGGGTGGTCTTTACCGCACCAACAATCAACCTGAGGGCCTGGTTTTGAAGTAACTCCAGCTTTTCAATCAGGCTCTTTGGGGCAGTTACCAAATCTTCACAACAATAAGTAATAACAGGCAAAATGAATGCTTTATATGTGTTTTCCAAGGTTGTTCGTGCGCATCCCCAAAGACAGCCAGCCAAACGTTTAAGAATATGTAGACGCTTTTCTACCTTTTCAACTATACTTTCGATTTGTAATTTCCAACTTAACTTATTGTCAAAGGTTACTCCTAAGTAAGTAAATTTGTCCGTATTAGACAGTTCATCATTTCTGTAAACCAACTTTGGCCGGATATTCTGGTGCATCAGTGAAAAAGTCTGCACCGCAGACTTCTCAATATTCACGGCCATGTTGTTTTCCTCGCACCACTTGGAAAGAACCTCAAGTGCTCTGTTCAAGAACCTCTCTATCTCGGACTTTGCGTTCGTTTTAGCAACTTGGGTCCAAATAACCAAGTCATCTGCATAGAGAAGGCACTCCACTCCAACTGTTCTCAAAGCCAAGATAAGATCGTTGAAGGAATAATAATACAATTGAACGAAATTGTGTTGTGCTCTCTCGGAGTGTTGAGTTCGGTGATTTTCTGTCGTTTCGTGGGATCGGTGAAGAGGGATGCCAGTGGATCGAAGTATGTCTGTGGAGATTGGGCAGTAGAGGTGAGTCAATTTCGTTCGGAGAACTTAGTATGTGTTGAGAAATTAGAGTCTTTTAGTGTAGTGTTGCTTAAGCTTTCAGTAATTAGTGTCTTTTAGTGTTGTGTTGCTTAAATTGAGTAGTTTTTAGTGGTCTTTTGTGTAGTGTTGCTTAAATTAAGTTATTTGACATAATTAGTGTTTTAGTGACTAGGGGATGAGCGACTACAACTTAAAAATGTGAAAGTAAATACGGTTATTTCTGGTTTGAATGATGCGTCGATGATAGTGAATGGTTGTGTTTCGGTGATAGTCGCAAATAGGGATAAAAGTAAGAATTGAGCATGCTTGGGGATGAAAGATTACGGGTTTGGTTCCAAATAATGGGATTGACGTGCTTGTTCAAGTGTCTGAGATGGTACCACTAGCCGATCATACGTTTAATGTTCCTGGTAGAATCGATATGCTGTTAGGAACTGAGATTTTCTATGAGCTGTTTAGGTCAGGGCAGATATTTTCGGTGAGTTCTAAATTGTTGTTGCAGAATACGGTGTTTGGATAGGTCGCTAGAGGTAGTGCAGGTCAGAAAAGGGAGGCTTGGATACATTGCGGATTCGTTCAAGAGGTTGATTTAAATAAAACTTTGAGGAAATTTTGGGAAGTAGAAAATGTTGTGGTGGAGCTAGCGAAAAATAAAGATGCTGCCTTTTGTGAGGAGCATTTTAAGTGTACTCACTGGAGAAACGAGGAAGGGAGATTTGAAGTAACAATGCTCCTCAAGGAGGACCTGTCGTGCTTAGGGAAATCGAGAGATATTGCACTAAAGAGACTAGTCATTGTGGAATCGTTTGTCCAGAGATCCCGAGTATTTGAAGTTGTACCGAGAATTTTTTGACGAATATAAGAGATTAGGTCACATGAGAGAGGTTGTTGAGGAAAAGGAGCCTGATGGGGTGTACCGTCCGGAGAAGACGAGTACAAAATTAAGTGTTGTGTTTAATGGGTCGACACCCACTTCGAATGGCATATCGCTGAATTCTTTGCAGTATAACGGTGGAGTTATCCAGGAGGACTTGTGTGCAATAATATTTAAATTCAGAACGCATATTTATGCGCTTACCGCAGACATTAAGATGATGTATCGGATGATTCTGGTTGATCCGAGTACACACAGTCTTCAGAGAATCCTGTGACGAGAGACTGAGAATGAACCGCCAAAAACCTACGAGTTAAATACAGTGACTTACGGAACTGTAAGTGGGCAGTTTTGGTGATGAGACAATTGTCACTTGACGAGGAAAGTGACTTTCCAGTGGCGTCGCCAGTGCAACGAAATCACTTTTATATGGATGACGTTCTGTGTGGGTCCCCGATCTTAGAGGAAGCCAAAGAGTTACAGCGTCAACTGATAGCGAGAGCTGGAATGCAATTGCATAAATGGTGCGAAAGTCATCCCGAATTTCCCACAAATTCGGATGTTTACAACAATTTCGACAATCCTACTGAGACCAAAACGTTCTCATGAAAGCCAATGGACTCACCTTCAGAGTCACCGTGGAACTGGGTGCCGCTTACACCAAAAGAAGCATCTTCGATCCTTTGGTCCCCCCGCAGGTGACCCCCTACCGACTTTTGACAGGTTAAAGGGTTTACTCTGGTCAACCAATGGGTCTTCTTGGTCCAGCAGTAGCAAAGATCCAAGATCTTCATGCAAAAATTGTAGAGACTTACCATCGATTGTGTTTAATCGTAATAATTTGAACAGTAATTCGGAAGCCTTCATCCCATCCTCTTCGCCTTTCGTAGTCTGTTTATTTTTCACATGATTCAATTTTGCTTGGCAGGTTCTGCAAGTAATATTCGAGGTGTGGAAAGTTCTACATGGAATATTCTAGATGGATCACACCGAAATATGTATCAACGAGTAACAGTAGCTGAACTATGTTCTATTTTACATTCAAAACAGATGTCAGGTATTATCTTAGTTTTTAGACGCCAACTTCGTGTTTTTTGTATTCGTATTCTGAGTGTTGTAACGTAGTGGGCCGAGTGGTGTGCCTTTCTACAAAATGAAACAGCCTAGTTTAAAAGTAACTTGCGTTTATTTTGCAAAGAATTCTATTTACACTTTGTACACTAGAGATTAGCATCTCAATGACGTGGGTGGTGCGAAACCGGCAAAAAAACTCAACGGCCTCCTCAACGAGCACCGCAAAACAAAACGAGTTCTGTAACGTATCTCCTGTGTCGACAGACCCCTCATTCTGCCAGCCACAAATCACTGGCACCCCAAAACAAACGGGACAGCTGTTGCGACCTTCATCAGCAGGGCTCGGGCATATGTTTCATGAATTTGGAATCAAAGGTCAGTGGTGGTGTCTGCGACGTCACAGTGTGTGGGGAGACAGCAGCGTGCTCCGCAATCCATGAGGGATTTTGCTTTGGGTTGCATTTCCCTTTTGTGTCTTCTCAGGGAAGAATTGTCCTTGTGGTGATTGAATTCATGTTTCAACACTAAAATTCATACAGTCCACTACCACGGGTCGTGTGGCTGAATTAACTTTCTACCCAATGAGCTTCGACAAGACTTCTACAGATTGGACTGATCAACTTCCAGAGGCGGAGCGCCAAGAATGACATCAGTAATTGACTACATTGGACAGAGTCAACGATATAGACATCGAAAGACGTATCGTGGTCGAGGAAGCAATGACGACAGATTCACGGATTTGCTGATTCGTCTGAACGATGTTTTGGAGCAGCAGTGTACTGCAAGTCCATCAACACGCTTAGAGAAACACGAGTGAAGATCATTACGAGCGAGTCAAGGGTAGTTCCGCTGAAGAGCTCGACTATCCCTAGGCTAGAGCTGTGTGCCGCAGTCTTGTTGGTGAAACTGGTTAAGAATGCTTGCTGCCCTGAAATTGGCAGTAACACAAGTGTTCTTGTGGAGTGACTCCAGGATCGTGCTCTCGTGGATTCGTGGAAAGGATCCGATTAATCTCAAGACATTCGAGCAAAACCGAGTAGCCAACAATCAGGAAATTACCAGTATGCAACAGTGGAGACATGGAGGTTCAGAACAAAACCTCACGGATCTCACATCTCGTGGGATGGATCCTGACAAGTTGACTCACGAACTGTGGTGGCATGGACCTGAATTTGTGAACGGGAGTGTCATGATCCACTCATGCGCACTTTAAGCCGAACTGGCGCGTAACGCTTCCCTTACAGACTCGTAAGAAAAACGAGGAACGATGGTCGACACAAAAGAACACAGAGTGTCGTCTATTCGGCCAGAAACGTAGAATGTGTAAATAATTATTCCTATCACTTTGTCCATCCTGTTGTACATAGACCTTCTGTGTGTGTGTAATTCAGGTGTAAATAAAGGTGTAATTCATCTAAAAATAGTATGTGTCATTAAGAAGTGTACGCTACGAAAGAACCCAATCCTGATATTACGAAGTAAGAAGATGTTCACAGGGAGTGAATACCCTAACCAAGTCATAAAAATGTCCGAAAAACGAGTACAGTTTGACGTAGAACTCAAAAACTATTCTTTCTTGGACAGCGACATGTGTTAAATGTGAATGTAAATAATTGTGTGCATGATTTAATTAATTTGAGTACTAACTATTTGACTGTGCTTCGAATTGTAAGTTATATTTTTAGATTTTTAAACAATTTGAGGAATCCCAGTTCGAGATGGACTGGTCCTCTTGGAGCTTCAGAGTTGAACCATACGGAGGCTGTCTTAATCAGGATGGTTCAGAGGGAGTAGCAGAGATTAGGAGCCTTCAAGGACAGGCAAGTGTCCTGTTAAATAGTAAGTAAAAGGCTTTAAATCCTATTTTGGATAAAGATGGAGTTTTACGAGTTGGAGGACGGTTGGGTAATACTAACTTTTCATTTAATGAAAAGCATCCAGCTATTTTACCTAAAACTCACAAGTTTACTAATCTTGTAAATTGTGAGTTTTCACAAGAGAAAATTGTATGTTGGTGCATCTGCATTACTGTATCATGTAAGAGAGAACTTTGGCCTTTAAGTGGTCGATCTGTATATCAGAAAATTGTACATGAATGCATTGTATGTTTAAAGACAAAACCAGTTGTATCAATACAGTTAATAGGTAATTTATCCAAAAGGGATAGAATTGTTCTTGATAATCCGTTTAATCGTCCTGGACAAGACTTTTGCGGTCCTTCCATGATACGCTATAGAAACCAGAGAAAAGGTGTCTTGCATAAAGTGTATGTGTGTGTTTGTATGTTTTGTATCCAAGGCTGTACATATTGAGATTGTGCCAGCTTTAACATCCGAAGCATTCATAGCTACGTTAAAGATATTTATCGCCCGTAGAGGGTGCCAAACTGTATTCAGATGATAGCAAGAATTTTGTGTGAGCAAATAAGGAGATTAACAGGCTTCTTAAACTGGTTAAGAACCCTGACGAGAATTTAGCAGGTTATTTATCTGCCGAAGGGATTGAATGGAAATTCATTCCACCCAGAGGGCCTTATTTTAGTGAAGCAGCAGTAAAATTCTTTACATATTTCCTTTACATACAGTCATTTCAAAAAAGTTGTATGTGGAGCAAATTTTAATTATGAAGAATTGTTAACTGTAATTATCCAAATATAAGTAATCCTAATTCTAGGCCTTTGAGTCCCTTGCCTGACTTAACTAATTTAAATGAACATGAGCAGAAGAAATGGCAAAAAATTACTAAATTAGTACAGTTAATTTGGAAAAAGTGACATCGTAACTATTTAGGTGAACTACAACAGTATAGTAAATGGAAATTTCAAAAGTGTAATGTAAAGGTAGGAAATTTAGTGCTAATTGTAGAGGACCATCTGCCAACACAAAAATGGCTTTTAGGCCGACATATAGTTTGGTAATGAATATTGAATACGTGTTGTGCGTCACAAGATGGTATAATCAAGAGAGCTAGATCGAAAATTTGTCTATTACCAGTAGGGATGCGACATCGATGTTTTTGAAAAAACATCCATGTATTTAACCTCGATGAATTGAAGTCGATGTTTTGGTAACATCGATGTTTTTACGTTGTCGATGTTTTATTTTTAAATGAAGAAAGTACCGTTATAAAAATTTTAAAAATAACCAAGTAGCATAATTTTTATAATCAACAAATTGAACATACTTTTAGACCCAAGTGGTCAAGAGTGAAGGGCCTGAAAAGTAGGGATGCGACATCGATGTCGATGTTTTCAAAACATTGATGTTTTATAAAAAATATCGATGTATTGGAACTGATGTCGCATCACTAGTTGCTAAACCAGTTTTAATAAATATTGGAAATGATACAATGATTGCAAGTCAAGACAATGCAATGTAGAACGGAATGTTTACGCCTGACCGAATTGTAACGCGGTAAAGACAGCATTTGAAAGTCACATGGGTCATCACTAAGGCAACTTTTTGTTGCAGTAAAAATGGAAAAAGTTGCATTGATCATTCCCTAAAGTTGCATTTATGAAAATAAAGTTGCATTTATTTTTGATACACTAAAATCTAAAATAAAGTTTTAGTAAAAAATGAAAAAATTCAAAATTTATTTATACATTATTAGATACAGAAGATCGTTGATGTCGTTGAATGGCCGATCCTTGGTCAGTAATTTTTTTAACATTGAAAAACTGCGCTCGACAGAGACTGATGTTGCCTGACATTGTTGCATTGGACTTTTTCTGCAGTTGTGAAACACGTGTACCACTCAAGTAACTTTGAGCAATCGCGGATAAGGCACCTTGAGTGTGATTCCAGCCGCAGTCATATAATGCGCTGTATCGGATAGCAGAAGCGCAAAATCCTTTTGCTCCACATTCAGAGAATTTAAAACGTCATCTACAAAGAAATAACACACTGATGATCGACACTCACCTCGCAAACTCTGCAGTCGCTTACACAAGTTTGCTCTGGATTATCATGAGTGCCAAACAATGTGTTTAAGTATTTCTTGCTGTTTATTTCACTTTCCTCTGTTAGGAAGAATACCTTCTTTCCGTGAACTTCTTGTTTGATCCGCAATACATCGGGGTTCGCAAGATCAGACACGCGTGATTGAAGGGTTGATTCAGAAGGCAAAAAATTAAATAGTTATTTTATATTAATTAATTTTAAGCTAAATTATAAAAAGTTGCAATCATGCAAAAAGTTGCATTTATGTTGTAGTTATAACTCACTTACAATACACCCCATGTAGGAAGAATTTCGTTTTTAGTACTTTACATAAAGCGTAGAACGTTCGAAAAAAAGTTGCCCTAGTCATCACCCTTCCTGATGCAATCTGTGGTGATCTTTCGTCAGCTCCCAACTGGGGTTGTTGTTGCTGGGGGTCTTCTGACCGCAGATGTGCTGTGTCATTCCTTGTGGCGTCTGTGAGAACCGTTGGTGTTAAGTGATGTGGTAATTAAAGTTTTGTGAGTGAAATTTTGGAGTTTTGTGTTTGAGTTCGTCTTTTACTCAGTCTAGAGTGAATTACGTTAGACAATATCAAATATGGAAATTATCCAAAAAAAAACTCTAAAAAAAAGTCTGACTTCATCTCATTATCTTACAAAATAAAAAACCGTTGCACTTGATACTTTTCCATTCGAATACAATGTATTCAGATACAAGTATTCGAATACCAAAGTGCTGGGATCCAAGGTATCGGTTACAAGAGTATTCATTCAAATACCAGAATTATTCAAGTATACTGCTGGACACCCAAATTGCAACACCAAGAAAGACAAGACATATCACAACAAAATTTATTTTGTAGATAACATGTTGACCAAGTATCAAATGATTAAATTTATAGACTTCTGCCACACGCCTCGGCATTGATTCAAAGAGACTTTGGATGTGTTCTTGGGGTACAGCAGACCAAGCAGCTTCCACACGTTGCCAAAGTTGATCTGGTGTGGCAGCTGGGGATGTAATCTTGATCAATCGTTGAGCAACCATGGACCACATGTTTTCTATCGGCGAAAGATCCGGAGAGCGAGCTGGCCAGGGAGGCAATTCAATCTGGCGATTGACGAAGGACCCTTGGACAATGCGTGCCACGTGTGGTCGCGCATTATCCTGTTGAAATATGGCTGTGGGCAAGCCCTGAAGGTAAGGAAGGACAACTGGCTCCAACACTTCGGAGATGTAGCGCTGGCTGTTTAAAGTACCGGCAATGCATACTAGAGAAGTGCGAGAGTGATATCCAATACCGCCCCATACCATAATACCCGGTGCAGGACCAGTGTGGCGGTGCATAACGCAGCTGTTCAGCATCCTCTCTCCACGGTGTCTCCAGACTCGAATCTGACCATCGTGGTGTTGCAGACAGAAGCGTGACTCGTCAGTAAAGACAATTTCATTCCATTCTGCCGTCCACATCCTTCTTTCATCGCATCATTGGCGGCGGAGACGTCTGTGGTTCTATGTCAAGGGTAGACGAAGTAATGAACGTCTTGCGGACAGACCACTGTAAACGGCGTCGAATGGTACGCGCAGACACTGGATGATGCGTTACAGACTGAATGTGCTGTGCTATGGTTCGTGATGTGGCTGAGCGATCCGTCACTGCTATGCGCACAATATGCCTGTCATCACGTGAAGTGGTGAACTGAGGTGGATGCGATCGAACACGTCGGTCCGTCGTACCCTCCTGCATCCAACGATCACATATCCGCATTACAGTTGCTTGGTTTCGTCCAACACGACTACCGATTTCCCTGAAAGATAGAGACCACAATCTCGGTAGGCCACTCTCCTTCCTCTGTCGAACTCGGATACTTGATCAAAAGATGATAGCTGTTTTCTACGAGGCATAATTGAGCATTTTTTTTAAAAACACAATTGCCGTACTTAAAATCGTCGAAATCTCCAAGCCTTAAATAGCGCTTTGAAGTGGCGCCACAGGCGCGCGTGATGTACGTCTGCGTTGAAATTCTAATCATTTGCATATCTCACCACCGCTAATGCATGTTGTAAGTTTCATATTATTTGCATGCTTCCTTCAGGGTGTTGCATTTACGGTGGCCAGCAGTGTAGGAAACGGAAGCACTCGTTTAGCAGTGACAACGGGACTGGTGAGGTTTATAACAATGATAACAAAGTCTCAGATTTTACCGATCCAGGCACATAGACAGAAATAATTAATGGCATTAACCGGCAGAATGTTATGTGTTAGATGCCTGACATCAGCAAACATTTACGTGTCCAATTCCAAATTCGACTTATAAGTTGAAAAGACCACTTTAGATACGATCCCCCATCTAAACAAGTGGGGTTTTAGGACGCCCCTAATGAGGTGCAAAATAAGTAGTAAAGAGGGGAAAAGAATATATTGATTCTACTGATACACGGCCGTTTTGGGTCTTTGATGACATGATCTTGAGATGCGTACGGGTATCAGTGGGTTAAACAAAAAATTACAAATTTGTGGTTCCTCACACTTCAGCAAATCCAGTTCAAATATTAAGATTTTACAAGCTTGTGTGTTTTTATCCAATTGAGATTGGAATAAAAAAATTTACTCTAAATTTAACCCCAAATGGTATTCTAAAATTAAGTTTAGTTGCTAAGAAACATTTAGTTTACAGTAAAAAGCTTTAAAGTTTCCAATAATTTCAAATTTAATAAAAATTTAGTTTAACGATCCTAGTGGTTACAACGAAATATCACAAGAGATTGCCCATTTCCTGTTGACGAGATCGAGATTGAGTCAGTTTTCCTCTAATTATGAGATATATCGTCCATGAAGATAGCGTCCGATTTGCTAATGAAACAAACCTCGTCAACGTGACCACCAGGACGGTTAATATCAATGCAGCACTTGGGAGTATTGCTCTAACTGATTTAGAGTAATATTCGATGAAAGCAAGTAAGGAAAATAAAGGCATTAATGAGAACTTGTAGGAGAGGACTAGAAATAAAGCCCTATTTTAGTTGAGTTTCCAACGTCCCACAGAACAGGTTTCTAAACTGCGTGAAATAAGTTTACGAAACGGTGATAAATGCACTCCTATGTCCATTGTAAGATCCCTGTTTTGCACAGTACGTGAAGCAAAAAATTCCTGAAACGTTAAAAATTTAATATGAATGTAGTAATTAATTTTTCTACCTAAATATTGAATTACAAATTTATACTACTTTAGTGTAATGTGTATTAATTTAACTATCTGAACTTCAATATGCCGATTTTAACCTTTGTATTTAACCTTTGTATTTTGTGAATATACCATAGTAAAACATCAAAATAAGTGCTAAGTTTACAGAAATAGTTTTTTTAAAGTTTCTGATCCTGGTATAAAAAATTTCCTTCATACAAACTTTAAAAAAAATTTTCATTCTTAACTTCGTGGCTCCCCTCAAAATAAAGTTATGTCTGCGTTTCCCGTTAAAAGTGATTAACTATTTCCTCAAAATAGGGTAGAAAATCAAATCTATAAAATGTAAAAATAAAAATTTTAAAGGATTTGTAAAATTGAGATAAAAATAAAGAAAATTCAGCAATTTATACATGGGATTAATTTTTGTTTTTCAAAATACAATTTTTTTACAAGTTCAAAAAGAGAAAGAATGTTACTTTTCACACTTAAAAAATTTCAAATTTATATTAATAATTCGGAAAAGAAAAAGAGTTTAACTAGCTTAGCACAGAATAATAACAAACAAGAAAGAAAAATTAAATCAATTTGATTTTCTTGTCAAAAATTATCACTGGCATAAAAGAAATAATTCTACAAATTCCTCTTGTTACACATTCGAAACATGAGCCGGTATGTTACAATTCCAGGGCTCTGAACACAAAACAAAGAAGGACAGGTGTTGGTTTACTTTTACTTTAAAGTCATAAAACGTAATTCCCTGGTTTTTACTATCGATTAATCGATTTTGTATATGTATTCGAATACCAAGTATTCGATACTCAAAAGTACTCCATTCTGCCCATCACTAAGAATAACCCAACGGTAAAAGTAAAAAAAAACAATCAGATCATCTGGACGAACCCACCTGTTTTCTCAAGTCGTTATAAGGCGCGTGGCGAAAGAACAGCAGGTGGTGCCAAACACTAAAAAATGAGAATCCATTCTGCATTCCGATGATACGATAGAGTAGGCACCTGCTCTGCAAGTGACCCTTCCTAAAGATCCAGTACAACGGAGTTTCGCCAACGGTTCACGATGTCACAGTGTGTATACTTAATTTATTTAATACAGTTATTTTCCCCCCTTAAAACGGGACATCTACTAATTTTTAAGTATAGATTCAAGAAAGCACATACAGGTGGTTATCAAAATAATGGAAACACCTGTGAATAAAAGTAACATTTAAGAATGCGCTTCGTAAGCATTAAAATATAATCCTACCTACCAGTTTTTTTAATATAAATAGTATTATATATCATGGTAGTATGAAGTACCTTTAATAAAGTTGTATCCGTCGTGGGTTTTTTGTCAAAAGCGTAAAATGTCAGACCTCACAGACTTTCAAAGAGGCCTAATTGTAGGAGCCCGACTAGTTGGAGAAACTGTGACCGAGGAATGATTTTCCAGCCAGACAATAAATCTTTTAACTGGACTCCCTTAACTCTTTTTTCTATCTCCTAGACCGTTAAGGATAGAGTAAAAATTTCAACGGATTTGAAATCTGCGAAAAAGATCACTATAGATCGATACTTAAAAATATGATTTTCTTTAAATAAAAAATTTTTTTAATTGAATATATCTTTTATATTTTCAGCAAGAGATTGTGACGTCACGTGAAATAGATTGCATCTTCTGCCCTTCGCGTTAAAAAAAAAAGAAACAGATAACATTTCCTGTCCTATTCCATTTCAGGGAATGAGAGCAAATAATAAAAAACATTTAAACTGGGATTGTTAATTCTTTTTCGTAAAATCGGAATCGCTAAAGATAGATTAACAAACCAACACAAAAGATTTGAAACCTAGACAAAAATTACAAAAAATTCGGATTACCTCATGATTAGTGGTTACACAATACGTTAAAGGATTAAAACAATAAGCAGGTAAACCTGATACATGCTGTTGTCTGTGTTGACGAGTAAAAAGGAATACCCAAAAATCAAAAAATATTAACTTGAATAGTGAAATATTTATTTACAATTTTGTATAAGGCAATAATAAAATGTGCATTCAGATTTTGTGATTCTAACGATCTTCACAACAATTATTTAATCACAACAAATAACTTATTGATAATAATCCGTAGCGCGACACATAATTAGTTCAACCTTTATAAATTTATCTTTTAATGTTCCTATAAGAGGAGGCATTAACGAAAGAAATTGAAGAAAGAGGTAAAAGGGATTAAAAAAATGGCTCCGGGAGCTGCATTACCAAGCATCTGAAAACATCTTGTCTGCGTCCCCACATCCAAGAAAAAGCCCCTTAGCAGTCAAATCTTAAGCCGCGTCCACACCGGAGAAGCAGAGCAAAACATGGATGATTGATTAACCTCGGAGACAGGTTTGGTGAATCAATCTCTCTGGTTTTTCTGGTTTGACAGCTAGGACACAAAATGTTCCATGTGCTCGCGATCAATCTGGTTGGTTGTGTGTTGAAGTTAAACTACAAACTTATTGTTTGAAGCAAATTGTTTTAAGGTCCCGTTCTTTGCGAAGTCGGCGCATAGTCGCGAGTGCAGCGTATATTATCATTAAAGATTTATTAAAGAGAAATAGGAAGAAAAGTTCCCAAAAAAGGCGACATTTGGTGACACCCGTGATGGAAAATATTCTCAGGAGCCAAAAGACTGAAAATGTATATGTCTTTTGCTCACACGCAGTAGAAATTACGCTTTTCCTACTGGGACACTTAATAAACCCTAAACTAATAGCCGCCTCGGAAAATAATCCACTTTATCGTTAACCCTGTACAATTTTGAACAAACCGTATTTTCAATCCTGCGACGGCGGCTGCGGCAACCGCTTTTTTAATATATATATACATACGTACTTGCAAAATTGATATTAGCAGATTATTTCCCTACAAAATAAAAATTTCTTACTGAATATTTCACTCATATGTTCCAACATTTTGAATGTCTCTTTCAATTCTGCATTTTTCGGTAAAACGTATTAATATTGCAGTGCAACAATTTTAAATTTTCTTTAATTGCAAAAAAGTTTAAATGCATTTTAAATATCCACCTCTTATTTATCTTAAACTAGCCACTGCGTGGTGATTGCTAAGAATTCCCATTTGGTTTGCGAAGCCTATTGGATAACAGCAATCATGGCATTGGTTTGCCTCACAAACCAAATGGAAATTCGTAGCCTTTTGGAATAGATTCCCAGCAAATTCTAATTTGATTTGCTTCGCAAACTAAATTATGAATATTATGAACTATGATTTGCTTCGCAAACAAACACCTCGGGCAACGCCGTAATGACCTCGTCATTGCCAAATTCAAATTGCGAAGAGATCCAATCGGCGTGACGTCAGAATCTCTTGCGAAAATATAAATATTTAATTGAAAAATTATTTATTAAAAGAAAATCAAATGGAAGGTAGAGATTTAAGGGTTTAGATTTTATTCAGATTTCAAATCTGTTGAAATTTTCATCTGTCTTTAACGATCCCGATTTTACAAAAAAATACTTAACAATGCCAGTCAATATGTTTTTTTTATTTGTTTTGCTTTTCTTCGCTGTGAAATGGTTTGAGCGTAGGAAATGAAATCTGTGATATCTCGAATCAAACGAAAGTCATTCTTCACAGAAAGTGGCGTTCGTGTTGGAAAAAATATAAGTTTCAATTTAAAATTATTCATTTATCGAAAATCATATTTTTAGGTATAGATCTAATGTGAAATTTTCCGCAGATTTCATATCCGTTGAAAATTGTACTCTATCTTTTACGATCAAGGAGATAAAAAAAAAGAACTACATAACTAAAGTTAAAACTTTAGTCTGCTGACAAATCTTTCTCCGCAAAATGAAATCGGAAAAAATACATTTAGAATCTGCTAACTTTTTATGCAACTTTTATTCCAAAGAAGACAATAATAATTAAATTCCAACAAATTATTTTTTAAATGTTTTAGATTGAATTTTAAAATTCAGGCTGGACACAAAAATTGCAAAAACTTCGGACTACCCGTGTGCCAAATTTCATTATTGTAAGTGCAATAGATTCGTCCGGACATTGCGTAGTGGAGGTCGGACACTTCATTTTATAATAGCAGAGATTTGACGTGCAAAGTTCCCCAAGACCACTAATATAAACCATCTAAATACACATGGTTGGACACATCAATTTTGACACTAATATGGGCAGATTACATTTTCACAACTAAGTTTTAATCGTCAACTATGTATAGCAAAACACACAATGCTTACAAATAGACTACTTAAATAATAGTATCACTTTACAATCCGAAGAAATATAAATATTTCTATGTTCCGATCCCCGACCCGTTTCTTAACGATGACCCCGGTGATTGATTGAACGTCGAGCAAGGGAACGAAAAAACGCCGTCCAAATAGAGCGAGCACGAGCACTTGCTTTCCTTTGATGTACCGACTAGAAGCGGATCATTTTGCTCGTGCTCAAAATGTTCGTTCACCGTCTACACTGAACGAGCTGCCAATCGAACCTGTCTCCGAGGTTAATCAATCATCCATGTTTTGCTCTGCTTCTCCGGTGTGGACGCGGCTTTAGCATGTCTTCTTCGCGGAGAGCATATCCGTGTCCAAAAGAAAAAAAGCCTTGTCTTTTTGTTGTCACCCTTTTTATAACCAACGTCTCTCCTCATGCCACCAACCTTCCAGAAATTTTCGGAAGGAGTCATCTTGGCAAGCAAATTTTGTCATTGGCTCCGAGACGATCATCGTTTCCCCCTTTCTGCATCTGACCGGTGTCCACCCGCAACTTGGGGGTGGGGGTGGGGCGAAGACCGCTGTCGGGCAATGAACTTGAGGGTGTTGAGCGTTGACTCTACATCTACCGCATTCCTTCAGAGAGGGGGAATAGTTTTATGTGTTTGCTGCAAAGGGGTGTCGGGAGGAACCACTCGATAAAATCTCTTTTCGTGAAAGGGACAATGGCTGACCGAATATAGGACACCTTCATAGGAAATCCACTTGGAATGATGGAACCGAAAAAGAAACAGAGCAAGCCTCTGGTTGAAAACATATCCCACAGGAAAGTAAAGCAGACAGTGGATAGGAAAAACACGATATAATAGAACTCAAATCATAGCCTAATAATTTTTAAAGGTTTGAACAGTACTTTTAAGTAATAATTAAGCGAACACAGTAACATAATTTAAGTACGTCCTTCGATTTTTCCAATGAATACAATCCAAGCATCTCTTTGGTACTTCCAAATTTCTAAAAGTAAATACATTTACAACACAAATATATAAAAGGGGATGTAATATGAAACCCTTTATAAAAGAAGAACTCCTAAGTTTAATTACTGTACAAAACCTAAAGTTTGCAACACCACAATATTGGTACGACCCATAGGACAGGCTGAGAGACTTTTCGTACATCTCATGTATGTTAGTAGATGACCGCAAAGTAACATCCATTTCCGATTCTGTACAAATTTTACAAAATCGTTCGTCCGTGTCAGAGTATGAGGGGAAAGGTTTTACATTGATATAATTGTTGATTTTATTCAACAATTTCATCTATTGGTGCTCTTTTTGATCTAGTGTCAACGATCAATCGCTGTTGGGCTACCAAACATTTTGGACAAACCTTTATGTGTTCGTCCATCCTTTTATTTCAAGCCGTTCGCTCACACCATTAAACCTGACCCTGTCCGAGGTACCCGTACAAAACAATCCTTTTTCGGCTAGGTTTCAAATATCAAAACTTGTACGTGGTCAATCTCTAAACGTATATAGCCGTTTATTGAGCACAGACATGCTTGTATATTTTGGCTTCAAATTTGCATCATGGGTGTTCCTTGAAACTATGATAGTGTGAAATTATAGTGGTTATTGAGTTAAATCCTCCTAAAAAAGGTTGTCTTCGTCAACTTTGAACGAATGAAATATATTCAACAATATCAACTAATGAAATATATTGAAAACAAATGCAACTTTCAGCAAACGTCCATTTGCTTATACCATTACAATAACTCCCCTTGTTCGCACATTGGTGGGGAGATTGGGCAATGCAGCTTCGTGAATATTAGTTACATTCTATTGGTCAAGTGCCTGGGTAGAAGCGTCCTCCTTGCCCGTAATGGTTGGGATAGGTAGTTAGTCAAAGAATCAATTGGTTAGAGTAGGAGCCGCGGTAGCTCAGTCAGTAGAGCGTCGGGCTCGCATCAGAAGGGTTGTGGGTTCTGTCCTCGGCGGAGCCTGCAATTCTGATGATTGTGAGATCGGCGCTTCGACCTGGCTAAAGACCGTCGTGTTCACTAATGGTGACTGGGGCACGTTAAATAGGTCGTGGTCACAAAGTCCCCCATGTTCCCATACCAAATCAATACCTCTGGGGGTATCTGATCAGAGGGTTATCGGCCTCTGATTGGTATCTAAATTACGATATGTGTGAGTGAATGGATGTATGAAAGGGACCTTCCTGTAAAACGGATGTGTCATGTATGCCGAGCAAAGTCGGACTTCCTCCCAAAGGGGCTCAATAACATGGAAGGCGCACCCCCTCGCCTCTTGCCGTCTTCTACGGGCCTGGCACTCCTCTGGTCTGCCAGTGTAGGCATTAGAAACAACAACATTGGTTAGAGTGTTTATCTCTGAAATACAAATCGACAGATCTCATTCTTACCATATCACGTATGCCATACGCTCAATCAGTTGAAATTAAGGATGCGACATCGATGTTGATGTTTTCAAAACATCGATGTTTTTTAAAAAACTTCGATGTATTTAACATTGATGTATTGGAATCGATGTTTTTGTAACATCGATGTTTATACGTGTCGATGTTTTTACGTTGTCGATGTTTTATTTTTAAATGAAAAGAGTACCGTTATAAAAATTTAAAAAGTAATCAAGTAGCATAATTTTTATAATCAGCAAATTGAACACAATTTTAGACCAAAGTGACCAATGGTGAAGGGTCTGAAAAGTAGGGATACGACATCAATGTCGATACTTTCAAAACATTGATGTTTTATAAAAAACATCGATGTATTGGAGCTGATGTCACATCACAAGTTGCTAAACCAGTTATAAGAAATGGGGCGGGGGGGAATTTGAATTCACTGAATTTTAAAAACATCGATAGTTTGGGGGCGATGCATTATCAACATCGATGTTTTGCTGTCGATGTTGCATCCTTAGTTGCTAAACCAATTTTACGAAATGGGGAAAAAAGTTTAAATACACTGAATTTTAAAAACATTGATGTTTTTGGAACTATGTTTTATCAACATCGATGTTTTAATGTTGTACATCGATGTTTTGCTGTCGATGTCGCATCCCTAGTTGAAATCAGAACAATTATACCTGGAAGTCTGAACACGATGCGCTTTTATAAAAATCAACTCAAAGTATATGTGGAAACATCATTTCAACCATTGGGTGTTTTCCAATGTCTATGGGATGTAGCGCACTTACAATTGAAGGAACACTGTAAAGTTTTTTGTCAAATACCCATAGAGTATTTTTTTCCCTCTGCAATTTAAGCTGCATACTACGCATCAGCTTGAGCTATTTGAAATAAATAATCTGTAGTATGTTTAATGAATTGTTTGTATAAAGCATTTAAACATGAACATTTAATTTAGAAGTTTAAGGACAAATGATTTTCATTACTTCAAATGCGTGCGAACACATCGTCATAGTATAGTTAAAGTATAGTAAGTACTTCCTTGGTAAAGTTTCAAATAAAAGTAAGCCAGTATTTGTTTTCTGTACTTTTAAACAGGCTTCTTAATTTTTTACTATAAATAAAACTTAAATTTAGAGAACTATGTAATTCTAAGACGATTTATAGAACAGTGTAATAAAAAAAGAATTTGTAATCAAATAAAAAGACAATTTTGAAAACTTTGTAATAAAAAGAAAAGCCAATAATCCCAAATATGGTGCATATGATAGCATGCTAAAGTTTATTTAAAGTAACAATAATCCGTAAAAATAATATTCATAAAGGCGTAGTGATTCATTGTCTCCAAATATTGTCTAGTGTAGATCCTTATCGCCACTGAGATCCTCAAAGTCAAAACAACTCATCTTGTTACCATTCAAATAAAATTCAAGAAACTAATGACTAAACTCCAGTCATCCCGATATGGGACTGAATGAGCAAAAAACTTCAACTCACCCCCATATAGGTCTGCAGGAGTAAAACATCTCCACTCCAAGGTCAACACCTTCAATCAAAGATCAACCCTTGCTCCACAACAGCAGGAGCGAAACAGCGTCGCACTGATACCGTACCCCCATATTCTCCTTACTAATGAGTTTTTCGTTTGAGATTTTCGTGTTCCATTACAAAATGTTTTTCTGTTAAGTATTTTGTAAATTTCCATTTTTCATGAATAAAATATTTATATTTTAGACACTTGTAAAACATTAATTAAAATTAAGTTATGAATAGTTTAAATAGGTATGAGAAAGGAATAATTTGTGAAAAACTGATTACTACATATATTTGCAGAATATTTCTCAACTGATGGGTGGAATGTTAAACCTCCAATCCTCCTGGTTACGACAAGGCAATACCGAATAAACATTGATTATACTATGATGTGATGCAACGCTACTATTAAAAAAATGTTTTAAATACTAAATAAAAGCATATAAGAAAAAAAACACGCATATGAATGAGTAACTAACGCTTCTTTCGCAAGCGTCTTGACGAGGTCACGAAATAAAGGCTTGCTTGCTGCGCTAATTCTAAGGAATTAGTTCAACCACTACAAAACATGACACGGGCATGTCGCCTCATTCCTTTCCTGAAAGGGAAAATAACAAACGAAAGAAAAATAAAAGAACTTTATTTATATCACTGCTAAAAAAAAAGGTTAAAAATGTAAACAAACGCATTCGATTCTACCGACAGTGAAAAATTCAAACTGACGAAACGAAAGAAAATAATTAACTTGTTAGCAGTTCTGATTGAGAACATTGGTTCAATCCACAGTTCATTCTGTGGAGAGTTTTGAGTTGCCCATGCCCTTCTATACAAAGTTAGTTTTGGAAACATATATACATATAATTTCCGGTACTTGAATCTTGCACATAATAATTCGTTATTCCTGATTGGACTTTCCGGGACATGACGTCATAGCGAGTTTCAAAGACCAAAAAAAAAATTAGCTGCTATGGCTACGGCGATAAATTTTATGTCCCTCGCAAACCTGTTAGAAATGTAACCTTTTCATCTCCGTAAAGAAAAAAAACATTTACTGTGGCGAAGTTTTTAAGTTATACTTATCATCGCATCGAATTTATTTATAAACCAATTTAAAAAATAATTGTAAAAAAAAGAAAAAGTAGAGATTTTAAGGTTTCATGTGATGTTTTCAAACATAGAAACTAATAATATTAACCTATAAATATGACAGTTTTAACCAAAAAGACCGAACATTTCACGATTTTTTCCTGAATTTCAAAAAAATATTTTCAGGAATCTAATTGAAATTTCTAAATAACAACTCGTCGATCTGCAAAAATTCACTTTTAGAGGTACTCTATAAAAAAAAACTCACGGCTGAAGATTGATAATTTGTATCTGTTTTGCTCACTCGCATTAGAAATTTCGATTTTTTTTTTACTTTGACACTTAATGCACCCTAAACCAATAGCCGTATCGGAAAAAAACCTCCATCTTGTTCCCTGTGAACAAACCATGTTAATTTCTTAATTTTCTGATACGCACTTTTTCGGGAAACCGTCTGAGATTCGAGCGAAAACAAGCGAGTTTTCAATCCTGCAGTGGCTGGGCAGTAACGTTTCTGTTATAAAATGAAGTGTTTGTCGATTTGTTTTCTGCCCGCAAAGTCCTGACGAATCTATGGCACTTACAGTAATGGGATTTGACACGTAGTCCAAATTTCTTGCAATTTTTGGGTCGGGGCGAATTTTAAAATTCAATTTAGAACATTTTTAAATGAATTTAATAGTTTTTTCACCGTTCTTCTTTTGGAAATGAAGAAGCATCAAAATTAATTTAGGCTTTTATCCCTCACGTCACTATTGACGTCGGTCTTTGGAACCATGCCAACTCTTTTTTCACCTTCCGTTTTGTGATGCACACACATCTTCCACCTGAACACACATTTTAACACACAGCTTTTTTTTAAATGCTTACTTCTTTTTAATTTTGACATTAAGAAGTTCGAATTAATTATTACTTTCACTTTTTCACCAAGGAAACCCATTAATAATTCAAATTTACTAAAAGAGGAGTGGGAAAGGTCCACGGTGAAACCCTTTGACAAAGCTGCATACACATTTTCACACACAACTTCTTTAAAAATGCTTACTTTTTTTCACTTTTGGGATGAAAAAGTTCGTATTTATTAATGGTTTCACTTTTTTACAAAGAAAAAAACATTAACACTTGAATTTCACTAAAAGATGAGGGTCAAAATGTTCACGGTGAGCTGAGTAGACAATGTACTTTCCAGGGTGTAAAAAAATCATGATTTTTTCAAAAAAATCAATTAATCGGATTTATTTGATTTAAATCGGATTTATTTGATTTAAATCAAAAATCGGATTTTTTAAATTTAAATTTCTGTAGGGCCTATAAATTTGTTAAATAAAAAATTGAGTTTCTGACATGACATGTAAACTAATATTTAATTAAGTAAACAATCGGAATTTGTGATATGGTAAATTAATATTTATTTTACTAAATATCATTGTGTGTTACATGACAATACATTTAAAAAATGAATTTTCAAAACAAGAGCAAAAGATAAAAGATTTGTTTAACTTTAAAACACAAGTTGACATCCTCCATAGTTTTTCTTGAGTAAATTAACATAATCATGTTAACAAATGTATCAGTAAGTGTAAGTGAGACCTAAATTAGTCTGATTAAATAAATATTTGTTATGGGTCACTACTCTTAAAGTGAAAGGCGATTGTTTCAGGGTGCATTTTGCAAAATAAAAGATGTTCATTGTGATTAAACTTTCATCCTTTCAAATAGAAAGCTCAGTTGAATTTTTTATTTAATAAATTATTTATCACATTAACTGTGTTATTTTGTATTTATGTCTCAATTAAAAAAAAGTAGTTGAAAAATCACTATAGCTAAGCCATTGGTCAATCGATTAAAGGGGTAACAAGTAGTTTAGGCCTATTTTGTGGGGATTTTCTTTGGCTGTCTTGACATTTACGTAGATGTAGGCCTACTGCTTTATTGTTTGTAACATAAAATTATGCATGAACATTGTAAAAACTTTCAAATAGATGTCAACTTATTTTTTACTTTATTGTTTGGCAAAATCCCTGATTCAACAGATTACTTAGTCCATAGACACCTCAGATTATTTGCAAGTGTCCAGTGCCAAACATTTTTTAAAAAGCTCATTAGTACGTGGTGTAGCCATTAGTGCTGAAATCACCATGTGTGCAGAAAGTTCAAAGCATTTGACAAATTCTGTGATTTTTCTAGAGTGTATTTACTTAGTTATAAAAATGTAAGATTGGTTGTGATTTAAATCAATGATTTAAAAAAAAATCATTTGATTAAAATCATGATTTTAATCGTTGATTTAAATCAAGTGATTTAAATCTTGACACCCTGGTACTTTCAGAGCCAATTAAAAAAAAGCTTCATTCATGTTTCTTTTTGCATTTATAAATTCGTATCTGTGTTTACTTTGAATTATGTACCAAGAAATAAGTTTAATTGTATTATATAACCAAAAGTGACATGAAAAAACTACACAGTGAACTGTTTCGATAAAGTTGAACAGACACATTCATACCCCAAATTTTTATAAAAGTTTTTATCCATAATATTTTTGTATCAATAAGTCTCTTTTATTGTGTACTTTGTTTTATATAGCTTGGAAATAGTTTATTAATTAAAATTAACACAAAGGTTCATGGCAACATGTCAGAATGAGCTGTCTTCATGATGTTAACACAGCATGTTAGAAAGACACACAAAACAATCAAAAAGTGCTAATTTCTTGATTTCTTTGGCTTGGACGTGTTGCAAATTATAAATACTTACTGTTTTTCACAAATAAAACGGTTAGAAAGTTGGAATTATGTAAAAAATACATGAAACAAGTTCACAGTGAAATGCATCGACAAAGCTGAACACACACATTCAGACCTAGAATTTTTATTAATTGCTTTTTCCAAAATATTTTTGCACCAATAAGTTTTGATTTTATTATGTTTTTTCTTTTGTATATTTTATAAAGAGTTTATTACATAGAATTAGTATAAAGTTTCAAGGAAACATATCAAAAGCAGGTGCTTTCATAATGTTAACACATCCAATTTAAAATACACACAAAACCTCTAAAAACTACTACTTTCCTCATTGCTTTAATATTTATACGTTGCAATTGTCGAATAGTTTGTGTTTTTGACCAAGAAAAACATTTAATACTTTGAATTATTTAAAAAGTGCCTGAAAACAAGTTCACGGTGAAATGCTTCGACAAAGATGCAGACGCTTTCACACCCAGAATTTTTATTTATTGTTTTTTACACAACTTGTTTGCATGAATACCTCGGTTTTATTGTGTTCTTTGTTTTCTATATCTTAGAAAGAGATTATTATTACATAGAATTAAATTAAAGTTTCATGGAAACATGTCAAAATCCTTGACAATGGTAACAGACATATTAGAATCAAACACAAAACCTCTAAAAAAATGATAATTTCTTGATTCCCTTTGCATTGACAGGCTGGAAATCACAAATGCTTTCACTTTTTCACCCATAAAACACTTTAAAAAGTTAGAATTAAAAAAAAAGTGTAAAACAAGTACTCAGTGCAAATGGCATCGGCGAAGGTGAACAGACCCTTTTGAGACCCAGAACTTTTATTTCTTGTTTTAATCAAAATATTTTGGCTTTAATCATTTTCTTTTATTGTGTTCTTTCTTTTGTATAACTTGGAAGGAGTTTATTACAAATAATTAAATGAAAGTTACATGAAAGCATGTCAAAATCACCTGCCTTAATAACGTTGATACGGCATATTGAAAGAACACACAAAAGCTTTATAAAATGGCATTTCCTTTATCATGTGTGTATGAACATGTTGCAATTGTTAAGTCGATTGTGTTTTTCAACAACAAAAGATTTTAATAATTAGAATTAAATAAAAAGTACACGAGACAAGTTCACGGTGAAATGACTCGACAACGGCGTGGCGTCGTTTGCCGGCTCGCGGCGTTTACTTGTGCGGGCGCGTCTGCGCATCTATGTATGACGTATTTCCGTTTTGTGCTGCGAGAGCCAGGGATTCTAAATACGCGCAAGAAGCGGCTCAATCCCATGATAGTACTTTACGCAAGTCAAACTTGATTGGCTAGTTTCATAAGCTTGGCTTCACTTGGATATCTCGCCAATCTGATTGTTGCAGTAACCATTTGATTTTGAATATGCGCGTTGTTTCGTAGAATTACAAATACAATACATACACTAGCGCCTCAGCGTACAGCGTAAGTGTCCGACAAGTTGACTCTGATTGGCTCCTCGTATATATGTTGTATGGTTGTTGTTAGTAGTATTTCTCGTCAACTTATACAAAGGGTACTTATACTTTTAAAGAGCTCTTTTTCCTTGAAGTAACGATGGCCTAATTTCTAAAGTCACCTACCTTCAGATTGGCGTCGGCAGCGGAGGATGACATTATGAGTTCAAATCCAGCAGGCGGAAAAAATTTCAGATCCTCCAAATTATTTTTAAAAAATTCCAATTTAATTCCTTTTGAGTCTAAATTACTTTTCCTAATTTTTAATACCCTTTTTATATTTTTCCAAGCTTCCGTTGATTTTACATAAATAATCTAAGAACCACTCCTGAACTCACTACCAGCTGATATTTTTCCGCCCCTCTGCCGTCCCCTTTGCTTTAGGATGATGGTGTCGTATCCACCCTTGGCTTAGGACCATTCTGATGTAACAAAAAGCATACATAAAACACTAACTTATATAATTATTAACTTATATAATAAAAGGATACAATTTTCGGCTCCCACCTCTACCCACCCATAGATAGGATCCCATGGATCTGAAAAGAAAAGAAGAATGCAGAAAGGAAGAGATAAATTGTGCCAACAGAAAAATTCTCATGACATTCGTATCTAGGTCATGTGATCCGATTAGCCAATCAAGTTGGACTTGCGTAAAGTACTATCATGGGATTGAGGCGCCTGTATACGCGCACGGGCAACGTCGGGCTAGCCACGCAGTGGCTAGTTTTTAATATAGAGAGAATGAAAATGGAAATGTGTTTTCAAATTTGAAGAATGTTAATGACGCTGACGCAACAGGATAAGAATACATGTTATTCTCACTTCGAACTAAAACACACATGTAGATTTCTTTAAATTCGGTTGCTTCAGTTTACGCTTTTCTGCAAAAGGGAAATTGTATATTTTTTATTGATATTAAATACAAGTTTTAATTTACGTATTATTTTAGCATTTATTTTGTGTGTGTGTGTGTGTGTGTGTGCTTGAACTTAAAAACTTAACCTCTATTAAAACTAATCTATACTCGAACATTGAAGGGTAAGAACTTTTGACATAAAAATATAAAATATAAGAAATTAATGTAATAATTTTCAAATTGTATATTGGTGACGGGCTATTGGGAGCGTTGTGTTGCTCCAGTGTGACGTTAATAAAAATAACTACCTACCTATTTGTATATTGTATTATTATTGCTATAAACATCGATCGGGAAACAGGACAACGTTACTATAAGGTTTCTACATAATGCTGGAAAAAAATAGATGTGGTACCAGAGTTTTAATATACACAGTCCAGTCACATTAATGTGACCACCACCTACTTTCGACGTCAACGTGAAATAACCAATCACAGGTGGCAGCACATTGCAGTGGAGTGTATATAAAGGATGTCCTAGGGCAGGGGTCGGCAACCTATTGAAACGGAAGAGCCAAAAGTTGCAATTTACAAAATTTCCCAATTTTTAAAGAGCCACTAAAAATTTTCGTTTCGATATTATATTTTTGATTTAAAATAAACGGCTTTAAATACGGAATAATATTTATTCATTTAAAAACACAAATATAGATAGTTACATCAATGGGAGCATTGGCTTTGCATGCCTTTTGAAAGTTTGATTAAATCTGGCTTAGAACTTGTTGTTTTAAGTTTCAAGCACGACTCTAGATTTTTATTTGTTAGTTGACTTCTAACTTTACTTTTTAATATATTCATGCAAGAGAACGCTTACTCGCACGAATATGTCGACCCGAAGATCGTCAGCACTCCATATGCCAACTTCTTCACCTCACTGTAGCATTCTGGAAGAGTATTCCATGCGCCGAATATGAGGTCCTCAACTTGCGGAATTTCTTTTAGAGCTGTCCACTTGTGCTGTGCGATATGCATGCATTTCTGGAACTACCAACTTGCACTTGAGTTCTGTGAACTTGCCACTCCACAAGTCTTTGGTTTTCAAATCTAGCAATTGCATTTGAAGCGATCCAGCATCAATTCAAAATGGCTCAATGTTGATCTCATTTGTATTTGTGTTGAGAGGATTTACTATGAACACGAAAGTACTTTTGTTTGTTTTGAATTGCTCGAACCTCTCAGCGAATCCATCCCTCATGTTTTTTAAAGCTATGCTAAAGTCATTCGTGTCAATAGTTGCATTGGTCTCATCGCGATATTGCTTCGGATTTTTAAAATGAAGTAATTTACCGCTCTCCATGTCTTCAACAAAAATAAGTATTTTTTTTCGAAACAAACTACTTCTTCAAACAAGGCGTAGGCTGGGTTGCCCTTTCCTTGCAGTTTTAGATTTAGTTCATTTACTTTCATTGTGGTATCTACCATGAAGTTGAATTTTTGCAGCCATTTGTCTTCTTCCAGTTCGGGATGGTCAATGCTTTTTTCATTGAAGAATGTTTTTATTTCACTCAAGCACAAAGCAAAACGTTGCAATACGTTACCTCTGGAAAGCCATCGCACTTTATTGTGCAGAAGTAGGTAAAAAAACTGGTTATCTATTTCTTCAAGGAAATCTTTAAACTGGCGATGGTCGAGTACTTTTGCCAAGATGCTGTTAATAATCTCAATTACCAAGTTCATGATCTCAACTATTTCGGCCAGAAATGTTTGGGCACAAAGCGCTTCTTGATGAATTATGCAGTGAAATGTTAGAATTTCGTGGTTTATTTTTTTCTGAAGAATTGATGTTAACCCTCTATGGGGGGTATTCCCGTCATACTGCTGGCTCCATCAGTTACTAAAGAAACGATTTTATTTATATCGATTCCACTGTCTTCCAGGCATTTTTGCACATCATTTGCTATATCTTCTACACGAGTTTGCCCTGAGAGCGGTAGCAATCCTAGCAGTTCTTCTTTTGGACCTTGGGACTACATATACCCGACGTAAAGGGCAACTTGTGCCGTGTCTTTTATGTCGCAAGACTCATCTATAGCAAGTGATAAGGCAGAAGCCAGTTGAATGTCTTCCACTTGCATATGTGTTACATTTGAAGACATTTTAGCAGTTCTATCTTGTACTGTTTTAGCAGATGATGGAAAATCTTTTTCATGATTTCTGCTTTCTTTTTAAAATTACAAAACAGTTCTTCAGATGCACGTATAAAACAATCTAGACGGTGGCTGTTTGGGTAAGACGGAAATGAAATGCAACTGGCTGAAAGATAAACATGGTCACGGAGTCGCATCTCTAAGAACAAAACAATAGTTCAAATTTATCTCATTACGGTCATGTTAAGCGTTGAGATTTGTAATTAACGATTATGAAAATAGAAGCTATTGAGAAAATAGGTACTTAAAAATATATTTTCTTATTTTTTAAAGGTTTTGATGATAAATTATTAATTTTTTTCGTATGGAACTGGAGAGCCGCAACTTTACATCAAAAGAGCCGCAGGTTGCGGACCCCTGTCCTAGGGCATCGGAAAGCATTTCAATCGTTGGCGTAATGCAGAAACGTAGCGATTTATCCGACGTCCCAAAGGGCATGATTATTGGATTTCGGGCCAAGGGTGGAAGCATTTCGGAAACGGCTCATTTTGTGAACTGTTCGCGTGCCGTCGTGGTAAAAGTATACCGTGCATGGCAAAATGGCACTATCCAAAATAAGCGGCGTGGCACATGTGGTGCACCACGGGCTATAGATGACAGAGGCGAACGAAGGCTACCGAGATGCGTTCGGTCGAATAGACGTGCAACAGTTGAGCAACTGACCGCCCAGATGAACCAAGGGGCTACCAAGAGTGTATCCTCAACAACGGTTCAGCGAACGTTGCTGCGCATGGGCCTCCGCAGCAGATGCCTTTTTAATACACCTATGCTGACTGCTGTTCATCGACGACGAAGGCTGGAATTTGCACGCCAGTACCGCAGCGACGTCCACAGAGTGGCGACAGGTGGCTTTTCCCGATGAATCACGTTTTATGCTCCATCGGACAGATGGACGTTGGCGTATACGGCGTGAAACGTCTGAAAGCAAACGCCCTGCAACAATTGCCGGAAGGATCCAGGCTGGAGGAGGGAGCATTATGGTTTGGGGAATGTTTTCCTGGCATTCACTGGGTGCACTCATCATCAGAAACCTAATTGACTCTCTTCCTGCACGTCTCGCAGCGGTCCGCTCTGCCAAAGGTGGTTATTCGGGCTTTTGACAGGTGGACACATTAATGTGACTGTACTGTGTATATTTGGCGAACGAATGTATTATATTTGTCATCACGTTGGAGTGGCGTGGAAGTTTGGAGAGTGGGGTGTTGTCTCGTTCTCTGACCGTGGTCCAACATGACGAGGTGTTGGCATCGGATGGATCCCGGGACGCTGCCAATATCCCGTTGCATTGATCCAGTGGGGTGTTAATTATTACCTTTTTACCTAATTTTTAACCTTACTAGTGCTAACGTTACTTTAGGTTAGAATTTTTATTGAATGCGCATGACGACTCCCTTTGAAGGGTTTTGGAGAAGAAAATGCGCTTGTGAAGTTCTGTTGCCAACACAGGCAGCGCCGGCCCTAGCCCTTGATCAGGTTGTCTTTCGGCGCCCTTTGGTCGACGCTTTCACATCACAATTGTAGTTCAGTTTTTGTTAAATAAATAATAATTAACAACTTTTTCAACTTTTATTACAAAAATCAACACTTATTGAATTTAAATTAAATTAAGTAGCTCTAATTATTACACTCCTGCTTCTTTAACATGAACAAAGTTCCTACCGCTATATAATTAAATTAGTATTTGGTTTTCATTTAATTCAGTCACTAAATAATAAAATCTGTTACCTATGTAGGTATTGTAGTAACGTAATTAAAAGAGAACTTGATATCACGTTTGTTAAATCGATCTTAATTTAAATTATTTTTAGGTATGGATGGAGCAATAAATATTGTTGATAAAATTGATAAAGCATGGCAATCGATAAAATTGGCAGGTTTGATAGTTTTTCCTGGGCTGTGGTCGCGATTTTATAGGCATGTTTTTATTAGTTTTAATTTACTAAAACTACGCTCAACTTTGGCGACACTTACTGGAATAGCTTGTAGTATCCTAAGGGTAGTCCAAGTGTTTGGAAACAAATCTTACCAATCATTTTTGGTGAAGACAATGCGACCATCGTTCGGTTGGCCTTGGTCAGCGTCTAAGAGATGCTTCAGGTTTCGTATTTCTTGAGCCAGGTCCGCTCCAGAAATATCGTTGTGTGTGAATCATGTGTCAAAATATTTTGCAAACTTAAACACAATTGCTCCAATTCATGCTTATCAACCGGTCGCTTTAAATCATACAAGAAACACCAACTTGCATTCAAATTAGACACCTGTTGGAAACGACCTGATATCAGGTGTAGTCTAAAATGATTGAAAAATACTTAGATCTTTCTATTTTCATGATAATAAAAACGCTTATTTCATTTCTAAGTAATTCAATGAGTTCATTTTGTAAGTTTTTCCTAAAATAATAGTTTTTGTTTGCTGATTAGCGACTCTGCGTAAATGTTCTATCACGACAGGGTCAAACTTGCCTAATAACTGAACCAAACCTAAAACATTACCGTTGTGTGGAATATTTAAAATGTCGGAACGTCCTCTAAAAGCCAAATTATTTTCTGGCAAGAATAACGTAATTGCCATCATTCTCTCGAGTTTTTTTTTTTTTTTTTCTAATGGCGGGCACATTTGACCGAAGTCATTGGCCACTACAAGGCCGGAAGTGATGGCCACTTGTGAAGGAGCACCCAGTGGGAGGGCCATCATTGCCCCTTTGAACCATGTTCAGATGACGAAGCAATACCTGAGCTGGTATACGCTTACAAACATCCATGCCCGAACCCGGAACCTTCCGATCTAGAGGCTAACACCTTAACCACTATACCGGTTGGTCGGCTTCTCTCGAGTATTGCTTTCCACTTTTGTCTTTCCTCGTCTATTTGTTTTATTAAATGTTGATCCACTCCAGTTTGCATTCCTAATCTTTATGTAGCTTCCAACCACATACATGTCGCTGACTGATGATCCTTGGAAGTCTCATGTTTTTGTAAGGCTAATGAAATATGGGCCCAATCATCATAATCGTCATTAGTACGGTAACTTTTTGCTACTAATGAAACTTTTTTTCACACGTTATACGCTGCATGTGAAGTACTATAACCAAAATTCCTCCTACATGGGGTGTATTATGTCAGTTATAACCGCAACATAAATGCAACTTTTTGCATAAATGCAACCACATGCAACTTTTTAAAATGTAGCTTAAGATTAATTCATATGAAATTACTATTTCATATTTTGCCCTCTCAATCAACCCTTCGATCACGTGTGTCTGATCTTGCGAAAGGCGAAGTATTGCGGATCAAACTAGTTCATTGTTAGAAGGTGTTCGTCGAAAGTGAAATAAATGGCAAGAAGTACTTATAACACATTGGTTGGCACTCTTGATAATCCAGAGGAAACTTGCGTGATCGACTGCAGAGTTTGCGAGGTGAGTGTCGATCATCAATATGTTGTTCGCCTTATAAATGACGTTTTAAAATCTCTGAATATTGAGCGAAAGGATTTTGCGCTTCTGCTATCCGATACAGCACATTATATGACTGCAGCTGGCGCAGTTTTTCAATGTTAAAGAAATTACTGGCCATTCAACGTTTTTCTGTATTTAATGATGTATTATAATACTGTTGTACACGCAGTGGCGTATATAGGAGTTTATTTCGGAAGGGGGGGGGGCAAATATTCTCTAAAGCAATTTAGCATACATCGTACAAATGTTTTAATTTTGGGGGAAGCAAACATTCGAAAGCTATTCAGGATTTTAGGATATCAATTTGAATAAATAATAACAATTCAATATAATTCCAACTACAATTTGAAATTCACAAATTGTTTAAAATTTATTTCTAACAATAGGTAGTTATGCATTTAAAATAATGTCCGTGTATGTAATAATGACTTAAAACCTGCATGGATATTAAAAGGAATAGAAGGTCAGACATAGGTAAAAAAATTACAGTTTAAATATATTTTTAGAAATTGAGAAGTATAATTTTAAATATTATTTTTATAGTGAAATATACATTTCTTTAATTGGAAAAAAGTAACTTGTTTACTTATTTAAAATATTCTATAATTTGTTCTTATATACAGGGGGCCCACTCTTAAAGTTGATGGATAGGTAATTTACTTTTAATTACTATCTCAATAGAAATTTCTTTGTTTAATGTATGAGTATCTGGATATTAGTTTACTAATTATGACTGATAAACTAGAACACCGAGAATAAAAATAAAAAAAAAATTTAATTTAGAACTTTTTTTACCCAAACCGTTTTAAATACAATTTTTTCCTTTCCAAACATTTTTGTTATTAAAAATATGCATTTATAACGAATGGTTAAAAAAATTTGTGAAGACATTATCAGTCAAGGTTAAGAGAGGACACCCTGTAAAATGACAAAAATTGCTGAGAACTTTACAAAACAAAATCCGTATTTCTTGGTGAACTGGCAAACGTATCAAGAACTTCTTCGTCTGATATTTTAATGTCTCTGTGAATTGAAAGCAGCGCCAGTCCATGTAGTCTCGTTTCTGAAGTCGTATTTCGTAAATAAGTCTTCAGTCTCCGCAAACTTGAGAAACTCCTTTCCGCGGTCGCAATAGAGATTGGAAGAACCGACAATATTTTTATTAAAATGAAAATATTTGGGAAGATTGTTTTATCGTATTTTTCAATTATTTTCGATACAGAACTCAGGAACGACATTATTTAAGGACGCAATTATTTGATGGTGGGATGCAAAACGCTCTTTCTGGGAATTGCAGAGATCATCAAGAAAAGGTATATAAACGGCTCTCCTATAATATTCTTCTGCTATGCAGTAAGGGATGTTGCTCCTTACAGTTTGAAGGTGGCAAGTTCTAGGAACTTCTTCTCTTATCTTTATTTTTGTAAAGAGAAGAGAAGAGACTGTACAGAGTCTTGAAATTTTCATCGGCATGCATCCGTCCTTAGATTTGATGCCATTTGCAACACATTTGAAACATTTCTCATTGCTCCCGAGTGGTCGATATTTTTACTTTGCAGTTTTTGAGGAAGTTGCAACGCGTGACTACAGGATCAATATAGGAATAAACTACCTTTGAATTCAACGGACAAAGAGAACGAACTCTTTCTGAAATACAACCAATCCGAGAATATCCAACACGTGTGTCTGTGTGTCTGAAAAAATTTCTAGAATAGCATTGTATCTCTTCCCTCCCGAAGTTTCTTACCCTATTGGCAAGTATTCGTTCGTTCCACAACATTGTAATTTATAAGGCTGGGGTCGTAAAACAAGTGAAATGTCCAAGGGGTTGTTTGAGAAGCTAGACAGAGGGTTTCTTATCTCGCAAAGTCGTAAAACTGTCTTGGGTGTCCATTGGATTCTGCAGGCAGCGGAGGAAGAAAATGTTCACTATTGAGTTGCACTCTCACAACCACGTGGTTACAGCACATCTTTCATCAACCATCATAAATTTTGGTAATCCCTATGTCCAGCCCACTTTATTTACTCTTATCTCAGGAGAAAAAAAATAGCTTCTCTGAAATAGCTTTTAAATGTGTCCAAATATTAAATTTTGTAAGAAAATTGTTTCCGCCAGAAATACAAATTCGATTTCAAAAAATTCAAAATAAAAAGTTATCATGATTGAACTTAGTCAAAATTTCGGGAGGGGCCCGGGCCCGCTCGGCCCTCCCCTTATATACGCCCCTGTGTATATGACAAAAATTGTCAATATATATTGAATTTTTTCATTTTTTACGAATAATTTACTTTAGATTTTAGTGTATAAAAAAATGCAACTTTATTTCCATAAATGCAACTTTAGGGAATGATAAATGCAACTTTTTTCATTTTTACTGCAACAAAAAAGTTGCCTTAGTCATTAGCTAAACTTGATATTGAATTTCGATGAAATAAATAACAATATAAGCACAACGCTTTTGAAGAAGAGTTTGAATAAAGAAGCCATTTCCTGGCATATTTTTCTCAATTTGGCATCATTCTTTTGAAATGTTTTTTTGAAAAATGGCGACTTTTTTCGTTGTGTGTCCCGCAGCACCACACCTCTCAAAAAACGCCATAAGAATTTTATTTTTCGCTCGAAATTGTTTTTTGCGACGTGGCGCCTAGAGCGTTGAACGCAGGGAGGAATGGTTGGCGGAGAGAACGATGGATCCCCTTGGAATGCTGGCGAGGGTGTCCTTGAAAGGTCACTCGGGTCACTCTGTGGCGTAGTGATACAAGGACCTCTTGTTTCACCAAGTCGCCTGGCTGGCTGAAATCGTTCCTTGTGGGACAATGGCCAGCCCCTCTGTGGGGATAGAACTGAAAAGGCAGGGGAGCTCCTATCTTGGAGTTGAGTTTTGAGGCGGTGGAAAACTGCCCAAGGGTTTTTCCCACGGACCGGAGCTTCGAGGCTTGGAGCAGAGAGTGCTGGGTCTGCGAAGAGATTCTCTGACAGACTCGAGAAGAGTTTGGTCGTTGTTTCGAGGGCGTACTAGCGACGCCCTAGATTTTGGGAGTTAAGTCTCCGGTGGAGACTCTGTTTATGTTTTAAAATTGTCTGTTTAACAGAACAGCACTGTATATAATAAATAACCGAGAAATAAAGAATATTTGTTTTCTATACAATATTCAGTTTTCTTAAAATATCCTTCCTGCCAAAACTTATACACCCCAGTTGTTCAACATTGTTACAACTCGGACGAAAGGAAAAAAGAGGGGAGACTTGAACACCGGACATCGAGACGGTTGTCAAAAACGGTCTCCTGAATTAAGAACTTCTGCTACGGCCGTATTCACCGTCAACTGGACCGGGAGTTAACCGGCAGTCAAAGAAGGAAAACAGTTTTTTTCGAGGTCAGAGTTAAAAGTTCATTTCACCGTCAACCGAACCTCAGGTTCAGTCCACTAACCCCACTAACGAGTTACTAACTACTAACGAGTTACTAACTACTAGTCCACTAACGAGTTACGAAACTTTAAGTTGGGTTAGATTTAACTGCACATGCTCAGTAAGCGATTTATCGTATGTTTGGATAGGTGCGATTAAGTTCAAGCTCTAATGATGGATAAACTGAAGAAAATTTCATTGATTCGGCAATTAGATTTTATAGAGAAAGTGGAATCCAAAAGAGGCGTCTGATGTATTATCAATAATTTGTTCTAATTAGTTTGGCGTTGACATCAAAAAGGGACTTTCCAACTCTGGCAAAAAAAATTTCGGCAAGTTTCAAATGTTTGTTTTTAATTTTGTATTTGCAATATTTGTGGGTCATAAAAAGGACTTTTTAGAGGTGATTAAAATTTAAAAAAGCAGTTCAAATTAGCTTCTTTTTGTGGCATTCAGTTTTGTCATTACAGCAAAATTAAAAATGATGCTCCATATTACCTTATACTTACTCCCACCTATAAAAAAAATTTAACTTTTCTTCATAAAAAATTTTAGGTTGTCTGCTGTAGTGGCAATTGACGACAGGAAAACGGCTATCCAGTCTTGTTGTGAGTAGATCGAACTGTGTGCAAGGTTCCATACTCTTCTTCATGCCACCAAAAACATTCATGGTATGTCATTTTATCGCACGACCGAAATCGATGCGTGTGCAAGTAGCCTAACGGAAAGTTCCGACGACAACTCCACGTAATTTGATGTCGGATCGTCGCCAATAGCCCATCGTGTTGCTCCAGTGCGACGACAATTAAAAATACATACATACGGTAGTGCAAGACGGGTGGGAAAAGCAACAGATTAGCTGGCGGAGGGTTCCGAGTTCGATTTAAACCAAAGACCGTCGTGTACAAAGGGGGCTGGTGCATGTTAAATTTGTCGTGACCTCAAATATCCTCACGCTGGCATGGTGTGGAAGTTTGGAGAGTGGGGGCCAGCCCGGGTGTGACTTCGTCCCACGGTTCAAAGTTACGAGGCGTTGACCTTGGATCTTTCCCATAGGATTTGATCCCGGACGCATATTACCAACATTTACCTGGAATAGAAGACATGGGGAAATTTTAAGCCCGCTGATTCGTTGGTTTCAAACTGTCGACTATGACATCACTACTTGATATCATCATTAATGGCGATGCTTCACGTGGACTCTGTCATGACTCGGTGGTTTCTACTTGAAAGCCAGTGGCAAAACCTCTGCAACACATATAACGAATCTATACAACAGATCCCAAGTCATAACGAAAAACTCCCCTGTTCCCGCATTCTATTCTGTTCAAGGTCCCAAGTGTCCTTTAAAGTTCGAAAATGGATTATTTTTTAATCATGCGAGTAGAATCGATACTGGAATTAAACCTAAACACAAAACATTTACGATCCAATTACGAGTCCATGGCACAAGCCGTTGAACTGTCGCTTGGTAATCATCTGAAAGCTATCGCTTTCTTTTGATTAGTATTCTATTATCGGTCGAAGCAGTTTCAACTTTTTTTTCGCAAACGTTGCAAGCAAATAGTGATACTGTTCACACATGCGGAGTGCGCACTATGGGTGAGTGACGTCATAGATCTCGGATAGAGATAGCAACGAATTAGCGGCCTTAAAATTTCCCCATGTCTTGTATTCCAGGTAAATGTTGGTAATATGCATCCCGTTACCAATAACCTGTTGTCTTGCACCGGTGCGACGTTTATTAAATACCTACCTACCGTAGTGCAAGACAGATTTCATTTGACACGCACAGCGCAGGGAAGAAAAAAAATTTGTAACAAGAACAAAATCGAAAAGTGTTTAATAATTTTGCACAAGGAAAACTACAAAACGTCAAAATAAAACAATTTTGAAATGTCACCCTTTAGGGCATTAGCGCTCGGGGCCGTTACCCCCTAGCTACGCCCACTGACAGACGCAGAAAAGAGAAATGCTTCCAGAGAAAGTAACAGGAATCGAGCCTGTGCCTCTTACAACTTGCAGGTGAGGTGGTAGACGACCTTGGGGGAGTCCATTTCTACAAAAGGGGTGGGGAGCTGAACAGAGTAAAGGGCTGCCCTACTTTTAATCAGACTTCCATAAACACTTGAGAATGAAGTAAGCAGCCAAATCACTTGGTCTTGCCAGTATCTTTCTCCAGTTGGAGCATTTAATTTTATGTAGTACATATCAAGAACCCGGCAAAGCTGACAGCACTTTCAATTCTCCATCATTACACAACACAATGCACACGATAAGTTTCTTAGGACAGTAAAATGCTATAGTGCGGTTCCCGGCGAGACGGCAGATGACTTTGGTGAAGTCCATTTTTTGAAAGGCGTTCAAGGAAAGAACTGTGGTGCTCAAAATCACATTGGATTGTTTCGCCAACTCATAGGCATTGCCATCGCTGCTTTTCTCAAACCGATGAATTGGAGTCAGAATTAACGCTACAATTGAGCGAACGAATTGTTTACAATTAATCTGACCCCTAATTGAGCGAATAGACTCGTTCCAAACCACGCGACTCAATGCCGGACTTTAGAATCGATAACACTTTCCGAAAGAAAGCGACTCTGATATCAGCTCATCCTGCGATGAGTAAGAGATATCAGGAGTCAGTGATTGAGTGTGATGCCTGATAAAGGAATGATGTAATCGCTATCACAATCCAGTTCAAGGTTGTACGGGTATGCGAATGATTGGGTGTTCTTTTCTGGGGGCACTAGATTAATGTTCTGGACCCCCCACACTTACACTCCGGGGTCCCAGTACCAGTCATACTCTAAACTATTCGTGGGGAACGATGAATGTCACATGTACCGGGCATGTTTTGGTTGGGTTTGTCGGTCTAGGGTAACTATTATAATTTGCTTCGCGAAGTCCAAACCATATTTTGATGTTAATGGTAATGATAATTTTAGTTAACGTCGTACTAGAGCAACCCAACGGGCTTTTGACGACGGTCCGGGATCAATCCCTTAAGGGAAAGATCCTAGGACAACACCTCGTAATTTTGAACCATGGTCAGATGACGAAGCAACACCTGAGCTGGCACCCCACTCTCCAAACTTCCACACCAACCCAACGTGAGGACTTTCGGCCACGACAGATTTAAGGTGCACCAGCCGTCTCTACACCATACGCTTACAAACATCCATGCTTGGACCCGTATTCTAACCAGGAACCTTGCGATCCAGAGGCTAACACCTAGCCACACCTTAACCACTATACTGGTTGGTCGGCGACCACACTTTGAAAGGAAAATCAAAAAATTGTTTCATGTATGTAGGGGTTTTTACACCCAGTCGCGTTTCAACAGATGGAAGCACTGGAGACCGCAAAATGACGTCACATTTGACTAAGGGAGTTCTTTCCACCTATTTTGTCACTACGCCCTCTCCAACTTTCCAAAACTGACGTGTTGCGCTAGCGCTATTCGGAGCTTTTGTTTTCGTTTAAGTCCATCCAACATCACCCCCTGTCCCTAGATATTTACCTAAAATCTCTCTTTTGTTAAAATCCCCTAGACCCCTTGCTACTGCAATTTCCAACAATAAATTAAATGTTAAAGGTATCAGTGCTTCCATCGCTTTTTTCATGTATAACTACATGTATAACTGTTTCGAAATGTTACCTTCAGGAATTCCATTCGATCAACAAATGTAAAGTTGCATCACTTTCTGAATATGAAACACGATATACAGAGTAGTGTCGTCGCCCCAAATGGTAGCGTGGAAACAGTACGAATCGTAAACATAGAGAAGACAACCAACAGCTAAGATTATTAAGTTCTTAATATTCCAAGAACGTAAGAATATGTACAGTATTTGCATTATCACATAAAAAGCAATACACCAATGCATATTAGTATTTGTCCTCAAAGTCCAGCGTAGGCACCAGCGTTACACCATCTGCCTCTCTCTCTCTCTCTATCGTCTCTCGCATGCTCTCTAACCGTCGTTCGTGCGCAGTTCAAAAAGAACCCAACGGTAAATGTCGAGATCCAATCAGAGATCTTCTGGACGAACACCACCTGTTCTACGCAAATCGTTGTAAAGCGGCAGACAAAACAGCAGCTGGCGCGAAATAGTAATCAGTCAGAATATATCCGGCATTCCGACAGGTTTCCTCATTATGGTGTTTTTAGGGTACAATCAAACGTTTTTAAAAATGTCTGACATATCTGAAAAATGTTTACATTTTTGGAAAATGCTTAGAAATTTCATTTATGTAATTTAAAATACATTGCCTTTTACCAGTCATATGTGTCGTATAGATGAATTATAATATTTAATGATTCATTTAATGATTCATTTAATGACTGACAAATCACTTTTGGGATGATTTCAATATCAGTTCTATTGTGTTAAATAATTGTAGGTAGGATTTTTAGTTGCAAGTAATTATGCTAAAATGAACATTTTTCAAACGATTATTCCAAGTATGGACATTTCTTTTAAGGTTCTTTGTAGACTTCTTTAAGTCGAGCATCAAATATATATAGTTCCTGAATAACTAGGTAATCTCGATCTAAGAATAGGCAATTTTTAATGTGGAAATGATCCCTGAAATCGACAATAACTTTAACATTGAATATCTCCGTTTAAAGAGGCAGTAAAGTCAAGCATCATATGGTTAAAGCATCAAAACCAAAACACGGTGTTTTCATTGGATTGTTTGTAGGTGCAAAATTTGATGAGGAGACGTCCCCTTATGCAATTAATGTGTGCTAATAAAGTATGAAACACACATCTAGATCTAGACAAGAAATTTAAATTTTAAAATTAAAAAAAATAGGACCGGGTTATGTCGGGACTAGAGATGAGACATCGATGGCGAAGTTTTTTAGAATACATCGATGTTTTTATCATCGATGTATTGGAGTCGATGTTTTTGTAACATCGATGTTTATACTTGTCGATGTTTTATTTTTAATAGAAAAAAGTACCGTTATAAAAATAACCAAGTAGCATAATTTTCATAATCAGCAAATTGAACATACTTTTAGACCAAATTGGCCAAGGGTGAAGTGTCTGAATAGTAGGGATGCGACATCGATATCGATGTTTTCAAAACATTGATGTTTTCTAAAAAAACATCAATGCATTGAAGCCGATGTCGCGTCACTAGTTGCTAAACCAATTTTAAGAAATGGAGAAAAAAGTTTAAATACACTGAATTTTAAAAACATCGATGTTTTGGGGGCGATGTATTATCAACATCGATGTTTTAATTTTGAACATCGATGTTTTGCTGTCGATGTCGCATCACTAGTCGGGGCGCATATTACCAACCTTGACCTGTAATAGAAGACATGGGGAAATTTTAAGCCCACTGATTCGTTGCTATCTCTCTCCGAGATCTATGACGTCACTCACCCATAGTCATCGACCATAGTGCGCACTCCGCATGTGTGAAAAGTATCACTCTTTACTTACTGCTTCGACCGAAAATAGAATCCTAATAAAAAAGAAAGCGACAGCTTTCAGATGATTACCAAGTGATAGTTCAACGGCTTGTGCCATGTACTCGTAATTTGATTCTTAAATGTTTTGTGTTTAGTTTTAATTCCAGTATAGATTCTACACGCATCATTAAAAAATAATCCATTATTAAGGGGGTCCGGGACACAAAATTCATCAAATTTTGATTTTTTTTATTATTATTTTAAGAAATTCTCTGTGTTTTTCTGCTTAAAATGACGTCTAAATCATGTTTGTATCTTAATTAGAACTAGAGATATAATAATTTTTGAGGTGCGTTGTTTTGAAAAACTAACACTCTTGACAGTTGTTGTCATGGCAACAAGATCTGAGATTAAGGGTTGAAATTTGGAATATATCTTTTTCAAACATTTCAAAACAACGAACCACAAAATTAATTCTATCTCTCGTTCTAGTTAAGATAGAAGCATGATTTAAACGTCATTTTAAGCAGAAAAACACAAAGAATTTTTTAATATATAAATTTTTTTTTCGAAAATTTGACGATTTTTGTGTCTTGGACCCCCTTAACCAAAATAAATAAACTTTGTTATGCAGTCGTCGTGTGACGGGCCATTTATCCTAGTATTATATAAAATGCTAGATTCTTCTGTATTTTCCGTGGCTATTGAAATTAAATGGGTTATGTGACGTCACGAGTATGCAGAGTTTCGAATTGTTTTGATTAGTTGTGTGATGTCACGAGAGAAACGAGATACGAACTATCAAAAATCATTATATTCGAAATCGCCATAGAAATAACATTGAGTACAAAACGATTGCCATACGCAGTTCATTGTTTTATCAGTGTTGATCGAAAATTAAATTTTCCAATAGTATTTTTTTTACCTAGTATTGCTCAAAAAACACCATGCGAAGTAAGAAAAGTTGACAGATAGTGTGAAAAAAGGTTTATACACAGCCAGTGAACACGTACTGTCAGGTTAAAAAAAAATATAAATGAAATTAGACCAAAATAATGGAAAAGGTAATTTTTAATTAACGTCGTACTAGAGCACACAACAGTCTGTTGACCAAAATAAATACATTTTGTCATGCACCCGTCGAATGACGGTCATTTATATCCTAGTATTTGTATAAAATGAAACACATTAAATAAATTTACCTTGATCGCCATGTTCCCATGGCAACGACGCATGTTTGTCGAGTTTGTTGTTTTAAAATTATATTCGTCATTAGTTCTACGACTTTGTCAATGTCAAAGTTAGTTTCAATCGAAATATTTTATAATTAAATCGTTTTTAATTCCTCCAAAGCAAACAAAAATTAATTTTATTTTTGAAAAGTATTCGCTGCGTAAATGTTTACTTTTTCTGCAGAGCAGTAATATGGCTTCACGTTTAATTTAGCCAATCAAGAAACAGCTTAGATCAACATTTTTATTTAACATTTCGTAAACTTTTAATACGACGATAAACTTTTGTAGTAATTTATATCATTTTCTATATTCTGAGGCAGAATAAAATCGTTTGGACGATTATTTATTTTTCAATTTCTTTCGTCGAAAGAACGGAATTTCGAGAACAGTCATCGAAACATTTGTGCTGACATTTCAAGGTAAGTGGTGCATTTTTATGGCTAACACATTGTGCAAAAGTGCAAATCAAAGATATATATATTACAAGAATTTAAAGCAAAAAGAAATTGAATGTCTTGAAAGCTTACTTTTCGATTTAATGTTTATTAAATTCGTTCATTAGTAAAAATTTACATAAAAATCCCTAGAGGTGCAAAGTATGACGAATATTTAAAATTCGGATGGAGTATTTTCTTTATCTATCTTGATATCTCTTAATTCCATATTACATTTTGTTCCTAATAAAGTTTTGTAGCTTGGCCCAATGTCGCCCTTGCGCCATGCAATCCGATTTTGAGATTGATATCTGGATTTAAGAATTCAGCTTCTGAAATGCGATTTGATTTTCAATATTTTTTACAAAAATGTTCGTTTGTAGAATATTCGTAATTTCACAATAATCTTTTGAAAGGTAATTTGGTGCAAAATTCGAAAACTTGAAATTTGGATCGAAACGAAAGCCATATACATTTTGTTTACGATTTGATATTCGTTGTTAGAACTGAAAATTCGAATTCATATTCTTACAGTTTTTGAGATCAAGTGTGGAAGTTATATTACGAAATTTCGAATGAACGACTTGATTAAAAACATAAATTCTAGTGTTTGATGTCTATTAAAAGTTATTACTGAAACATTTTTGGAATTCAGTTGTATTGGAAGTAAGGTTGCCAGAAACATCTCTAAAAGAGAAAATGTTCTTTTCGTTCAGATCTTTTCGTCACTCTCTTTTTATAAGTCGGACCTTTTTTGTACTTTTTTTTTTTCGGTTTTTCACAATTTTGTTCAATTTTTTCTTCATCTCGGACTGCGTTAAAGAATATATTTCACATTTCAAACATTATGTGCAAACTTCACAATATTCACATTGCCTACTATGTCGTTATGTAAACCACAGCTATTCAAATATGTACAAGATCTAGTACAATGTACGAAAATCGTACTATTATTAGTACGCATCAACGTATAGTAGAAAGTTCAACCTCTATTGTATATTGCGCTTGATGTTAAAATGTCCAATGAGACCGAATAGATAACTAATGAGAACTTAGATTCGTATTAGAATAATAAGAATAAGAAATATTGTTCTTATTATATCATAAAATACACACACAGCAAGACTGACGTTTCGCAGCCTTTTTGTGGTTTGGAAGGACATCGAGTTGTTTACCTAGCCACCTTTTTTGTTAGTATTAAATCATAGTTGAGTTCTCAACTATGATTATAGTTGAGTTCTCAACTATGATTGCTGCGCACAAAAAAATATGAACAGTAAAATGTTTAATTTACACTAATTAGATATGTGTATCTACTATTATTTTGTTGTTACATGTTTGTTGTTTAAAAATTGGATTCTTGTTTTTACAACGTTTTGAAAAATGACTTAAATAAATGGTCAGTGTTTTCATTTATAAAATAGTTTTCGCATTTACTAAATATTTTCAAAATACGTAAGTAATATGTTCAGTAGATTTTCTTTGAGTTAGTGATTAATATACCAAGGATTCGTCAAAGATTATTCTTTTTATTAGATACCTAACAATTATACACTAATAATGTGTGCTTTTCGTGTCTACTTTTTGTCTTAAAAAAATAATTTTACCAAATTTTCTCTTTTCTGATATTTATCATCTGACAACCCTAATTGGAAGGTCCTTTTAGAATTTACTTCAACAGTAGTACACATAACGTTTAAATTAAATTCATACATTAAAACAGGAAAATGTTGAATGCTTTGAGTATCACTTGACGCAAGGAATGCAAATAAAATTATCTATCTTCCTTATCTACTAAGTCAAGTAATCTTCGAAAAAATGTCTTATCTTCAATATTGTCTTTGAATTGTTGTCAATAATTGAGGCAAATTGATTCATTTACATATCTATTATTATCACTGAAAATAGTAATCCTCAAATAAATCTGCGAAAATTAAGCTACGGAAAACAATGCATACTAAAAACTAATTTATTCCGCTCAAAGTTGGTTTATTCACAACCAAATAAAAATATCTCGATTTGGGTCTTGGAACAGTTTAAGTATGGGATAAAAAGTAGTATGCACTTGTATGATTTGGTAAAAAGCTAGATCCAAATCCCTAGGGAACTAATTTTTGCCCAGCTCCTTCGAAATCCGCCAAACAGTCTGCACTTTTTCTTGTTCCCGGCTCCTTATCTGACACCTTTTCACTAATTTCCGTAAAAACATAAAATAAACTCGAAAGTGATACTTGAAAAAATAGCTCTTAAAAATTAAATTCGACTTACCTTCTGTATGGCAAGACTTTGACGGTTGTTTGTTCGTTTCACAATGTTCGTTGATTTATTCACATCTGGAATTCCAAGATTCGTTCGTTCATTCGCCAAATGTATCGTAAATATTGACAAAGAATAAGGAAAATGTCTGCGATGCAACAATAATTTTTAATCATGGTCAGATGACGAGGTTAACAACTGAGCAGTCACCTCACCTCTCCAAACTTCCACACCACGCCAAAGTAAGGACTAGTTTAGAAATCGCAATCCTCCGGTTGGTAATCGAAACCGTTGTGGCTCAATGGGTATGCCCACTGCACAAGGAACCTTAAATTGTGTGCGGCGAAGGTTCGATTCCTGTCAGGAGCATTCTTTCCTGGGTGTATTTCCCTCGTCTGTAAACAGCAAAAACTTTCATGTGTGCGCATGTCTGTTAATTGATATTGTGTCTGGCGCAGCATGCGCCATAAAACCCCAACCGACCGGTTGCTAATTCGTTTGTACCCTTGGGGGATTGAACCCGGACATCGTCAATAGCCCATTGTGTTTCTCTAGTACGACATTAACTAAAATACCTACCTATAAATGCTTTTCCAGTGAGCCCAGTTGGAAAAGCAAGGTAGTAGTAACCGGAGGATTGTGAGTTAGAATCCAACCAATTTGGTAATTCTTTAATTAGCGTCGTACTGGAGCAACTTAACGGGCTATTGACGACGGTCCGGGGATCAATTCCCTAAGGCAGTGATTCCAGGTTCTCATTAATAAGACGATTTCTCAATTTACTTTTTGATAAGGTTCATGTTTGGAAAAGATTGTTCGTATGAATATGTAGAGCCGAAGAGTGAAAGAACAGCAAATGCTGATTTTTTAAAACTGATTATGAGTTAGGAATACTATTCCAGGTGTTGAAAATTACCAACACTTCCTTCTCCAGGTCTTTCAAAGCAGACCACTTTTTCTGTGAACTAAAATCACATTTATTTTTCACCAATTTTTCCATATCAGCATTAAGGCGTTCAAATTTAAAGCTCAATAATTCTTTGTTTTTTAACTCCAGTAATTGAATTTGAAAAGTGCCAATGTCAATAGTAACCTTTAGACTACGGCCGGTTCAGCATTTGTACCATGATCGCGCCAAGAAAGAATTTAGACTACGGCCAGTACAGCAGTTGTACCTTAAAAGAAAAATAATAGCGCCAGTTCTAAATATAGCAAAAGGTTAAAGGGAGAACATTTCAATTCCGTTACGTCAGCACTGAGGTTTCTTAGCAAAGGTCGTCATGCTACATCTGAATTCCTGAAACCTCCGTAGAAAAGCTTTCCTCATATTTAAAATTGGTTTGAAAGAGTAAATGTCAACTACCGAGTTATTATCTTGACGATGTTTTAGCAGGCTTGGAAAATGAATTAATGTTTCTCTTTCAAAATCTTGAGCATAAAGGGAAAATTAATTTTCGAACGACTTCTTCAAACATCGAAAAAATAGCGTTTCCTTTCCCCTGTAGTTTACGATTGAGATTATTTAGATAATACGTAACGCCTACCATGAAATAAAATTTTTGGATCCAATGATCGTCTGTTAATTTAAGATAACCAACACCCTTCTAGAACAGAAATGCTTTAATTTCAAATAAATAAGGAAGTAAAACGTTTTAAAACGTTTCCTCTTGAAAGCCAACGTACCTTATGCAGCAGAACATCTGCGTATTCTTTCCATTTCAATTAAAAATTCCTTAAGTTAGCTATGATAAAGAGCTTTTGCTACGATTGTGATGATAATCTTGATCACCTATTCCAAAACATTTGCAAATTTCTTCTGGAATTGTCAACGCACAAAGCGCTTCTTGATGAATGATACAATGGTAATCTCGTAATTATTTTTTTCCTTCAAAATAGTAACAAAACATTTTCAAACTCTGGTCATACTTTTTTTACCCCATCTGTTGAAATTGAAACAATTTTATCGAGTGGAATATGACGTTTCTCCATGCATTCAATGACACCATTTGCAATATCCTCGCCACGTGTTTGACCTTTCAGTGACAATAATCCTAAAATTTCTTTAGGTCCCGATCGAACAAAAAGTGAAACAAAAATCGAACAAAAAGGGAAACGTGCGCTGTGTCATTTATGTCACAAAATTCGTCAACAGCTATTGAAAAAATTGAAACCAATTTAAGATCTTCGATTTGTTGAATGGTTATATTCGAAGACATTTTGACTGTTCTGTCTTTTACTGTTTTAGAAAACAGTGGTAACTAATTTTTAAATAATTTCTGCCTTGTTCTTAAAATTCCGGGATAGCACTTCAGATGCATTTATAAAACAACTTTTAATGTATTCATAGTCTTTGTATGGTTTGTCTCTCTTAGTTCTTAGTCTTTGTCTTCAAAAGTTCTTCGACTGCTTTCTCCCTTGCATCACCTGCGGGATATTTACTGCCAGCATTGAGTCGAAATCGATTCGTGGCAGATCCGCACTCAGGTGGCTAAAGAGCCGCAGTTTGCCTACGCAAAGGGATTGATTATCAATTTATCATACAGGAAGGAAAATCCGAACTTCACAGCCACCAAACGGGGTAGAGAATGCAGGTTCTGTTGGATTGATACTCTACCTGATTGCTATCTTTGTTTTAATATATTTGTTAAGTTGAGAATGGCAGCAGTAGTTTTTTATTATACACGCAGAGAAATGGTTTTTTGAGTTACTTTTCGAATTTTGCTTGAGAAAATTACTGAATATTAAAAACGCCAGAAATGCTTATGAGTGTTATTTTGTGATTTAAAGCAAAGAGTGTTGAATATCGTAAAGAGTAAAACAATTTCCTCTTAACCGATTTGAGGCACCACGGTTCCGCGATTGCCTTTTGTTGTGTAATCAGAACTTTAATACGCAGTATGCTATATGTATTAAGATGAAATTGATGCTCGTATTTTTGTCTCCAGCTAAATTGTAAATAGATTAATGTGGATAAATTCTTATATCCGAACCTAGAGACCGGTTTGTTTCTCACCCAATAAAGAGTACGTATTAGAACTGCAAATAAACTGTTTGAGTACTTGTGATATAAGGTGTTTTTATGGAACGTTGACTTCAACTATACTCTGAATACTTCCGATTCAGAAATTCAAAACTGAGCATCTGGCGTCCGCGACAGGACTCGCCTGCTTATTATTGAGTGAGTTTTGTTTATCCTACTTACTGAATTGTTTACCCTACTTTTTGAATTGATATGGATGCAGCAAAGAAAAAGAGAACTCAGCAGAGGAGACTGTTTTTAAGCATATAATAAGTTTGATGCTGAAGAAGCAAACTTAGAAATTTCTGATAAAATAATTGAACTGAGAGTTATTGAGGAAAAAGCTACGCTAATAGTAAATTCTGAAGAAAATGTTAAGCAGTTTCTTTTTTCTGAAGACGTTGAGGATGATGTAATAGAGAAAGAAATCGATGAATCTGAAAGTTATATAGACTAGTGATTCGACATCGACAGCAAAACATCGATGTTCAAAATTAAAACATCGAAGTTGATAATACATCGCCCCAAAAACATCGATGTTTTTAAAATTCAGTGTATTTAAGCTTTTTTTTGCACATTTCTTAAAACTGGTTTAGCACCTAGTGATCCGACATCGCCAGCAAAACATCGATGTTCAAAATTGAAACATCGATGATAATACATCGCCCCCGAACCATCGATGTTTTTAAAATTCAGTGTATTCAAACCTTTTTCCCATCTTTTCTTAAAACTGGTTTAGCAACTAGTGATGCGACATCGGCTCCAATGCATCGATGTTTTTAAAAACATCAATGTTTTGAAAACATCGACATCGATGTCGCATTTCTACTTTTCAGACCCTTGGCCACTTTGGTCTAAAAGTATGTTCAATTTGCTGATTGTGAAAATTATGCTACTTGGTTATTTTTAAAATTTTTATAACGGTACTTTTTTCATTTAAAAATAAAACACCCGAGACAACGTAAAAACATCGACACGTATAAACATCGATGTTACAAAAATATCGACTCCAATACATCGATGTTTTGAAAACATCGACATCGATGTCGCGTCCCTAATATACCGTTGGTGGTTGTTATTTTATAATATTAATTAAGCATTTGTTATTTTTATATCATTTGTATAAACTGAACTTGGGTACAATTTTGACTGTAAAGCGAACTGTTTTATTTCTTATTAGTATAAAACGCGTGTGTATTCTCACTCTTTTGAATCATTATTAAACGTTTTGATGTTGAAAGAGCTCTCGAGATTTTTTTCAAAAGATTTATTCAAGCAACTTCAACAACGTTGATAGTTAGTGGGCTGCAAGGCACTAATAATTGGTGTATCTGGACTTTGTTTTAAAATTGAATGAACTTTGATGATGCCTTTGCCCGACGAGAAATCAACATCCAGTGACTTGGAAGCCGCCGTCAGCATAAAGATACCACCATTTTGGACAGACAAACCTGAGATATGGTTTTATCAGGTGGAGGCCCAATTCCACATTTGCAAAATTACTACAGAGGAAACGAAGTTTAATTACCTCGTGGCACAACTCGAACCACGGTTCTTAGAGAACATTTGGGATATTATCAAGGATTCCACCGACACTAAGTATACGGCGGTTAAAGAAAGACTCTTGAACACTTTCAAAGAAAGTGAAATAAGAAAATCTCCGCTACGTAAAATGCGTTCGTTGGGAGGAAGTGATTTTTCCGAAAAGGTTCTCAGAACTCTATAGTTGGAAAAGATGCCGGATAACGTGAAAAGCATCGTGATTGTGAGTGATGAATCCTTAGAAAAACTCGCGACGATGGCTGACAAAATTCTCTCCTGTGACTGCAGAATTGGCAATAGTTAGACAGACAAGCCTTCTGCAATGGATGCAATCCTGTCGAGAATATCTGCGCTGGAATGTCAAATAAGAACTGCATTCTCGTAGCCCTCATCGCCATCAGACGAATAGACGCCGCAGCAGATCAAGAAGACGTTACAAATCACAATGCAAGTTTTGCTTCTACCACTATAGATTTGGTAAAAAGTGCCTCCCCGAAAAATGTGCTCAGCCCTGCTGTTGGAACGAGTCGGAAAACGGGTCCCAGCAGTAGACGCCGTGGCGAATCCTGCTGCAGAGAGGTTACTTGGCCACAAATCCCGCCTATTCGTCAGAGGGTACGTCCAGAGTGCACCGCTTCCAGCTTCCTGCTTTACCGCTTAAACCGTGGCAGTTGCAAACAGCGTTGTAAAACCTCGCGATTCTAGGAGGGGGTGGTTATAGTGCAACGCGCGTTGGACCGCCTGTCAGTTTGCAACATGGAGCTTTCACACGAGGATCTATTGCAGGGATGGCGGACCTATGACCCGCGGGTCACACTGGCCCACGCAGGCTTTTTAAATGACACACGCGTTGATTTTTATAAACTTATCATTTCATCATTTTCATAAATTTTTGATATTTTTCGAACCCTTCTTTTAAAAAACATGAAAAAAATATCAGTGTTAATAAAAAACTTAAAATGGAAAAAAAATTGCACAAAGGATTTTTGTAAAATGTTTTAGACAGGGTGTAAAAAAATCATGATTAAAAAATAAATCAATTGGAATTTTTTATTTAAATCGGATTTTTTTTATTTAAATCAGATTTTTTTATTTAAATTTCTGTAGTTTCTCAACTGTCTTTACAAAAAAAATGTATAAATTTTTTAAATAAAAAATTGAGTTTGTGACATGGTAAATCGATATTTACTTAACATTTGTTTAACTTTAAAACACAAGTTGACATCCTACATAGTTTTTCTTGAGTAAATTACATCATCATGTTAACAAATTTATCAGTAACAGTAAGTGACAGACCTGAACTACAGTGTGAGAAGTAGAATAGAGGACAGAGAAATAATCATACTATAGTAGATTCTAATAATAAAACTGCCGAGCAGCAATAATAAATGAATTTTCACTTACTTTTAATTCATATTGGGATCTTTCTTTCTTCCTGCTGACATTTTAATGGCTGTGTGAATATGTATATTTCTACTCTTTAATCTCTATTGCACACCACAAGAATAAGCCGAGCCTTAAAAAGCTTTACTTCGAACTGTGTTTTTTTTTGTTTATGAAATCAGTCACCCTTTTAGTTTATAATTTTGAATCAAACTTTTACGTACTTCCTTTAAGTGTTTATATTATAAGTGTTGTTAATCAGGAATGTTTATACATTACTCTTCCTGGTGTAACGTACACTTCCGGAATATCTTTTAAATGTATTTCTATAGTATTTCTTTTTCCTTATTCCCCCCCCCACACACACAAGATATATTGTGATACTTCCTGTGTTTATTTTTACTTCTTAATACTCTTGGAAAGGATATCTTTTCTTTTGACATATTTATGTGAGCTTAAATGGTTTTCCCCGAAGTTCAATTTTTCTTTTATGTATAACGTTGGTGAAAAGATATTTTTTTGTAACGGCTTTTTTAGTCGATTGGATGCTTCGTTGAAGTGTGGACTGAGTGCAGTGTTCGAATGGCGTGCTTCAACCGTTATGTGTAAAACATATGATGAGAGGTAGTTGTAACGGTGATGTCGCTACCATATTGTAAATAAATTTTTCTTTAATTCTTTAAAAAAATACTTTTTCTTTCATCACGACGTTACAGCTACCTATTAATGGTGGCATGCACTGTGATCGTTCCCATTAAATTGAAGTCTTGGACATCCCGTCCTGATTTGAGAATAAACTGTGGACATCTCGTCCTGTGTTCAGCGAAAATTTGCGTGCGTCCTGCAGCAACGAAGAAGGCCATCCGGTCTGAAGTTTTTGGACATCCCGTCCTCGTGAGTGGAATATTTGCGTGCGTCCTGCAGCAATGAAGAGGCCATCCAGTCCGAAGCTTTTGGACATCCCGTCCTCGTGAGTGGAGTATATGCGTGCGTCCGGCAGCAACGAAGGGGCCATCCAGTCCGAAGTTTGTGGACATCCCGTCCTCGTGAGTGGAGTATTTGCGTGCGTCCGGCAGCAACGAAAGGGCCATCCGGTCCGAAGTTTGTGGACATCCCGTCCTCGTGAGTGGAGTATTTGCGTACGTCCGGCAGCAACGAAGTGGGCCATCCGGTCCGAAGTTTTTGGACATCCCGTCCTCGTGAGTGGAGAATTTGCTTGCGTCCGGCAGCGGCGAAGTGGGCCATCCGGTCCGATGTTTTTGGATATCCCGTTCAGTTTCTGTGTATGAAACGTGGCCTGTTACTGCGTGTGTCCAGCAACGAAGCTTAGTCCGGTCAGTAGAATTGGGACATCCCGTCCTGTTCCTGTGTGTGAAACGCGTGTGTGTTCAGCAGCAAAAGGGCTATCCGGTCCGAACCTTTTGGGCATCCCGTCCTGTCATCGTCAGCAAAGTCCAGTTCGAACTTTGGGTTCCTGCTCAAGGACTTCCTGTGTACCATCAAGCAACTGTTCCAGATAAGTCGTTTCGGTTTTAAGTCTAAAGTTTTATGCACTATTATATTTAATGTACAATTTTACTTCTGTTTTTGTGATAACTTCCATTTATCGTAACAGGTTTCAAAACAAAAAAATTTCTTAATTGCAAATTTTGCTTTTATAATAGAAATTAGTATTGTTTTGGAATTTATGTGAAATAGAAATTTATAAGAGATTTTAATCGTCGTAGATGTTTATTTATCTTAATTAATAATTTAAATTTGTTTTGTATTTGAAATGGTATTTTGATTTAAATTTTCTTTAAATTAATTTTCTTTTAAAGGTCTTTTGGGTTACAAAATTGGTTTTTGTACATTTTTTTTCTATTGTTTTATTGTCTTTGAGTTATATTTTTGTGGCTTGGCTATAAGGTAAGTCAGAATTCTGGACAGTTTCGGTTTCGAAAAGTTTTCATTTTGTACCTTACGTTATATTTGAGTCCAAAGGGGGAAACTGTTTAGAGTTTAATCATGACTTATTTAGTTAAGGGAAAGAAAGAGGACTTGATCAAATTGGTGGAGGAGATGGATTTAGAAATCACCGTAGAAAAATCCATAAAACAATTAGTGAATCTTATTACTTCAAGTGAGGGATATGATGAGGAATTCACCAAAGCACTTTTTGGTAGAATTATAGAAACTTGAAAGACAAATGAAGCCCTTGAAGTGGAAGAAAAGCGGAGAAATGAAGCCCTTGAAGAAAAGCGGTGAATTGCAGACCTTGAAGAAAAGCGGAGAATTGAAGCCCTTGAAGAAAAGCGGAGAATTGAAGCCCTTGAAGAAAAGCGGAGAATTGAAGACCTTGAAGAAAAGCAGAAAGAACGAGAGTATGAGTTGGAAAAATTGAGAATAGAAGCAACTATACAAACCCAGCAAGGTGCAGTTGATCATTCTAGACCATCGAATCGAGACTTGACCAAGATCCTTCCGAAATACGACATGAAAGATGATATGAGTCTTTATTTAATCTTGTTCGAGCGACAGGCAACTTTGCTGTCGCTGGGAAAAGAAATGTGGGTATCTCATCTATTAAGTTTGATCCCCCAAGAGATTGCTCATATAATAGCCCTTGAACCAGTTGACCTAGCTTCAAATTATGATCACATTAAAAATATTCTGTTAAAAAGATTCAAACTAACACCAGAAAGATTTCGACAGTTATTTAGTTCACACCATAAAGCAGTTGATCGGAACTGGAGGGATTTCTATCATGAATTGTCTACTTACTTCGATGGATGGATTGCAGGTTGTCAGGTCCTTACTTTTGAAAAACTGAGAGATTTGGTCATCACAAATCAGATGAAGAAAAAAACACCATCCGAATTTAAGGATATGTATCTCAGAGAATGGACAGAAATAAACTCCCCTACAGATTTGGTGGAACTGTTGGAAAAGTTTGAAGACGTTAGACGAACTGTGAAACGAAACCCTGTCTTTGCGAAAGACAAGTTCGAGGGTCGAGTTCAAAATAAGTTTGAAAAGACCGATAATCCACCAAGGAGAAGTGATACCATGAATGGTAAAGGGGTTAAGATAGAACGAAGATTTTCCGAACAAGACCCAAATCCGGAATTCGACCGCAGGAGACAGATGCGGTGTTTTCATTGCAATCAGCCTGGTCATATCCGACCAAATTGTCCAAAGTTGAAGAAATCTTCGGAAACTGTAAATTACATTTCGGACAAAGAACCTGAGAAGTACCTGGAACCGTATATCATGAAAGGAAAAATAAACGGTCAGGATATAAATCTACTAAGAGACACCGGAGCGACCATTGACATTGTGTGTCGGAAATTGGTGAATTCAACTGACATGACGGGTGAACATGTTTGGGTACAGCAACCTTTGGACTCCAGCTCAACTTGTTTACCTCTTGCCGAAGTTTTGGTAGAGTGTGAATTGGGAAAAACACTCACTAAAGCTGCTGTGATTCCAGATGAACTAGACCGCGGACGATATCTTTTAGTGAATCGGACTGCTGCCTTGTTAAAAAGGGAAGATTGTCAATATGAGGATCAAATAAATGCAGTACTGACAAGGCATCAGAAAAAAGTGAAAGAAAGGGAAGAATCTCTCTCTCTCTCTCTCTCTCTCTCTCTCTCTCTCTCTCTCTCAATCTTTAATTAAAGAATCCGAAAACCCTATCCCAGCCGAAGAATTCATTACATTGGAAAAAAATGAAACGGAAGCAGGGGAAGTAAGTGACGAGTTCACTCATGTGGCAGAAGATCAAGATATCACTGAATTGTTAAAAGTGGATACTGAGCAACTAATCAAGGCTCAAGGTGAAGATCAAGAGATGAGCTCTCAAGTAAAACAAATCCAAAATGGAAACCCTCCTAAAGATTTTGAACTTGTGAAAGGCCGACTTTTGGTAAAGATTAAGAAAGACAAGAGTGGTATCGAAAGGAAGCTCATCGTCGTGCCCATAGAGTATCGAGAAAAGATACTGAAATTGTGTCATGAAGGCACGTCAGGTCATCTTGGGACCACCAAGACCAAAGACAGAATGACCAAGTACTTTTTCGGGAAAAACTGTTACAAAGAAGCAGAGGACTTCGTGAAGGCTTGCGATTCCTGCCAGAGAGCTGGAAAGGCAAGGGACAAGAAAAAAGCGCCCATGACTCTTGTTCCAGTGATTACTGAAGTTTTTTCCCGTATTAATATTGACGCTGTAGGACCTTTGCCCGTGACGGACACAGGCCAAAGATACCTGATTACGGCAATGTGTATGTCGTCGAAGTACCCAGATGCTGTGGCAGTACCAAACATAACATCTAGATCCGTGATTAATGCTCTCCTTCAGATTTTTAGTCGAATGGGTTTTCCTAAGGAGATTCAACACGACCAGGGAACCTCGTTTATGAGCGAACTCACATCGGAATTTTTTGAATGTTTCGGCATCAAGGTGGTACTTAGCTCTGTGTATCATCCCCAGAGCAATCCGGTAGAAAGGTTTCATCGTACCCTGAAACGGATTTTGAGAGTTTTGTGTACCGAAGAAGGACCAGATTGGGAGAAGCATGTCCAAGCAGTCTTGTTCGCCTTAAGGACAGTTACGCATGAATCCACCGGATTCAGTCCAGTTGAATTGGTTCATGGAAAAAACTTACGGACTCCCGTCACTCTTCTGTATGAAACTGGTTACAGCCGGAAGAAGGAAATGCTTCAGTTGTTGAATATATCCTCAATCTTCTGAGAAGATTGGAAAAATGTCGCAGCCTAGCCATTCATAATATGGAGGAAGCTGCCAAGAAAAGAAAAAAATGGTACTACAAAAATACCGTGAAACGTAAATTCAATGTTGGAGATAAAGTACTGGTACTGGCACCCTCACCTGTAAATAAGTTAGCGGTTCAATGGCATGGTCCTGGGACCATTGAAAGCAAGATTTCGGAGACGAACTACTTTGTTGCCCTGCCTAACCGGAAAAATTCGTCACAAATCTACCATGTAAATCTTTTAAAACCTTATTACCAGAGGCCTGAATTCATAAATCTGGTCACTACTTGTGAGGATGAAGAATCAGAGTTGGAAGAAGAATTCCCGCCCGTGGAAAACAATCCCAATATTTTTGATCTCGAGGAGATATTGAGAAACAGTGAAGTGAAAGGAAGACTGGATGACGACCAGATTGACCAGCTCAGTTGTATTATATGTAAATATTCCAATTGTTTCTCAAACGTGCCTGGCCTCACAGATCGTATCCAGTTTGATATCGAACTTTCTGAAATAAAGCCCATCTGTGCGAAGCCATATCGAATGTCGGTCCGACAATCTCAGATCTTGAAAGCCGAAATTGAAAAGATGCTCCAAATGAAAATTATTGAAGTGGGTGAGAGTGATTTCACTTCGCCTATGATTTTAGTTGAGGTACCAGGGAAAGACCCAAGGCCCTGCATTGACTATCGAAAGCTGAATGAAATCACGAAAACTCAGTATTTTCCTATCCTTAACATCGAGGAAAGAGTGGAAGCCGTCTCCAATGCCAAATTCATCACTGTTCTGGATTTGTCAAAAGGTTACTGGCAAATTCCCATGACTAAAGGTGCTCAACGGTATGCCACTTTCGTGACAAGTTTCGGGTCGTTTCGACCATTAAGGATGCCGTTTGGACTGAAAAATGCTCCTTATTACTTCAGCAAAATGATGTCTGAGCTCTTGAGAGGGTGTGACATGTTCGCAGTACCATATCTGGATGACGTGGCCATATTCTCTTTGGATTGGAGTTCTCACCTTAAACATCTGAATTGTGTCTTGGAGATAATAAGTAAAGCGTTCCTTCGTCTAAAAAGTAGCAAATGCAAATTTGCCCAAGAGAAAGTGATGTATTTGGGACATTATGTGGGACAGGGGGAGAGGTTCCCTAATGAGTTGAAAATTCAGGCTATCCAAAAATTTTCTATTCCAACCACCAAGACAGACATTCGAGCATTCCTTGGATTAGCCGGGTATTACCGCCAATACATCCCAAACTTTTCTGTTATTGTTGCTCCTTTGACCGAACTCCTGAAGGGAAAAGTCAAGAAGTCCGAAATTCAGTGGACCAATGAATGCCAACGGTCTTTTCAAGAACTGAAGAGGAGGCTAACTCAGAACCCTATTCTGTATGCTCCTAACTTTAATGCCCCGTTTTATGTTCAATGTGATGCCTCAGATTTAGGCATGGGTATAGTTTTATCCCAGAAGACAGAAAAGGGGGGGAGGAGCATCCTATTCTGTTCCTCTGCAAAAAGTTCTCAACAGCAGAGCGAAAATACGGAACTACAGAAAAAGAATGTGCCGCTATTGTGTTTGCTGTCAAGAAGCTACGATGCTACCTGGATGGACCTACCAAGTTCTTTATCCAAACTGATCATAATCCTCTTGTATGGTTAAAAAAGAACTCTGGGGTAAATCCACGTCTCATGAGATGGGCTCTTGCATTGCAGCCCTGGAACTATGAGGTAATCCATCGTCAGGGCAGAAAACACCAGAATGCTGACAGCCTTAGCCGACTGTTCTGAGTTACCAAAATGTCCTTTGAGTTTATTTTTATTGTTTTTTTAGGTAACTTGGCAGTTGTATATATGTTTGCAAATATTTGTATAAAATTTTGTAGAAATTAGTTTTTTTTTGAAAAGTTATGGTAACTTTTTACAGGGTAAAAAGTTATTCTAAGGGGGGAAGAGTTGTAACGTACACTTCCGGAATATCTTTTAAATGTATTTCTATAGTATTTCTTTTTCCTTATTCCCCAAGATATTGTGATACTTCCTGTGTTTATTTTTACTTCTTAATACTCTTGGAAAGGATATCTTTTCTTTTGACATATTTATGTGAGCTTAAATGGTTTTCCCGGAAGTTCAATTTTTCTTTTATGTATAACGTTGGTGAAAAGATATTTTTTTGTAACGGCTTTTTTAGTCGATTGGATGTTTCGTTGAAGTGTGGACTGAGTGCAGTGTTCGAATGGCGTGTTTCAACCGTTATGTGTAAAACATATGATGAGAGGTAGTTGTAACGGTGATGTCGCTACCATATTGTAAATAAATTTTTCTTTAATTCTTTAAAAAAATACTTTTTCTTTCATCACGACGTTACACTGGCATTTAGATTTATGATGTCATGTGTATTTATATTACTGTTTCCAGTATATAGTATAATCTAAGCTACAACTGGATGTTGCAATCTTTTATAATATGCAGTAATTGACCCAGTTCCCTCTTTGCTGGGTGTAGCCATTAGTGCTGAAATCACCATGAGTGAAGAAAGATTAAAGCATTTGACCGCTTCTGTGATTATTCTGTGGTGCATTTACTTAGTTATAAAAATGTGTGTTTAGTTGTGATTTAAATCAGTGATTAAAAAAAAATCATTTGATTAAAATCATGATTTTAACTGTTGATTTAAATCTTGACACCCTGGTTTTAGATTTATTGATTATACATACATAATGCTGTTTAAAAATTTATGTGAATGCCTATTGAGTAGAATATGTAAATTTATAAAGTACCGCTTGAGAATGAACACATATGGTAAATACTAATAATAAAGACATATTTATTGAGGCCCCGTTCATATGAGACGCGTAAAACGCGCGTTTGGCGACAACATTTTGACATACAATAATGTTCGATGGCTCAGTTCGGGTCATGTTCTTAATCTGTTTGTCATTTATTAAGAAGAAATTACGCTCTTTTTGAATGAAAAAAACAATAATTTTGACGAATTTTCAAATATAGATTAGTTAAATGATTTTATGTTACATCACTCAGCATTTTAATGAAGTAAATAAAAAAACTTCAAGGAAATGGACAAATTGTTTGTTTGAGAATATTAGGATATTTATGACGACACTTGACATTTTTACTAGGGATTTGGAAATGAAAATCATGAAATATTTTCCTCAGTTACAAAAACATTTTCAAAACACAATAACAATGGAAAATACGCTTGACATTCAAGAAAATACAATAAAAAAATATTTAATGATTATATACAGAAAATAAAACAAGGCCTTTGAAGATATATTTAATCAATTTAAAAACATGGAAAATGCATTTCACTTTATTTTGTATCCATACAAAACGAAATTCGAAACAATGGAGTAAAACGAATTTAAGTGGCTGGGTATCCATGATTTAGAAATGGAATTAGTTGAATTTCAGAGCAGTATAGTTTGGAAAAATATATTTGATAACTTGATTTCCGAAATAGAAGGAAAATTATTTGAAATTAGTATAAATTCGAATGAACCCGCACTAATATATTAAACGTATGGGATTCTTTACCAAATAATTTATATCAATGAAGAAAGTTGCAAATGCTCTTTTAACGATGTTTGGATCCACATAATCACGTAAAAAAATATTTTGTCCCAAATTACACTTTTTAGAAACACTTGGAAATTAAAACATCTTCGTCTGCTTCCATTTTATTCCAACAATCAAAGAGCGTAGAAGTGCAGAACGGAATAACACAGCAAACTAAACGAGCGAGGTAAGCGGTTCAAGCGGGAAAAATAATTAATAATTCATTCCGGAAAAAGCGGGTGGAAACGGGTAAAGCATGCGGAAGCAAGGAAGCAGGTGCACTATAACCGCACCAATACAGTTTACTCTACTTTTCCTCCCCGCTCAACTGCCGCGATAAAGCCGGAAGCTGGAAGCGGCGCACTATGGACGTAGCCAGAGACAATAAAACGGGATGCCAGTTCCTAGTGGATATAGACCAAGAGATAAGACACGTTTTATTTACCCGAGTTTACCATAAACTTTGTTGTGTGCTTAAGAATACTCATAACCCACAGTCTTCAAAAAGGTATTTCTTAAGGTTGGCGAGTAGTGGGGGGCCGAGTAATGATGTCATCAATATGGCTGCCGCGTAAACGGGTGACACTTTACTTAAACGAACCTAGCTCTTCAACGAAGCTTCGTAGAGTATTCTACTTTTTTTTTCAAATTGCTCGTAATTAAATAAACATTGTTTTATGTAATAACAATATAGGTCGTAAATGTAATAGTTTACCTCATATTTAGCCCTAAACGTACATTTTACGAGTTTTTCTGTTTCATAGTGAATGTTGAAATCCCAACAACTCTTAAACCGATAAGACAATAAAAAATTGCCAAGATTTAAAATGTTTGCTAAGATTGTGGGGATTTAAAAAATACCATAAACATGGCTATGGATGCATAACGAGATAGTAAATGGCGGTTATTGTCTTACTCTTGAAGCCAAGAACTGCTTGACCAGCCCGCTGTGGTGGGGATCTTGAGGTTAACACTGACCTCTCATTTAGTATGGAGTTGTAATGCATTATAATCACAAACCAAGACTAAATAACAAGTGTTTATGTATATTGTGTCTATTGTATTGGGTCTTCATAGTAGTACCTATGGATTTAAAATATGTTGTAATAATTACTCTATTGTAATATTTACCAGCTAGTTAACTAATGCTAAATCTTAATGTAGTAAGTATAAATGATACAGAAGATCATATGCTATCTAGATAAGTGTTTGAATAGAGAAAGAACATTTTTAAGAGGAAATGTCTCTCAAGCCCTCCAAGCAGTGTTTAGGGGCGCGCATTGCACGATGATATAAAATGGAAGGATCGTTTCGATTTCCAGTTCAAAGATCCCTACTTCGTTAATGGCTGCGTGAATTTATAACCACACAGGTGCAAAGATGTTACTCATTCGTAACAAATAGATTGTTAAGGAGAATTCCATCTAAAAGCTGTACTAAGGATTATTACATTTGAAAACCACGTATGAACCATTACAGTCATTGAAGTTAATCAACAAAGTTGTACTTTATTAGTATCGAAAAATATACCAGGTACCTCAAATGATTTATCATCACAAATACGATGTCGTTATCCCGTTGATTTTTCAAACCTCTCCTATTAATTCAAGTGCGTTTGTCCTCTTATATACGCCCTGGTTTGTACCATATCTGGAGTCTGTTCTTAGCAAGTTCAATTACACTTTCTCACTATTGGATGTTTCTCTTTTTAACAGTTCGAGTTTATTGGTTCTACATTATTTATTGCGGGTTAAAAGGTAAGCTTTACTTACTTTAATATATTCCATACTACTATTTAAATAGTCTATTTGTAAGCATTGTTTTGCCATACATCGTTGATATCTGATCAGATATAAAAATGTTATATGCTAATATTATTTTCAAATTTATATGTCTATTCATGAGTTGAATAGTGGTACTGGGGAAACATTGCATTTCTAAATGTAAGATAAAGGAGAGGTGGCTATTGTATCTAATATATATATTTGACTTTTTTGGAATCTAAGAAAATTTAAAATTGTTGCACTGGCAATATTAATACGTTTTACCGAAATTAGTCCAATCGAAACAAACATTCTGTATCTGTAATATATTAGGAAAATATTGCAATAAGAAATTTTTATCTTGATAAGGGTAATAATTTGGTTAAAAAATTTAATTTTGTATGGATGGATGCATGATTAATATTACAGCGTTTGCCAACTCTGATTCAGCTAGGGCTCTGTGGATGAAAACTAGATCATTACGGAGCAAAATAGTAACAAGTTTGGAAGAAGGCAGTGATGTATCCAGGAAACCAGACTCTAAACAGGACCTTCAAGAAAGTCGGATCGAAAAAGACAACAAAGATGTTGAATGTGTAATATCTTCACTCAAGAGCCTTTGGAAGAAATGGACAGAGAAACTTCTATTAGAAACATATCCAATGGTCATGTTGTGGACAATAAAGTAAGTAAAGATCTACTTAGTGCATACTTCAAAGGCACAGAGGCGTTTGAAAATTTTAAGACGTTGTATGCTAGTGATCCAAGAAATGTTAAACTTCCAATGCCAAGAAAAATTGCTTTGAACTGTGCTTTTGTGTGTGCTTCTAAAACTATCCAAGGATCAGATTAAAAACTCCATGTCGTAAAATGCACGGGTGATCTTTTTGCAAGACCAATATTGCCTCTGAACAGAAGTGTAATATGAGGGATGTTTTGGCCTATCCTCTTACCCCAGTTCCCCTAGCCCATGGACAGATGGATGGCTTACTGAATGAAACATGCAAATCAAAACTGATGCATAAGTTGGAAGAGCTTCAAAAAGAAGATATCGCATCTGCTCCACTTACTGTGGACACAATAGTCTTTGATGCTATGTTCATTATGCACACAATTCAATTCCCAGATAACTATGGAGCTCTTGCCAACAACATTCTGGGATTAATCTGAAAAGGAGAAGCCAGAGAAATTTACTTAGTGTTTGACGTCTATGGCATTCCAATTATTAAGAATACGGAACATGACATACGTAATGCTAAAACACTAGTGACTGAAATAAAAGTGTTTGGACCTGAACAAAAACCCCAAAACAGTCTTCAGTGGCTCTAAGAAGTGAATTGTTTAAGATATATTTTATAGTTTTTATGTAAAGAATGGAGATCTTTCAAATATCGTCACTTGCTAGGCAATAAAATGTTATATGTTGCTGTAGAACAGACTTGTTGCATGTATTCATGTATAGGCACCAACATGAACGTAAATGAGGCGAAAGAACTTGCCTGCCAACACAATGAAGCAGATACGAGGATAATTTGGTATATTACACACACGACTCGAAATGGTGAAGAGAAAAATGTTTTTGTGCGAGCAAACGATTCGGTTATTTTTGTGTTAATGATCTATAACCAAAAGAACTTACAGAATGCACACTTATGCTTTGAATGGGGTGTATCTTTAAACAATTCTGGAAGATATATTAACGTCTCAAAAATAGCAAAAGAAATAGGAAGTGAAATAGCTGACGGCCTGCCAGGCTTTCACGCCTTGACGGGTTCAGATTACACTGCTGCTTTTATCAAACAAGGTAAAATAAAACCTTTTAATGTTCTCACAAAAAGCATGGCTCATCAAAAAAATCTGGCTAAATTAGGAGAATCCGTCTTGGTGGATGAATCATTGCTGATTGGTGTATAGACATTTGTGTGTGGTATGTATTATAAGTGCGATATAGTATTTTTAAAACAAGCTCTGCCACAAGTAAACCGTTGACAAAACTTAGGCCTGTTGATCCTACTCTTCCTCCTTCAAAAGCAGCTTTGAAACAAAAAGTCAAGCGGAGCAATGCTGTATCTTGGATGTGGAAGCGTGTAAACCTCTGTAACCCTCTGGAAAACATTGACCCAACCTGTCATGGATGGAACTTAGAAAACAGGAAATACCAGGTGGTATGATGGGCCTATGCAACCTGGCATTATTCCGCCTGAAAATGACGATAATTCTGCACAGGATCAAGTTGTTTTAAAAAGCAGTGATAGTGACAGAATCCGATGATGATTTATGAGGACGGAAGATTAAAAAAACTACTTAAAAAAAACGCAAGTGTTAATTTTAAATTGTTTTTGTTTAAAGCATTTTTTCAAATTTGACATCTATTGTAAGATTTAGCATTAGTTTTAGATTTAGTTAATTAGCTGATAAATAAAACGTTAGAGTAATTATAAAAACATATTTTAGAGGTCTATAAGTACCACTGTGAAGACACGCACAATATAATCGACGAAATATACATAAAAATTATTTATTTTATTTGCTTGTTATTTAGTCTTTGTTTGTGATTATAATACATTGCAACTCCATACTAATATATCAGAGAGGTATTAACTCTCAAGATCCCCGCCACAGCAGGCTGGTCAAGCAGCTCTTGGCTTCAAGAGTAAGACAATAACCGCCATTTAGTATCTCGTTATGCATCCATAGCCATGTTTATGGTATTTTTTAAATCCCCACAGTCTTAGCAAACATTTTAAAACTTGCCTATTTTTTATTGTCTTATCGGTTTAAGAGTTGTTGGGCTTTCAACATTCACTATGAAACAGAAAAACTCGTAAAATGTACGTTTGGGGCTAAATATCAGGATAACTATTACACTTACGACCTATATTGTTATTACATAAAACAATGGTTATTTAATTACGAGCAATTTAAAAAAAGTAGAATGCTCTACAACGCTTCGTTGAGGAGCTAGGTTCGTTTAAGTAAAGTGTCACAAGTTTGCGCGGCAGCCATATTGATGACATCATTACTCGGCCCCCCACCACTCGCCAACCTTAAGAAATAAATTTTTGAAGACTGTGGGTTATGGGTATTCTTAAGCACGCAATAAAGTTTATGGTAAATTTGGGGTAAATAAAAGTGGTCTATCTCTTGGTCATAGTTGGGCAGATATCTTCATCATTCCAGCTCTAAAAGGTGCGTCTCAAGTTTCTGAATATAAATGATATGCTGAAAATGGCACTGAGATACCAACATATGGCATTGTTACGTCGTGATGAAAGAAAAAGTCTTTTTTTAAAGAATTAAAGAAAAATTTATTTACAATTTGGTAGCGACATCACCGTTACAACTACCTCTCATCATATGTTTTAAACATAACGGCTGAAACATGCCATTCGAACACCGCGCTCAGTCCACACTTCAACGAAGCATCCAATCGACTAAAAAAGCCGTTACAAAAAAATATCTTTTCACCAACGTTATACATAAAAGAAAAATTGAACTTCGGGGAAAACCATTTAAGCTCACATAAATATGTCAAAAGAAAAGATATCCTTTCCAAGAGTATTAAGAAGTAAAAATAAACACAGGAAGTATCACAATATATATCTTGGGGGGAATAAGGAAAAAGAAATACTATAGAAATACATTTAAAAGATATTCCGGAAGTGTACGTTACAACTTCAAAGTGTTAACCTTGGATTTATGCTTAAGACGACCATTCCAATGGCCATTTGTAATTGCCAAAGTTTCTAAAGGCATAATTGGGGCCGATTTTTTATATGAATTTAAATTGCTCACTGATTTGTATAACAAAAAATTAATTGATGGGATAACAAACCTCTCAATAAAATAGTTCGGGAGGCAGCGACATACTGAGTGTGATTATTTCACACCGACTGATTTTCTTACCAGTAATAATTGCTCTTGGATAGATAATTTAAGAAACGTAATTTAGCTGGTCCAGTTCGCGGAGGGGGGGGGGTAGGCGGGGAGCCTTTCGGAACATGTAAAAAAAAGTTTTTTTTTTTTCCCCAAAATATTTTACACCGGCTGAAAATTGACACGATAGTCATTTAGGTGTTAATAAAGAAAATAATATTCAGCTGGCTCGGTAGTAATGGAAAGACCTTCAGCTGAGGCTATGAAGTGCTATATGCGCGCTAAATTATATTTGAGCCTGGAAGTTTTTTCCACCACTACCGAGCCAGCGGAATGGGATTTTTTTAAACCTTACCTTTCATACTAATCATACTCGAGTTTTGTGTGGTGGGAAAGCATTAGCAAACATCAGGAAAAAATTTAATATTTAACTATTTTTTGTTTTTTTCGTTATATCTCAAAAGCGGAAAATATGGTTTAGTATGACATTTATGAATATTAATAACATGAATAAAATTTGGAAGAAAACTTAAGTATTCTCATAATCGGAAATATCGGAATCATCGTCTTCTAGTGTACTTTCTTCAGAATACATTAATTTACTTCTTAGAGTTTATACTATAAATTATCTTCGTTATTATTGGTTAAAACAATTAGAAATATTAAAAAAAAAATATTTCGTTGAAAAACTACATAAAACACATAGTATACAAAGTTCAAAAAATTATAGGGGGGAAATATATATATATATATATATATATATATATATATATATTAGACAAATTAAACAATTAAAGACAAATTAAAGAAATATATTTGAAAAGTAAATGTAGAAACTTTCGGTCATTTTAGACTAGTAGATTGATGTTGCAAACTCGCCAAATCGCCACACCAACACGAGATCTTGACGATAAAATTAGAGCCGTTTCTCAGAATGTCTTCGATGTTTGGAGGAAGGGGGCGTGTTTGCAATTACTGTGTAAACCGCGGCTTAAGCTTTTGGCGTGGGTTGATCGCAAAGTAACGTGAATATTCTAGGAAAGCAACTCATCGCGCGCTCGAAAGTAAATCAATTTTAACGAACAGAAGAAAAAAAATTTATTTTCTCTAGTTTAATATAATGAATTTACTTACGCAGAAAAAGCAGCAGACGATGTTCGATAGTTAGGCGGGAACGCTGTAAATAGCTGTTTACACTTGGAGTGATATCGTACAAAATTGTTCACTCGTGTTGGTAGTATCACATCTTTAAAAGCTAAATTGTGATCCGTGATGATTTTCAGTGTTTCCAAACATTTTTGCAAACTTTCTTCTGTAAAAAAAATTAAAGGCTGTTTTTTTCCGCACAGAATGCACAGTAAGGTTTGACTGGCGACATTTTCAATGGGAGACGGTCCGATCATTTCGCTTCGCAACAGCGTACTGGGACTAGGGATGCGACATGGATGTCGATGTTTTTTTTTTTTTAAATCGATGTATTTAACATCGATGTACTGGGGTCGATGTTTTTGTAACATCGATGTTTATACGTGTCGATGTTTTATTTTTAAATGAAAAAAGTACCGTTATAAAAATTTAAAAAATATCCAAGTAGCATAATTTTTATAATCAGCACATTGAACATACTTTTAGACAAAAGTGACCAGGGGTGAAGGGTCTGAAAAGTAGGAATGCGACATCTATGTCGACGTTTTCAAAATATTGATGTTTTATAAAAGACATCGATGTATTGGAGCCGATGTCGCATCAATAGTTGCTAACCAGTTTTAAGAAATGAGGGGAAAAGTTTAAATACACTGAATTTTAAAAACATCGATGGTTTTGGGTCGATGTATTATTAACATCGATGTTTTGCTGTCGATGTCGCATCCCTAAAAATATTATTTTGGGAATTTTTTTTTTTTTTTTTTTTTACAGTTTTCTAACGCACTTCCCTCTTTGCCTTCACCCACCGCGGTCGTGCCAGCTGAATTTGATTTTTGACATTACCTATTAATTAGCTAACTATTGTTACTCAAATCAGTCGGTGCTAAATGACTGACCCAAAAGTGTCGTTGCCTCCCGGGCTAAAAGGGGTAGTTACTGCCATCCAAGAAAACTATGATTTGAGCATTGTAAATAAAACATAGAAACATTTTGAATTATTAAGCATGTATCCTGACCTTACTAAGCTTAATTTATCAATAGAATGATTAAACATGGTGTTCAGCTTAACTACAGGCCAGCCAGTCGATTCCATGGCAAGACAACTAGCTCCTGATAGGCTTAAATTAGCTAAACAGGAATTTCAGTTTATACTCGACGCTGACCTCATTCGACCATCGAAATCCCAATGGGCTTGTCCTTTGCATCTAGTTAACAAGAAGGATGAAACATTGAGACCATGTGGAGGCTATACAAGATTAAAAGCCCAAACTGTGCCAGATAGATATCCGATTCCAAGAATTTAGGACTTTCACTACATTTTAAAGGACCAATGTATATTTTCAAAAGAAGATTTGGTGAAAGCATATTATCAAATACCAATTGCTGAAGAAGACAAAGTTAAAACTGCCATAACAATATTTTTTGAATTATATGAATTCTACGTCATGAGTTTTGGCCTTAGAAATGCTCCTTCTAGTTTCCAGCGCTTCATAACGGAAGTATTAAGAGGGTTGGATTTTGTTTTTGTTTTTTGGATAATCTGTTGATAGTGTCATCCACAGAAGAAGAGCATAGGAAACATCTATCTTTGGTGTTTGATAGGTTGCAGCAATATGGCCTGCATATCAATATTGCTAAATCAGTGTTGGGAGTTACCAAATAGAATATTTGGGATATCTCATCACTGCAAAAGGCTAAAGTCCGCTGCCCAAGAAAGTTGAAGCCATTACTAACTACAAATTGCCATCTACCATCCATAAGCTTCGTACATTCTTTGGCATGGTAAATTTTTATCGACGATACATGAAGGATGCTGCTAATACGCAAGCGCCTCTACACGACATGCTGAAAGGGGCGAAGAAAAGAGATCGCAGGAAAGTCCAGTCCCGTGGACGGAGGATGCCATATGCAAATTTGAAAAGTGTAAGTCTGATCTAGCCGATGCTGCTCTTTTGTCTTTCCCAAGATCTGTACTACCTTTATATCTTTGTACAGATGCATCAGATTTTGCTATTGGATCAGTACTACAGCAATATGAAAATAAGAGTTGGAGGCCAATAGCATTTTATTCAAAAAAGCTGAATGAGACACAGAAAGCGTATAGTACCTACGACAGAGAATTGTTGGGAATATACCTTTCTTTAAAGCATTTTAAACACCTATTAGAAGGAAATCAGTTCACCATCTATACCGACCACAAGACACTAACATTCGAATTTCAGCAAAAAGCTGATAAAGCCTCTCCCAGACAGCTACGGTAGCTTCAGTACATTTCTGAATTTCCAACAGAGATAAAACACATATCGGGTAAAGATAATGCAGATGCAGTGTCAAGAATCGAAGAAATAGCAATAATTGATTATGATGCAATAGCTGATAAGCAGAACTATGATGAGGAATTGCAATATTTAATGACGAATAATTCTTCCTTGAAATTCAAGCCTTCTATCTTACCATCTGGGAAAACACTGTGGTGTGATATCTCCACAGGTAATATAAGACCCTATATCCCACAGTTATTCCGCCAACAGATGTTTCAACAATTACATGGTTTTTACACCCTAACATCAGATCAAGCAGATGACAGGAAAATTCATTTGGCCGGAGATGAAGAAGGAGGTAAGAGAACATGCATTATCTTTGAAAAATGTGAAATTAACAGACGCTAAATGTAAATTTGCCGAATACCAAGAAGTAGATGCAAGATTTAGTGTCATCCCCATTGATCACCTTCAAATGGCATGCATAGATCGTTTTTCTTGCTGGATGGTCCCTTTGCTTGTTATTACAGCTGAAATAGTTGGCACAGCATTCTATGAGCGATGGGTCAGTAGGTTTGGTGTACCTGGCAAAATAGTTACAGACCAATTCGACTCCCAGCTGTTCAGAAGCTTGGCTGCAATATGTGGTGCTAAAGTATCACACACAACCCCCTATCACCCTTAATGCAATGGAAAAGTTGAGCGTTTGCATAGGACTTTGAAATGTGCTATTAAGGCCCCAAGTGGACAGAAATCTTACCAACTCTGTTACTGGGTTTAAGCTGCTATAAGACCTGATACCAACTACTCCATAGCCCAAATACTATATGGAACCAATATTAAATTACCAGGTGAGTTTTTTGATCTACCAAAATTGATCCTGAAACCTTTGTAACCAAGTTACAGAATTTTATGGCAGAGCTGAAATCAGGTAAACCTTCCACTACTAGAAATCAGAAGATCTTTGTTCACAAGGATTTGAAATCTTGCTCTCATGTATTTGTGAGGATAAAATTTTTTTTGTGAGGACCCGAGTGAAAAAAAAACACTTGAACCCCCATATGATGGACCATTTCCTGTGATCAAAAGATGTGAGAAATATTTTACAGTTTCAGTGAACAGTAAACAGGTAAACATATCAGTAGATAGGCTGAAACCAGCTTACTTATTGGTTACGGACACGGTGCCTGTCTAACCTACTTCTGTTAAACAATCAGATGAGAATTCAGTTGCAAAAGACTCACCATTGATATGATGATAAACATCCTATTACTCGACATGGTAGAGTAATAAGGAAACCTGTAAGATTCCAGAACTGATTATGTTAGTAAATGCAAAAATATGTCAAACTGTACAATTAACTTGAGTAGTACAAATGTGTATAATATGTTAGAAATAATAATAATAATTATTTTTTTTTCCTGCCAGAACAAATTGCAGAGTATCTTGTATATTGAGATTTCTTCATGATTCTAAACTGATTTAGGTATAATGATTAAAATGTATAGATATAATATTGCAATTTTTAACGTGCAAGTTACTTAATAGCGTTTAACACATGGAAGTAGGAAAGATAAGAAAGTGCCCTTACAATGTTTCGCTACTGGTTTAACTGAAGCCGATATTTCCATGGTTTTAAGGCACCAAGATGGCGGCCGCGCATGCGCTGTTAAAAACTTTTTATAAGGCGCATTTTGTTTTTCATATTAAGATGTGTTCATTCATTTTTCAGTCAAGCGATGCTAAAAAAAAGAAATTTTTCTAATTTTGGTAATATTTTGTTTTTTAAATGATAATTTAAGTACGACATATAAAAAGAATTTACTACCTTTTCCCCGCTTGCTTTTAAATTTTGTGATTGAATATGCTATAATATAATTACAATAAAGAAACAGAAAACTAACAATGATAGCCATTTATCAGTAATGTTTTAATTTAGATTAGCTGATCCCACACATAACTTCAGCCCTAGAGTGCCTAATCGTCTAGTGCTACTCTGTATCCCTCATTCTTGTTTTTATTAATTGTATCCAAATTGGTTTCCACAATTCATTTTATTGATTTCCTGCATACATTGGATGATTGGGCCAAAAGTGTGTGTATTTCATTCTAAATATTTATTTTCTTGTGGCATTTTACTTCTTATTATGCACCACTTTATGATTATGCACTGCTTATCCATGCATCTCTACGTTCTGGGTCTTTGGGAAAGCTGAAATGAAAATTATTTTAGTTAGATACAATGAATTGATAGACGCATTGAAACCTATGTATATTGATTCTGTCTAATGATAAACCTGTCTAACCATATTTTTTCCAAGTCCCAACTGGTATTACAGGTTTTACTGTTTACCTTAGACTAATTTATAAACTTAAACTAATTTCATCTAAAAAACCACTAAATCAAACTTTTTTGCAATTACTAACTTTGATAATAAAAATAAACATGATTGATAAATTGAAGACTGATTATTGAATATATTATGTCTGTCCACACAAATCTACCCCTAGAAAGGGTCTTTTTTATTATAAATTCTTTCTAAAATTGTAATACAAGCAAATACAGTAAAACCTAGTACTGCAAGCATAAATTGTATGAGCGCATAATGTTAACCATTGGCTCAAGAGATGCGTGTTTTCAAAAATTTCGTTCAGTTACAATGTTTTAAGTATTTGCTTGTCTTCTAAAACACTCATTAACAAGTTGCTCACAGTCCAAGGTTTCAATAGCATTCAAGCCGTTACTTAGTTGCTCAACGCAAAAGAACTTAACTAACATAAAAATGCGTTTTAGAAAACCAAAAGTAATGTTTAGAATTCGAATATTATTGCTGTTAGCTAAAGCTGTTTCATTCTAAATCATGGAACATGAGGTAATATGTACTAAAAATATACTACCCATATATACCCTACTAAAAATGCCGCTACTGTTTATTTGACTGTAATACTTTTTCATTAAATAAAAATTAAACTTTCCTAAAAAGAAGTTTCTAACTCTTATAACTACTGGTAGGTTACAAAATCCAAATAGTACAATTATTTTAATCAATAAATAAAATTAATAATCTCTTTGGATAAATCAGTCAACTTTCCAAAATAATTCTTTAAAGGTTTATAAATACGTCTAATTTTGAACATAATGCTGCTTGGACACTTAGAAGTTACAGATCAAAAGGCTATCAGCCTAAAGATACATCAAATTAAACTTACCTATGAAACGTTATTCCACGGATCTTCTTTGTCTTTCGGTTTGTACTCCTGTAGGCGACACAAGACGTCATATTCAAATCAAAACTAAGAAAATGGTGCTACTTATGGGATGTGTTAACTGTAACCATAACTATAAAAGTGCTTGTTCTATAGATATTTGAAATATACAGTTTTTTTATATATAACCAAGAGATCACGTAAGGTTTTGTTCAATAAAGTTATGTTTGTGAATTGTGGCTTTCATTTAAATACGATTATGAAACTTGCTGAATAATTGACAGAACCACAAGAGACTGAAACATGGTGTCAGGAACCTGTTAAGAAACTTCGTATTCGGAAAAAAAAATGAACTTTTGTGTTCTGTAAAGTGAACTTTGCCTAATCTGTTATCATCATTCGCGATGGCCTTTAAACCTCTTGGAGAGTTGTGTTTCAGCGGGAATACCAGTGAAAATTGGATGAAGTGGAAGCAGAAGCTAGAAAAATTTCTCATGGCGTCAGAAAAAGTGGAAAAGCCGGACAATATCAAAATTGCCATATTACTCAATCTAATTGTTGATGAAGGCGTGAATGTATATAATGCATTCAAGTTTGAGGGCGAGGAGAGAAAATTTGAGGAAGATATTAATAAATTCGATCATCACTGTTTACCACAAAATAATGAAGTGTTTGAACGATTCAAAATTTTCTCCTGTTCACAAAAAGACGGTCAATCCATTGACGTGTACTTGACTGAATGACACTTGCTGCATCATGCAACTTTGGAGAGCAGGAAACCAGCCTGATTCGATTGACAGAATAGTGCTGGGAGTTCAAGATGTCAACTTGCAGGAAAGATTGCTACGGGAACCTGCCCTAACCTTACAAAAAGCGGTCGACAGTGTTCGAGTTTGTGGATTGAGTAGGAGTCGGGTAAAAACCATCAATAACTCCAACTGTGTTGATGCTGTAAATAGACATAGCCATAACCCGACAAAATCTTCAAAGCAACAAATTATTGAATGCCAGGCATGTGGAAGAAAGCACATGAAAGGTCAGTGCACAGCTTATAATAAACAATGCAACAAGTGCAAAAAAAAAACATTTTGCAGCTATGTGCAAAAGCAAGGTAAATCCAATGCTACATCAATCAATTGTTAGAAGTATTCACCGGAAAGTGAATGAAATGCAAACAAATAATTCGGATGTTAGCCTATTTGTTGATATTGTACGTAATGTTCAATCTAATATTTGCAATGAATGGCTTAAAGTAATATCAGTTGAGGGTCAACAAGTTTCTTTTAAACTGGACACGGGAGCCCAAGTCAATGTGTTACCACTCCATGTTCTTGAAACTTTAAATTTAAAACAAAAGGAACAATTAAACTCAACTGATGTGATTTTAATGTCGTATGGTAATAATAAGTTGAAAACTATTGGGTCTATAGATCTAGCTTGTTGTACTGATAAACACTCTGATGTTATTCTTAATTTTATTGTCGTAGATGTAAAAGCCAAGCCAATTTTAGGTTTGCAAGCTTGTGAAAAACTGCAGTTAATTCAACTTATTGATATAATTTCTCTTGAATCGAAAATAAATGTTATCCAGAGTTACCAAAATGCATTTGAGGGATTGGGAAAATTTCCTGGGGAGCCTCATCATATTAAAGTAAAGCCAGATGTACCACCTGTTATTAATGCTCCTAGAAGAGTACCCCAATCTTTACATAAAGAGTTAAGAAATACCATTGAGGAATTAGAACAAAAAGGTATTGTTTCTCAGGTAAACAAACCCACAGACTGGGTAAATAGTCGAAGAGCCTAATGGTAAATTAAGAATATGTCTTGATCCCAGAAATCTTAATAAGGCAATAAAGCGTGAACATCATGTAATTCCTTCTGCAGAAGAAATCATAAACAAATTGGAAGGAAAGCAACGTTTCTCTGTATTAGATCTAAAAGAAGGATTCTGGCAAATACCAAAATAGAGCCAGATAATCCCAGTTCAGAATTGTGTACATTTAATTCTCCCTTTGGTAGATACAAGTTTAATAGGCTACCTTTTGGAATTTGTTCTGCCCCCGAGGTCTTTCAGAAAAAGAATCAGAAATTATTTGGTGATATTAATGGAGTAGAAGTTTATTTTGACGATCTCATCGTAGCAGGTAAAGATGAAAAAGACCATGACAGAATTTTAATAGAGGTTCTGGAGAGAGCCAAAACAAATAATGTAAAGTTCAATAGTGATAAATTTCAGTTTAGGGTCCCTGAAGTAAAATATATGTGTTTCTTAGTATCTAAGATGGGTATACAAGCTGATCCAAGTCATGTTAGAGCCATTACTGAACTAGAACAACCTCTGTGTAAGGGCGATATTAAAAGGTTACTAGGCATGGTTAATTTTCTATCTAAATTTGTACCCAATGTCTCTGCTCCTTTAAGAGGATTGTTAAAAAATGATGTTGAATTTGAATGGAGTCATGAACAGGATAAAAGTTTTGAGAGTATTAAAAAGTTAATTAGTTCAACACCAGAGAGTTCTAAAAGTATTTAATGACGTCTTGCCTATTACTATCCAGTGTGATAGTTCTAAAGATGGTCTAGGAGCATGTTTGTTACAAGAGGGTAATCCAGTTGCATTTGCATCTAGGAGCTTAACAGAAGCTGAATAGAATTATGCCCAAATTGAAAAGGAGTTGCTGGCAATTGTCTTTGCTTTTCAAAAATATCACAATTTGGTCTATGGCCATAAGGTTGTAGTTGAAAGTGATCATAAACCCTTAACTTCCATAGTCCATAAGCCAATAAGTAAAATTTCTTCTCGTTTACAAAGAATACTTCTCAAACTATTAAAGTATGATTTTACTGTAAAATATTTGTCAGGAAGCCAAATGTATATTGCCGACACTTTGTCAAGAGCATATATTAAAGAGGAAAGCAAAGATGACCCAGAAATGATGAACCTGGTTCATTCTGTATCTAGACTCTTGCCAATGAGTGAGAACAAATTTAAGCAATTTCAGAAAGCAACTGAGGAAGATAATGATTTAAAGTTAATATGTAAATACTTTAAAATTGGATGGCCTGAAAAGAAAAATGTACCCAACACCTTGAGGCATTACTACAAATTGAAAAATGATATTGTCTGTGTTGATGGACTGGTATTTTTAAACGACAAAATTGTCATTTCAAATGTTCTTAGACAAGATATGTTAATGTTGATACATGAAGTTCATCTGGGTATTCAGAAGTGTAAAAATAGAGCCAGGGAATTAATGTACTGGCCAGGAATTAATGAAGACATTGAAAATATCATTTCTAAGTGTAATGTGTGTGAAAAATTTCAAAAATCACTATGTAAAGAACATCTTGTCCCGCCTGATGTACCAAACCGTCCGTTTGAGAGAGTCGGAGTAGATCTAATGTATTTTAATAACTGACTATCTAGTATTAATTGATTATTACTCAAAGTGGATTGAATCAGTACCTATTCGAAATAAGACTACTAAAGAAATCATTCTCAAGTTAGAGGATATATTTTCCAAATTTGGAATTCCAGAAATTATTGTTTGTGACAATGTTCCCTTTAACAGCTATGAATTTAAAAATTTTGGAAAGGCATGGGATATTGAAATTATATTCACTAGTCCTAATTATCCCCAAAGTAATGGGATGGTTGAGAAGGCAGTTGGGATAACCAAAGCAATTTTTAAGAAAGCTTTCGAGGATAATCGTAGACCTTCAGTAGGATTATTAGAATATCGTAATACACCCATTTCTGGATTAGGATTATCACCAGCCCAGCTAATGTTTAATAGACGATTACGAACCAAGTTGCCCATTAGTAATAAACTTCTTAACCCTGAACTCTTTAAAGATGTCGATATAAAATTGTTGAGAATGCAACAAAACCAGAAGATAGATCCAGTAAGAATTTGAAAGAACTTCAGCCTGGAGACAAAATCACGTAAAAACTAAATTATGGGAACCCGCTACTGTTTTGTCTTTAACCAATAACCCAAGGTCATATAAGATTAGAACAAACTTTGGAAGAGTCTTAGTGAGAAACCGAAAGTTTTTAAGGTTATCCAAGACCTCCCATCCATTTTACAATAATATTCCCGATAATCTTCCAGATTATAAAGAAACATTTATTCATGCGAGTACTGCACCGTTATCCAATACTGTAACTAAACCTCATGCTCGCCAATCAGGTCGTACTATAAGACGACCCAGGTATTTAAGTGATTATATATGTTATTGATTGTTTCTTGATTTTATGAAGTTTTTATATGTATTATTATTTACTATACAAGTTTAAAAAAAGGATGTGATGCGTTAACTGTAACCATAACTGTAAAAGTTCTTGTTCTGTAGATATTTGAAATATACAGTTTTTTTTATATATAACCAAGAGAGCACGTTAGGCTTTGTTCAATAAAGTTATGTTTGTGAATTGTGGCTTTCATTTAAATACGATTATGAAACTTGCTGAATAATTGACACAACCACAAGAGACTGAAACAACTTATTTGGTTAAAATCGTCAGTAAAAAACCACGGAAGCTCAAAAACGGTATAACCACGTTGATTAACATGCACGTGCACAATGTTTTTAAAGCACCAAGATGGCGGCGCGGTTATGGTTTTGGCTTCAACAGTTTAAAGTGAAGGCACTTCCGTTATCTTTCCTACTTCCATGCCATGTACCCGAAACCAATACTACAAGAACTGAGGAAAATGAAAACAACTTGGGATTCGGAGTTACCACCGGCATTTCTAAAATATTCTAGAAGTAGCTGTATCATTAAGATGCCTCGTCAACTGGACTTGTGAACTGTTTATATAATTTAGTTGTTGTTGTTGTGACTATAATTAGTTATAAGTTAAATTTAAAGATAAAAGTTAACTTGAGAGGGGGGGTAAATGTTGGATTGATACTCTACCTCATTGTTAGCTTTGTTTTGATATATTTGTTAAGTTACGAATGGCAACAGTCTAGTTTTTTATTATACACTCAAAGAAATGGTTTTTGAGTTACTTTTCGAATTTTGCTAAAGAAAATTACTGAGTATTTTATAGTAGAGCCGCGGTAGCTCAGTCAGTAGAGCGTCGGGCTCGCATCAGAAGGGTTGTGGGTTCTGTCCTCGGCGGGGCCTGCAATTCTGATGATTGCGAGATCGGCGCTTCGACCTGGCTAAAGACCGTCGTGTTCACTAATGGTGACTGGGGCACGTCAAATAGGTCGTGGTCACAAAGTCCCCCATGTTCCCATACCAAATCAATACCTCTGGGGGTACCTGATCAGGCTGTTATCGGTCTCTGATTGGGATCTAAATTACGATATGTGTGAGTGAATGGATGTATGAAAGGGGCCTTCCTGTAAAACGGATGTGCCATGTATGTCGAGCAAAGTCGGACTTCCTCCCAATGGGGCTCAATAACATGGAAGGCGCACCCTCTTGCCGTCTTCGACGGGCCTGGCGCTCCTCTGGTCTGCCAGTGTAGGCATACGAAACAACAACAACTGAGTATTATTTACGCCATAAATGCTTCTGAGTGTTATTTTGTGATTTAAAGCAAAGAATGTACGTATTAGAACTGCAAATAAACTGTTTGAGTTCATTTGATATATAAAGTGTTTTTATGGAACAGTTGACTACACCAACTATACTCTGAATACTTCTGATTCCGAAATTCAAAACTGAACAGGTTCAAATTTACAAGTCCGCGAGCATTTAATTTCTTGCGCTTACTTGAAGAGCGCATGCATTTCAAACAGACTTTGACATTTGAAGCTATAAATTTCCACTGAACACCAAAGGTGATTAAAACTTAACAAATAAATGGGATAAATGGGGGTACAGCTACACTCTACGTTTATGAGTGATGGCAACCGCTTGGCGGATATTTTTGGCGCACTTCTAGTAGCGAGTTACGATAAATTAAGGCAACCCATCTTTCGTTACGGATGTTGTGGTGTTCATAGCAACCTCAGCAAACGGAAACTTTCAATTTTCATTTTGAATAGTCTAGAAACTTCTTTCAAAATCCGTCAAAATCGTTTGATTTCATTGATTTGTTTGAAATTTTTTCTTTCCTCCCATTGGTTATTTTGTTTTTAAAATATCCTTTGATTGCATAGCTGCATTGGTCCTTTTAAATCGTTTTCTGTGATACCATTGGTCCATTTATTTGTATTTTGACATTTGTGGAATTTTTATCAGAATTATAATAGTTTTCACGAAATTATTAAGAGTTTTTTTTTTTTTTTACCCTTTTTTTAAATTATTTTTTTACGTAAGAAGTCCTACATTATCAGGTTGCAATATTTTTTTCTTTTGTAAATCTTTTTCAACATGCCTACTGTATTTAGTTTAATTGATAAGTTTCAGGGTATTCTTACCCAACATTCGTAGCTTATTTTCCCTGCTGGATCACAAATGTGTTTTTATATGTGCTTAAGCTTACTACTTTTTGTGAAAGTTTTAAAAAAATATACTTTTCAAAACGTTCTGAAATGTGTTTAAAAAGTGTGTTGTAAAAAAAAAAAAATTGTGACAGAAAAAGAGTTAGAAAATAATTTTTTTCCTTGGCGACTTTAGAAGTGCGCCAAAAAACCGTTGCCATCGCTTATAAACGTAGAGTGTAGCTGTTCCTAAATGGGCCCAAAATCACATGTTAGTTTTGTAGTAAGGCCATTAATTTCGCTTTTGAATGATTTTCTGCAGATGGACCTGGCTTCCGCCAGTATGCCTTGGAGTCTGAAGACACAGCCGAAACGACGCGGGCGTCCTGCTAAGCGGAAACGACGCGGGCGACCTGCGAAGGGAGGTGAGTTCTGATTTTGAAATTTCTTTTAAAATTCGTGGACACAGTTGGGGCCATTTGCTTCGTTTCAGGTTTTTTGTTTGTGTGCCGTTTGGGGTATTTGTACAGGGGGGCTGGTGAACGTTAATGCATCGTGACCTCAAATATCCTTAGGTAGGCGTGGTGTAGAAAGTTTGGAGAGTGGGGTGCCAGCTCAGGTGTTGTCTCGTTACCTGACCGTGGATAAAAATTACGTCTTGTCCTCGGATCTTTCCCTTCGGGATTGAGGGACAGCTGTATCATACGGCCCCGTTTGGTGACAACACTCTTGGCGCACATTTAGTGACGAGTTACGGCAGGTGAAGGCAACCCCATGTTTTTTATGGATATTCCCGTTTTCATAGCAACCTCGACAAGCGTAAAATTTAAATTTCTATTTCGAATATTCTAGAATGCTCTTTCCATCGAATTGTCGCTTGATTTCATTGATTCCTTTAATTTTTTTCCGTTTAAGTTCGATAATACGTTCGAGACTTTTTTTTTTTTTTTTGATGTGGTATAGAAACATTTTTTAGTGAAATTTTTATGTTTAATGGGGCTAGAGTTTTGGGCTATTAATATTTAAAATATATATTAATAATTTTGTAAAAATGATAATTATGTATGAAATGTTAAGGAAATGTGTCAAACTTTAAATGTGCCAAATGAAAATCTATTCAATCCATTTGAAAAATGATGCTTGTAACGGACAGTGAAGCTTTCCCCCTCTCGTTTCCTGTAGCGCCCCTAGCGGAAAGCAATCCAATTAGTTAGTCTGCGATGAACTGCCAACGGAGTAGCATGCGCTATGTGTTATGTCCGACGTTAATTTGGAACCGCTCTCTGTAAATAAAATTCTTTGTTTTGTAAACATAATTCGTGTAAATAACTGTTCAAATAAATACTTAGGTTAAAGTCCTTTTTCCTTTATGTATTATGAGCAGTTATAACTGTGAACACCTTTACCTCTTACAAAATGGTGCCCTAACTTGCTTCAGAATTAACAGTTACTCGCAGACTCGAAATTTTATTTCAGGTAAAACCAAAAGCAGTTATGAACACCCGTTCATTAGAAATCCTGAACTGAATTCGTTTTTGGACAACCTGTCCACATGGTAAACAGACATCGCCAGCCATTGGTTTCGAATTTATGTAAATACAGCTTACCCCAGCTTGTTGTTAATTGGAAACCAGGTGTGCTTACTAATAAACTTAAAAAGTTTAATGCATGCGAAGTTTTATATTTAATCATCTAAAACAAAAGTGAAGGTTTTTAGTAAATGCACCCCGCATTGAAATTTATTTAAACGATAGTTTCATTACTTTTAGATAGATTAATTCTAGTGTTTTGTATTCAAGATCGTGTAAATGTAGGAATCATACTTGCTGTATATAGTACATTCGTTAGGCTCTTTATGTTTTGTTTGCTTGTGTTCTTTTTTTGAATCGAAAGCAAAAGTGTTCATTTTTTTTTTAATTGAAAACAGGAGTGTTAATTTTTAAATAAAAAGCAAAAGTGTTCTGTGCTCTGAAATGAAACCAAACGTGTTCATTTTTTAAAATTGAAATCAAGAGTGTTATTTTTAAATTGAAAGCAGAAGTGTTCTGAAATGAAACCGAAAGTGTTTTTTTTTTTACTGAAAATTAAAAGTGTCGAATTTATCAATTCTTATATAGTGACAAAAGTACTCGTATTGCATTTATGTATGTGATTATTTTATTTAGTGAAAGATAGCTGTCTAAATCGAAGTAGCTCTTTTATTTTTCGCTTTGCTAACAATGAAAGTGGAATTTAGTTCTGATTGTTTTGAAATATAATTATCAATCGATTTAATTTAAAGTGTTATTTCTTGACATGCTGTTTGGAATTATTTTGTATAAAGTGTTTGAAATGTGTCTTTAATTCATGAACACATTTGAAAAAAAAATTATGAAAGTTTAGAATTACAGAGGTCTAAAGATTTTAAAGAAATTTTGGTATTATTACACACCTGCTAATTTTCTAGAAGAGTAATTGATTTAAGTCATTTCAGTATATATTATTTGTGTTATAAACTCTTTCGTATAAAAGTATAAAAAACATTAATTTTGTGAAACAATTGTAAAATTCGAACATTCCAAAAATGGCCTTCCTTGCCAAAGCGAAGAAGGAAGATTTGAGGATTTTGGCTGAAGAAATGGGTTTGGTTTTGGGCCAGGGTCTTAGAATTCTACAAATCACAGAACAGATATTGAAGTCGCCTCAGTATAAAGAAGACTTGGTGAAATCCCTGTTGTCCAACATTGTCGATGAAAGAAAGACAAGAGAAGAAAAGAAAAGAGAGTTATAGAGTAGACAGAAATGGATAAAGAAAGAAAATATGAACTGGAGAAGTTGAGATTGAATCTTGAAGCTCAGAAGAATTGCATCGAAAACGGAATTTCACATACGACGAATGATGATATCCCGAAATAAGAACTGAAGAAATTTATTCCAAGTTTTAATCCCAAAGAAGGGGATATTGCATTATATCTGAATATTTTCGAAAGGCAGTTAAAGTTCTTGAAAGTGCCAGACACTAAGTGGGTTGCCTAACAGATTAGAGTATTCCCCGCAGAAGTGGCTAAGCTAATAGCCAGAGAATCGGAGGAAGAACCGAGGAATTATCAGCACATTAAAACCATGCTACTGAAACGCTATAAGTTGAGTGCTGAGAAATTCCGCCAATTGTTCGCAACGCACAGAAAGTCTCTTGAAGGGACGTATAGAGATTTTTACTTCGAGCTACGAGGCTATTTTGAAGGATGGTTGGAGGCGTTAAACGTCAAGAGATTTGAAGACTTGAAATCCCTCATTATAGCACATCAAATTAAGAAAAATACACCGGAGGACTTCAAAAATTATTTCATCGACGAATGGACGGAGTGGAATTCACCCGAAGATTTAGCAGATAAGGTGGATGCTTATGAGAATTTGAGAACTACGTTGAAACGTGACATGCCATCAGTCAAGAAAAAGGGTTTTAATTCGAAAGGTGAAACTTTCAGACCTCCACCTTTTACGAAGAAGAGTAATTTGTATCCCAGAAATGATAAACCCAGCTCTGATGTCCAAGAGAGCAGATCTGCTCGTATCTGCTATGGATGTGGTGAACCTGGTGTAATTAAATCTCGTTGTCCAAAATGCAGTCCATCTAGCGCGAACTCTTCCCCACGAGTTGGAAATGTCCTCTTCCAATCCTGTTTTGCCAAGTCATCTCAAGCAGCTCGATTGAATATTACAGTAAACGGACTCTTGGGTACTGCATGTGCCGATAGCGGAGCAAGCCACTGTATTGCTTGGAGACCTTTTGTTTTTTGTATCAAATTCTCAAACAAGAAGGTGCAGACTTTCAGAAGACCCAACTCACTATGACACTTGCTGACGGAGGAAAAAATGAAGTTGAAGCCTACACAACTTGTGTAAATATAGGACTTCAAGGAAGAGTCATCAAGACAAACTTGATTGCATTACCCCATGGAAAAGAAAATCGTACACTCCTTGGTACGGATTTCCTTCAAGATGCTGGTGTCGTTCTTGACCTGAAGGGTCGCCAATGGTTCTTCAACGATTTTCCCCGTCGAAAATTTCATTTTGCTGAGGAAGCAAATCTGTGTGATATTAAGAGCACGTTAAATGCCGAATCAAATACTTGTCAATTGAGAGAAGAAGAAGGTCAACAACTGTCAAGTGAAGAAAAAAATAAACTCAACACCCTGTTGAAACAATATGAAAGAATCTTTGAACCAGGGGAAGAAGCTATTCCATATGTCAAACAACACATCAATACCGGTGATCATCCTCCTGTATCTGTCCACCCGTACAGATTGCCGCCTTCTAAGAAGGAAGTGTTGAAGAAACAAATTGATGACTTGTTGAAAAGGGATGTTATTGAAGAGTGCGAGTCGCCCTATGCCGCACCTGTGGTTTTAGTCCCGAAGCCAAGTGGTTATAGACTTTGCGTGGACTATCGGAAATTAAATGGAAGAACCTTACCCGATACATATCCATTACCGAGAATGGATGATTTATGGCATGATGCCAAGACAAACAAGTATATTTTGAATAACGTTACCTTTTTACTGTTGGAACATGTTCCTTCTGTTTTGAAAGTTGTAGATAAGTTTCAGAATATTGTGACGAAGACAAAAGCAAGCGTTGAAAGGAGGAAAAGCTTAGATGCCGAGAGGTCAAGCCAGATGCTGAGATGTCGCGCCGCGTGGGAAGACAGAACGCCGGACCGCGAGAATTAACGAGCCGGCGGTGGGTCGAGATATTTAGTTTCAACGGAGAGGAAGCGAAGTGTCTTTGTCGCGATGCCGACCAGACGCAGAGGCAGAAGTTCATTTCCGCCTCTTCCACATGATCAGAGGAGACCGCGGAAACTTTTGTTCACGCCGCCGTCAGCTAATGAAGCTACCGGCGAAAGGGGAAAATTAACCTCCAATGGACAGCCCGATTTTGAACCAGGCAACAGCAAGAGGACAAGTGTGTCGAATGAAACGAGAGGGGAGGGTAACAACCCCCTGAAACTTTCAGAGTTGGGAGCGACGGGAGAAAACTTTCGAAGGGAGAGGTCAACAGACCCGAGGTATCAAACTGATCCGGCTAAGTGAACACACGTTCACGGTTTCCGATAACCCGTTCTCTGGAGAAGTGCTCGTCTCGAGCACTGGAAAAAGGCTAGCATAAGCCTGCAGAAATCACGACGGTTGTTCTGAGATATTTCCCGAACTGGGATTTCGTCTATCAGACGTGAGGAAAGCTCAAACCTGAGCTGCTGCTTCTGCTGATTTGGAGAGAACACTGAACCTGTTGCTAGGCTTACAGGAGCTGGGAATTACCCAACCGTGTGCCATTTAGAAAGTTCGAACGAACTGAAGTCTCGTACACGCGCGCGAGAACTTTTGGAGAAGCTCACCCGAGCTAGAAACATTTACTCGCCCGAGTAAGGTCTGGAGAAGGGCTCACCCGAGCCGGATAGTCCATTTGGAGTCCCGAGGTCAAGGACAATTCACCCTATTCGGCAAAGATCTATCACCTGGACTCAGCCGGCCTGTATAAGCTACCTACCAAAATACGTTGAGGTTATTCTTTTGTAAATAAAACACATGTTTTTGTCCAGACCACTGCGAACTATCTCTCTCCCCCCCCCAAAAAAAAAAAAAAAAAAAACTTTACAGTATCCTTAGCGAAATTTGAAGTCTCATTTTTTAGGGTGGTAAGGTAAAATAAGTGAGGGAGTGGCTAATCGTTTATTTGGCATACATTTATTTCGGAATAACCAGGGGTTTCTTTCTAATTTTCTTAAGGAATGTTAATTAATTAAATCGGAATTATTGAGCGAAAAGTTCAACGATCCGATGAAGTTTTGTGCAAGAAATGTAATTTGTGCGTTTTTGTAATCTGTGCTAATTATCTTTCTTTTAAAGTTTTTTTCTTAGTTTTCTAACTTTTTCAGAAAATTAGTCTGCGCTATAGCTTATTATTTGCCGTTTAAAAAAAAGACGATTTTTTTCTAAGAATTCTTCTTTTGCGGTATTAAACAGTGCGCCAAGAGCGTTGCCACTAAAAGAGGCGTACAGCTAAGCTGTACCGTTAGTTCCATCTTGTAAAAACTTCTGCGAAGACAGAGAGATAGATAGCGCTTCTCTGCGCATTCCCCAAAAGACTTTTCTTTTTAAAAGTAGTCGAAAAGGACGAAAGCGATGGTGACGGGGTGTGTGTGGACACTCGTTTTTGAGATAGAAACTGAAATGTGTCGATTTTCATGTATTCTGTGTACGATTTTGTGTCTCGTCCCTGTACTATGAGATTATTAAAAGTGGTTTTAACCAGAAAAGAGGGTATTCCTTTTGATGTTTTTTTTTTAAATTGTTGAGTCTTTGGTAATATTATTGGTTGGTCGTTCGGTTGCAAAGAAACCTCCACCAAGGAGGTACCATTCGGGAGAATGAGTTTTCATTATTGTATGTTTAATATATGCTGCCGGAAACTTAACTTCAAAAGTCTGGGCCTTCTCTAGCTGACGCCCTCACAAACTCCTATTCCAAATGAGGGGCTAGCCATTGTCCTACAAAGAACGATTATAGCCGGCCAGGCGCCTGGTGAATCAAGATCTCCTCTTTTGTCACTTCGCCACAGCATGTTAAAAGCTGATGTCTTTTTGAAAATCATGCACTGCTACCAAGAGAATATGATAGGTTTGTATATCTAACTGATTGATTTTTACTTTCTGATTTCTCCCAGTCGGGAAAAACACTGGATGTTTCTCAAGTTACTGACTCCGCAGGATTGAAAACTCGCTTTTTTCGATCGATTCTTAGACGGTTTCCCGAAAAAGAAAGAACAGATCAGAAAATGACGAAATTAACATGGTTTGTTCAAAATTGTACAGGGAACAAGATGGAGAAGATTTTTTACCGATGCGGCCATTAGTTTAGGGTGCATTAAATGTCAAAGTCGAAAAAAGGGAAATTTCTAACGCGAGTGTTAAAAACTCGTACAAATTTTTAGTCTTTAGCCGTGAGTTTTTTTTTAGAGTACCGCTAAACGTGAATTTTTGCACCACTTCTAGTTTTTTTTTAGAAATTTCAATTTGGTTCCTGATAATACTTTTTTGAAACTCGGGAAAAATAGGGACATAAAATTAGTCTCATATCTACAGCTTTTTACAAGAGTTGTTAAATTTTAAAACATCACAGGAAACCTTAAAATGTTTTCTTTCTTACGGTACAATTATTTTTGAAATTGGTTAATAAATAAAATCGATGCAATTAAAAGTTCATCATACCAGTTTCGGAATTTTGTGAAATTTTCGTTACTTTTTGTTAAAACTAAAATATCTATAGCTTAATACCATTAGTTTTTAAATTTGAAAAAATCACTGAAAACCTTGGAACGTACTCTTTCTTATGGTATAACTCGCCACTGCGTGGCCAGCTTGACGTTATTTGGCGTTGACTAATTTTATGACTAATTTTGTCTGAATTTTTTAATCAGTGAAACTTCTGCTTATAATTTTAAAATGTTGGCAAAATTGAGATTTGTTTTGATAAAACCGTCAGCTATCATAAGCTTACAAGTGTCAAACGCTTTTGCGAAGTTGATCGTTCCATTCTATGGAAGTCCTGTCGTTTTTCTTCCCTTTAGTTAACTCGTGCAACGGAGCTTGCTTTTCAGCCGCGTGGGGAATAAATCTGTGATAGAAGTTCAACATGGGCAAAAAACGTCTTAGTTCATCTACTGTTTTGGGCTGCGAGTAATCTTTTAACGGTTGCACTTTTTGGGGCAAGGGTGAAATTCCTTGAGCTGATACTTGAAATCCCAGAAAAGATAAGGATTCTATGCAAAAACCCATTTTTGAAGATTTAGTACGACACCATACTTGCGAAAACGTTCAAGAAGGGTTTTTAGATCTTGGTTATGCTCCTCCTCGTTACGTGATGCAACTAAAACATCGTCAAGGTATACAAAACAACAATCAAGACCTCGTAAAACCTTTTGCATAAATCGTTGGAACGTTTGAGCAGCGTTTACTAAACCCAAAGTCATGTAAACATAAGGAAAGCTAGGAGAGTCTGCGCACAATTGGACAGAATAATAATAAAAAAAAAAATCTAACTATCAATTATTATCTAAACTATTCATGAATAATTGTGACTTCATTTATTTTTTATGCATTTTCATTGCTATTTTGTTGTAAGCTTTAATCTAATACAACAGTTGCCATAAAACCAAGACAGCTTTTGCGCAATTTGTCCTGATAGGGTCGGAGAGATTGCGCACATGGGTAGGAGAGATTGTTCTTAATAAAAACTACAGTTAAATTGTTAACAATAATAATTACACTTAAAGAGGGTTAACATCCACCATGCCGTTGTTAAGCGATATTTTAGTGGTAACAAATGTTAATCTGCCGCACAATAAAGGTTGATAACAACTTTATTATTTTTTACAAAATTATTTTTCAGCAAATTAATTTATTACCAAATTTATTTAAAAAATTATTATTATTATTTTTTTTTTCAAAAATTGTTTCAAAATTAATTTATTTTTGTTTTACATATAATTTGCAAATCATGCAGAATTTCCAATAAGCTGCGTAATCTCTCCTAGCATGAAAACGAATGGGAACAATGCGCCATCTCTCCTAAGTAGCAGATGCGCAAACTCTCCCATTTCGGAAGGAGAGATTGCGCGGCCTTTTATTTAAACATGGCCGCTTCTAGAAAGAACCCTTGGTGTTCGCAATGTTCGTCTAAGTTAGTAGACTCATGAGAAACAGTTTAATTAAAAAATATTTTGTACTATTGCCATTCTATAAAATTCAGAGAAAGATGTATGAAAATTCAAGCGCTTATCTTGGGAAAACAAAGCAGAATAGCGATGATTTATCCTAAACGCTCGGAACAAACAACCTGCACTTTCAAGTAGACACTCCACTACTGCTGTTGTATAACTATAGGGAGTCGCTGCGCGCACTCAACTCTTTTCCCCCGACCCTCTTTGTGCGCAATCTCTCCTCGCTCTACCTCATTCAAACAAACCAATGAGTGTAATCACTGAGGTCTTAGGGATATCGTAATCGGCTTTCACAAGATCTATTTTTTTTTTTTTGATAGTTTTCTCTTGTGTGAAATCCTGTATAAGTCGGATCAGATGCTTATCTACCTCTGTCACTGCATTCAACCTGCGATAGTCACTGCATACACGAAACACCCGTCTTTTTCCGTAATAGATGAATAGGACTAGCCAAAGTATACTGTTAGATGGTCTTATTGTACCCTGTTCGAGCAAACTCTGAAACTCTTCAGCAGGTAATCGTTCGGGACATAACCGTCTAGCCTTAAAAAAAATGGGTAATCCTTTCGTAAGAATGCAATGCGTTACATCGTGACTACTGCGTATTAGTGATGCGATATCGACAGCAAAACATCGATGTTTTGAAACATATATGTTCAAAATTAAAACATCGATGTTGATAATACATCGCCCCAAAAACATCGATGTTTTTAAAATTTAGTGTATCTAAACTTTTTTTCCCCATTTCTTAAAACTAGTTTAGCAATGCGACATTGGCTTCAATACATCGATGTTTTTTTATAAAAACACCATTGTTTTGAAAACATTGACATCGATGTCTCATCCCTACTTTTCAGACCCTTCACCCTTGGCCACTTGTGTCTAAAAGTATGTTCAATTTGCTGATTATGAAAATTATGCAACTTGGTTATTTTTTTAATTTTTATAACTGTACTTATTTCATTTAAAAATGAAACATCGACACCGTAAAAACATCGAGAAGTATACACATCGATGTTACAAAAACATCGACTCCAATACCTCGATGTTAAAAACATCGACATCGATGTCGCATCCTTACTGCGTATTGTGTTAAGTGTAGAAGCAAATACACTCGGGCATTCACGCAATAATTGGCTACAATTGCAATCAGAAGCGATAGTTGTTATACCTAATGATTGTGTAGACTTAACGTTACCTTTCGCAGAAAGGGTTGTTATACCATCAATAAGGCAACGATTTTTGATATAGACTCACAAACTGTAGCGTTCTAAGAAGTCTGCGTCAATTGATCGGTCGTGTAATGTCTGCTATAAATGAAGTCCAAGGAAAATCGCGTCTAAGACCCATATTTAATGCGTCTCGACAATTTTTAATTTTACAGCATTTTTTATCCGTTTGCCGCGTACAGACAAAACACGTCTTCTTTTCTGTTTTGACCACGATGCATGCCTGGCATATACGGAAACCGCAGCACCAGTATCAATCAGGAAATAACTATTTGTCGACCTTTCAAAAATAAATAGGCGACCTAATCTTTGCTGTCATCGCCAGTTCAGGTGAGCCCATTAGTTTTTCCTGAAATTTACATGGTTTTCTACATTTATGCGCTTTTTCGCCGAACTTTGCACGAAACCAACAGAGGTCTAACCAGTTATCACTATGTGAACTACCTGATCTCGATTTTTTTTCTCGAATTAAAGTATCTGTTTTTACTCCTAGAAAGTCTGAACCTCGGCGCTCAAAGCTGAAATTTGCGCATGTAAACTCTCAAGCGAAAATGCCGTACTCCGCGGTATTTTAACCGTGGAGGAAATACCAGGTACGTCTAATACAGAGGTTCTCAAACTTTTTCAGTCACGGAGCACCTTTGAAATTGGAAATTAAACTAGGAGCACTAAATTTTATCTCGCAGCTGTGTACTGTATTTAGTAAATAGAACGACAAAATAGCATTGATGATACAAGGTAGTTTCGTCATTTAAGCTTGCAGGACATTAGATTTCATCGTTTAATTTTGTTGTCTGCTCTAATTTCCCATTGCAGACGAAAAATATACACATGGAAAAAAAATTTGAAAATAAATTCAGGACAAATATTGTAGATCCACAATTTGTTATTTTATTAATTTGACATTATTACATGTGTTACGAATATCTATATATATAAAACACTAACGTACGTGGACCCGAAATCGACGTTATTTGTGTATCGTCGAATGGCAACAATCAACGTTATAAAATAACCCAGATATTTTGAATTCTTGCTGTTTTTAAATAGCCGAGGTCAATTTCTATGCAAAGTAAGGAATTAAATTGTAAAAATTTATGTTTGAACTGACTTCTTATTTCTTTCTTTGATGTAAAATTAATTTAAACGTAATTTTGCTACCCGGTATCTGGCCACTTCAGAATTAATGTTTGCTTTTTTAATTTGATTTAGAATTCCGTGTTTGCGTATTTGAGTTGACTGCGAGATGTTGTGGACATATTTGAGGATTCCCAAGTATTATAAATATGTATTTTTTTTTGTTAATAAATCATTATTGTCTTTGTCAATATCGTTGAAAAGTCTTTTGTCGCATTATTCTATTTCACAATATATTCAGGAAATCGAAATTCAACACGTTTGAATAGATACGTACGTATTTTTTTTCTTCGGAATTTTGCAATTTTTCAAGGATTGGAATTTTATTTTTGTTTGCATTATGTGTTCTGGTATATTACCTATTGTAGAAATATTATTTAGGAGTTAGATTTTAATGATATGTCTATTTCCTGCAAACTATCACTAGACATATATAAATTTGTAGCGGTATATGTATATTTCGACCAACTTTCCTTAAATATTTGATTGAATACGCTCGCAATGATTTGAAGAATTGTTTCATAAAAATAAATAAAATATACAAATCAAAACATGCTTGATTACGGTGCGTAAAAAAGTTTAAAAAAAGCACTATTACACACCGCCGAGCGCTAGCCGGCGCAGCCCGGCTAGTTTACTTAAGTTTCGTGAAACAGAAATATAATGAGAAGGATGAGGCTGTTTTGATTTGAACAATGAGATTGTATCTGGCTGAATTTTGGATGGTTGCAACTTGCAATATCTTGCTCTGTATTGAGACGTGATCCGTATGTTTGTTTGAGTAGCAGCGTATGCGGAGAATTCTGTTTCGCATAAAAAATTGGTTGCGAAAGGCAGGAGTATAAGTTTCGCTTTACCTGAAAACATTTTAAATACATCTTTTAGCGTACACCAAAAATCTGAGAGTGATTTCTTAGTTTCAAAATTTGATCTTATCGCTGTATCTGATGTCAAATCAAGCAAGCATTTATATTCCTGTGATGTCAGAGAGAATGTTTTTTTCGGTATAGAGTATGGTGTTACAACCCAAAGGTTTTTTTAATGTTTTCATGAAATCCTTTTGGAAAATAAGAGTTCAAAGTATGAATATGAACTTCAAACTCGTTTAAGATATCCGCAGGAATGTCTGATTCGAGTTCTTCTCCAGATCCTTTTGTTAGTGGGTAAACAATCCAGGCTTCCGTTTTTGATTGACTTTACCGAATACTTCAGTTTCTTTTTAAATCCTTCCACTTTATCAGTAGCATCAAAAACAGTTATTGCTTTTCCTTGAAATGAGAGATATAAATTATATTAACTTTTGTAAAAGTATGTGCCAAATACGCCAATTTCATTAGCCAACGATCATCTTACAACTTCTCTCCCAAAGCAAAATCATTGTCACTCATGAGGATTCTGACTTGATTCCTTCGTTTTAAAGAGGCGCATTAAACTTTTAACACTGGAGATCCACTATTATTTCTGTGTAAAGAAGTCCACATGTAATCCCATAAGATTTTGATCAACCTGGTATTCTTCGGTCGTGATTTTATAAAATTTCTTATTTTAACATCCAGCACTTTTTATAAAAGGTGGCATTTTCTTAAGTACGCAGTGGATACTGCCCTTGGCCTTTTATTTTACTTTTGCACCAGACACCGTACCAGTCATATCTTTCACTCCATCTGTGCACATATCAAGATAGGATGCTCTTCTCGTCGAAAAATTCATCTAGTAGTTTAAATATTTTACTGCCACTTGCGGTAGATGGTAATGGCTTGCAATCTTGAAAAGAGTCCAAATATAGATAGCGCACAAATACCACAAGAATTGCCAAACCAGCAACATCGGTTGATGCATCCATTTGAAGCGAAATTTTCGTGGATTTTATACGAGAAATTAAAGTAGGTTTCACATTCTCTGCCCCCAATTCGTCGCGAGATTTGTCATTTGACAAAGGAATTGTGTCTATTACTTTTGCAGCCTTTACGTCAAACATTCATTCGCTAATGTCTTTTACACAAGGCTTGATAAGGTTTTTAGCAACAGTTTGAGCAATTCGTTATCTGACTAAGTAAGATGCCATCAAAGCCGTTGACAGTTTCTGAATGATACGATATACATTTCTAGACTTTTCAATATACTTCCTTCTGAAAAAATCAGTTGGTTTATCCATGCATTCTGGATAGACCCCCTCAAAATGACGACGCATTTTTGTTGGAAACATTGATCTGTTCTGCAAGACTTCGCCACAAATTACGCACTGAGGTTTCTTATCGGTGGTCTCAGCGAACCCAATATCCAAATAAGAATCATGATAATTTCGTTTTAAAGTTTTTTTAAACTGTTGTATCCGAGGAAGTACAGCTATGCAACTCGTTCGATAGTTCAAGAAGTTCTATTACATCCGCAGTCAATGATTCATCCGAAAACCCAGCTTGTACAGCAGCAATAAACACCTTTATCTTCTTCACTGCAATTAGAAAGTAATATGAACATTTGCTGTATATAACAAACAGCATAAATTCAATAAAAAGTTTTAAATAAGAAATTGCATCTAAAAAGATTCACTGAGAGGTTTTTTAAAAGAAAATACTGTACAGCTTTGAAAAGTTCTATGATGCAAAATCTTATACGTGAATAGTAAAATTTTATTTTTAGGGATTCTATTTTTTCAAGATTTTAAAATATTGTAATGAGTTTAACCATTTTGATACAGAAACGAGTCAACAGATTACAGGACTAGGTGTACGAAACTGGACAGGGCATATAATTTTCATATGCTTGAGAAGAAGCAAAACAACGAATTATAAACAACTAACAATTCTCAACACTTTTCTGTTTATTTTACAATTCATGGTATTTCAATTTGTGTAATTGAAATTTCATCTACAAACAAAAATTACTGTTTTCGGCATTAAAACTTTAAGTGCAAAATAAATTTTTATTTTTTTAACATTACTTAATTTAAAGATTTTATTTTTTTTATTCTTTATTATAAAAATGTAAAACTAATAAAACTGAAGTGCAAATAAATAATAAAAATTTTGTTTATTTCTCTTACTTTCTCTATTATAGAATGTTTGCTTCTCTGTAGCCATGACTTTTTTTATATATTTAAAAAAATTTAATACGGTTTATTTTAAATAAAATTAAAGAACCAAATATTAACTTAAACATCGAATAAAATCAAAACGCGTGCATACCTCTTATATGTTAATGCTTGCACGTTTATTCCAATTGGCTTAGCAAAAGTTTTGATGTTTTCTAAGCACCCCGTCTCCAGCCAGCGATCCATTGAAAGAAAATCGACGTTATTCCCCGCATCACTAATTTAGTATTTGAAGAAACCTCCACATATTTTGTCATCAAAACGAAAAATCTGAGAAGAAACAGAAAATTCCATTTAAAAAAATAATAATTTACATTTAATGAACTTAATAATTTGTCGGTTATCGACTGAATGTTGACTAAAATACAACTGATTAGTAAAGTGAGTATACCACCTGCTTTATATGCAATAAAAAAAAATTCCGATAGTTCCCGATAAAAGGTTCCGAAGCTTCTAATTGTTTCTGCAAACGCGAAGACAGCGAGTCCAGCCTATGTCTAGGTCCGTGTTGTCTGGTTTTGTGTTGTCTGGTGTTGCCTTTTGACATAAATTTGTTTTGTCGACTGGAGGACGAGAAACTGACACATTGAATGCCGACTACATTTTTATATAATCAATGTTTCACCTGATCGGTGATAAATAATTTCTACTCGATTTTTTTTTCTTACACACCAAAAGCGCTAAAGGTGAAAAAATTCAAATATTTTTCTCCCATTTTTTTTGTAAAAAGATATTTTTAATTTTAAACTTTAAAATATATTACACAAAAATATTTTTAATTTTAAATCTGTCCTACCTTTTCACGGAGCACTAAGTGCTCCGCTGAGCTCAGTTTGAGAAACGCTGGTCTAGTATTTTGTCAGTGTTATTTTCTCCTTAAAACAACAGAAAAATATTTCAATCTCAATTTATACAAGGTAAGAATCACTCACCTTTCATTCCAGGCTGCCGCTGAAAAGGTAGTAATATCCAAAGGTGTGGGACATTGATTCAATAAAGAAGCGTATTTTTAAACACAAACTAACATTTAATGACGCAAATCACACACAAATAACGTTACACACAAATAACTGTACACATTTCAATAGGACCTTTGTCCAGTTCAGAACATAATTACCGAGAACCTCCCTTGGTCGTTTTTGACATGTGCGAAGGGGGTCTCGTATCGCTTTCAACTGCTTGACACAAAGATGCGGGGGAAGACGAATGTGACGTGATGGCGCTGCAGTAGCCGCTACGTCATGAGAGTTCCTGACAGTCAGTAATCGAAACTAGACCGTTTAAATCGTCTGAACTGACCGAGTAAATCTGCTGTATCTGTATCGGTAACCGTTGCATCCATAGACTGTGAAAAACATCATCGGATAATTTATTTTGGTTTTACTAAACAGTAATTGGAAAATCCATTCACCGCCAATGAACTCATCTCTCTCTTTGAGGTTCAAAAAATTATTTATCTGCGTACGTTAAATGTTTGGGAAATTTTATGTTAGATACGTCCAAGGGACTCGCGGGTGTAAAATCCGTAATCTCCTTGATTAAATAAAAATCAATTCGCCTTTGGAAATCTTCATTAGCATTCGATATCAAAGATCGTATTATTTTTTCTTTTACTTTCGAAAAGCGATTCGCCAAACCATTGATATGTCTACAGATGTTTTGAATAAGGATTTCGGCGGTTGAGAGTAGCACACAAGTATTTTGTTTGCTATTCGTGAAGAGGCAGCTCATTATTCTGCTGAGAAACATTTCCCACCGGTATGCGAGGCGTCTTCAGGACTACTTGACCGTATTTCTTTTTTATTTATGTGTGCATCTTATGTGTAATGAAGTGGTGAGTAGATGAACACTTTTTACATCGTAAATTTAATCTGAGACACTGATCTTTTCTATGATTTCCTAAACAATTCCAGCATACCCCATCGAATCTCATTAATTCTTTCTTGCCACAGATAATTCGTAATATTTGAGACATTTATAATTTTGTGGTTTTGTTTGCAGAAAGAGCACTTAAATTAGTCGTTTTTCAACACGAGGGTTCTGTGTTTCAGGGATGAAAACTAAAGTTTCGTTTCACTTTGGGTTCAACTGTATTTTCGAGTGACTTCCATGAGTGCCCATGAGTGTCTGATTTCGTGTTTCAACACTTTCGAATAACATTCTCCACCCCATTTTCGTTTCCCATGTCAGAAACATAGAGTAAAGCTGAAACCAAAAACAAACAACTCAACACCACTCAAAGCAGAAGGTCAACTACTCAATTTGATACGGGTGTCATACAACTCCACTTGTGACTAGACCATTCAGAAAAATCTGAGAAACCAAAACTAACAACTCCACTCGAAGCAGGAGAAAAATACCTCAACTCAAAGCAGGAGAAAAATACCTCAACTCAAAGCAGTAGGTTAACAACTCTACTGCAAGTGGGAAGTGAACAACTTAACCGCTCCATGCATCAGGAGCGAAACAGCTCATCCGCTCCGCTTCCACCACTGGCCCAGAAACCTATTATTTCCCTACTGGCTTCCTTCGTGTGAGTACGACGTTGAGGTGTCATTTGTTTCGTCTCCTTACACTTTATAAATAATAACTGAAAAAATAAATAAAATATTTAATACTTGTTTAGAAATTAGACTTCAAAACGTGGAAGTTTAGCAAAAAATTTCAAAACGTCTAAATATATGCATAATAAACTCTTATAGGAAATGTCAACAGGAAAAGAGTTCGAGAGATGGGGAGTCCAAGAAAAGACCCATGCTGAGTTTCAACGGGCTCGACAAAAGCGCCTTAAAGTTGAGCCTAACTTAATCTAGCTCCGGCCTCATCTGTGCGAGCACGACGTCTGAAGTATCATTTATTTCATCTTTGCGTTTGAAAATCTCTGCGTTTGACGTTGCCCGTGACAGTTCTTTTCGTGGGGTCACTGCTCGTAAGTGATTGCTACGAATTCGTGGCCTATTGGATAACAGCCATAATGGCGTTGCCAGTGGTGTTGGTTTGCGAAGCAAACCAAATGGAAATACGTAATATATGGGAATGAATTCTGTGCGAATTCTAATTTGGTTTGCTTCGCAAACCAAATTATGAATATTATGAAATATGTTTTGCTTCGCAAAACCAACACCTTGATGGTCTCGTCATTGTCAAATGTGGCCAAATTCTATAAGAGTCATCATTGCGTTGCCCGTGGTGTTGGTTTGTTTCGTAAACCAAATAGAAATTCGTAGCCTATTCGAATGAATTCCAATTTAGTTTGCTTCGCAAACCAAATTGTGAATATAAACTGGTTTGCTTCGAAAATTGGATAACAGCCATAACGTAGTTGCCCGTGGTGTTGCTTTGCTTCGCAAACCAAATGGGAATTCGGCGTGATGTCACAATCTCTTGCGAAAATATAAATATTTAACTGAAAAATTATTTATTAAAAGAAAGTCAAATGTATAAGGTATCTATCTGGTGTCCAAATTTTCTACAGATTTCAAATCCGTTGAAATTTTCAACCTATCTTTAACGATCCAGATTTTACAAAAAAGTACTGAATAATGCCAGCCAAAATGTTTTTTTTTCTTTGCTTTCTTTCGCACAAATCTTAAGAGGGCAGGAAATGTAATCTGTTTATGTTTGTATCACGAATATTGGCACGACGTCACATTCTCTTGCAAAAGTATAAAAGATATTCAATTTAAAAATTTTATTTCAAGAAAATCATATTTTTAGTTATCGGTCTAATGTGAAATTTTGAGCAGATTTCAAATCCCTTGAAATTTTTACTCTATCTTTAACGGTATAGGACAGGGATGGGCCAACTCCGGCCCGCCGGAAGGTTTTATCCGGCCCGCGGATAGAATTTTAATTTGCCGGTCCGACGGAAATTAAAAGAAAATATGATTTATATATTATATATATCCATCTCCTTTCCTACTTTGTTAAAAAAAAAAAATTTACTTCCTTTTTTTCAAAGGACTGATGATCTTTTTACTTTCTCTGTTTTTGTTCTACAAAACATAAATCGACGGAAATAGCAAGCACAGACAGCTTTCAATCGGTAAAGTGTTAAAAGCGGAAGTTCTTCGTTAGTTATTGCTGTAGACTGGCGCCAACAAGCGTTATCTCTTTCTCGGGGAGCAGACATATGGGAATCCAATATAGGTGAATTAGACCTCACATGTGGCACACTGCGCATTTTAAGCTCCAGCCAGCGGCTTTTTCTTTTGGCGCGAGTTTTAATATTATTGATTGCGGACATATAGCATCATTGTGAATAGTGGTGAAAGTATTAAAAGTATAGCGTAGCTAGTGCTTGTTTGGGTTATTCGTAAAATATTTCAACCCCAAAATGGCTACTAAAAAATGTAAAGTTGATTCAGAGTGCCGTGCTTTTAATGATGAATGGACCGGGAAATATTTTTTTATATTTGTTAAAGATAAACCAGTGTGTCTCATCTGCAATGAAGCTGTAGCAGTCTTCAAAGAATATAACATTTCCCGTCATTTCACACCTAAGCATAAAAATTCCAATTACGAAGCAATGTCCGAATATGAAAGAAAACAAATTGTTGAAAGTCTTTGTAAAAAATTATCAGGCCGACAAAATTTTTTCAAGGTAAACACTATCCAAGAAGCAGCTACACATTCAAGTTACATTGTTACAAGTTACATTAATTTGACATCACAATTAGAGTCAAAGATTGGCCAGTTTAAATTTTGCTCCATAGCTATGGATGAAAGCACTGATATAAATGATACTGCTCCATAGCTATGGATGAAAGCACTGATATAAATGATACTGCTCCATAGCTATGGATGAAAGCACTGATATAAATGATACTGCTCAATTAGTATTATTTATAAAAGGTGTTGATGAATTACCGAGGAACTGGCGTGCATGTGTTCTTTAAAGGGAACTACAACGGGATGTGATATTTTTCGTGAATTTCAGGAAGGGCTTTTAACTTTGAAAGTGCCTATAACAAATATGTGTAATATTACGACCGATGGACCACCAAATATGACAGGAAAAAAATCTGGATTTCTTGGACTCTTTAATCAAAACTATCCCGGGAACAATGTTGTTTTTCTACATTGTGTTATACATCAAGATGCTCTGTGTAAATCTGCATTGAATATGAAACCCGTGCTTGAAGCTTGTAAATACTATTCGATCTCGTGGGCTTACTCACAGGCAATTTCGAGATTTTCTTCAGTCCGTGCAATCTGAATACTCTGATGTACTGTATTACACGAAAGTAAGGTGGCTTAGTGCAGGATGTGTTTTCTAGCGAGTTTGGCAGCTGAAAGATGACGTTGTGTCGTTCTTCCATGAGAAACAGTGTTCTGCGTAGTGCGAAATATTAGAAGATACAGAATGGCTTTCGGACTTAGCATTTTTCACAGATCTTCTTTGTTATATGAGCAACTTGAATGTCAAGATGCAAGGGAAAAATCAATTTTTCGACGATATCTGGGCCCATCTCAAAGCTTTTAAACTAAAACTTAATCTGTTTGCTGGGCAGCTAGCTAAGAACGACTTGTCTCATTCCTCGAGGTTAAATTCAATACCTTCAGTAAATGAAGAGAAGCTTAAGAATTATAAAGATGGCTTGAAAAAAACTGCATTTTGAGTTCGAACCCAGATTTCAAGATTTCAGTGCCATTCAAACAAAATTGGATATTTTTATCATGCCTTTCAACGTAAATTGTGAAGCAGTGAGGTCAGATATGCAATTAATTGAGTTGCAATCTAACTATCATCTCAAGCAGTTGTTTTTAAATATCCCAAAGTTAGAGTTTTACAAATCATTATCGAAAGTAAGTTTCCCAAATTTAATATCTCACGCCTAGAAAATCAGTGCTATGTTTGCTTCATCTTATATATGTGAACAAGTGTTTTCACAACTAAGAACCTTAGAAATAATTATTTCAGAAGTAGACTGACAGATGAGCATTTAGCCTCGTTCTTTAGAATCAGTACATCTCACTTCGAGCCTCAATATAAGGAACTTTTAATAATGAAATCGCAATTTCATTCATCTCATTAACATATTTAAAATGTAATACTTGTTTATTGTTTTTAAAATTTTAGAAAAATTTTGTCTTGGCCCGCCAAACTTTTTTTTTCGATTTTTGGCCCGCGACCGAAAAAGTTTGCCCATCCCTAGTCTAGGAGATAGAAAAATGAACAACATAACTAACGTCAAAACTTTGTTTTTTATCGTTTGCAGGAAAATCATTCCTTTGCGCAAAATGAAAACGGAAAAAATAAATTTAGAATATGTTTTTTATGCTGTTGCCATTCCAATGAAAGCAATAATAATTAAATTCATTTAAAAATGTTCTAGATTAAATTTTAAAATTCGCCTCGACCCTAAAATTGCAAAAAATTTGGACTACCTGTGTGCAAAATCCCATTACTGTATGTGCCATAGATTCGTCAGGATTTTGCGTGCAAGAAACAAACACTTCCTTTAAAAATATTAGAGATAATAAAAATAAAACTAAATACACTTACCTACTTGTTTAGATATCGGACTTCGAAATATATTCAACCGTTTGGACGTAGTATGGGCGTACACATACCGACAGACATCAATGCCGCTAGAGACGGATTTTGTATCAGAAGGGTCCAAAACGCAGATAAAATTTGAAATAGGTCGAACGTATTCAATGTACAAACACTCCATTCTTATTTATATAAGAAACCTAGAATTCGAAATAAAAATACAAATATTTTTAAGAAAAATATCATACTAACCAACGATAAAAACATAAAAAACACCGACTCCAAATCGACAAGCCAGTCTCTTGATGCGGGGCTGTTTTGAGAATCCGCAGTTCCAAGAAATCACTCGTTCATTCAGTTTCAGGAAGGGTCTGCGCCACAAGACAAAGTATGCACGACAGGTGTCCCGATCAGCCGCATCGTCTGTCCGTCTCGTGTTACAATAATTTCAGAGCTAATGGTAGCAGAACGACCAAACGTCGTCTGCTATAGAGGCGCGAAATTCAACTTGGAAAATTTAGAATGTAATTTCTAGTTTTCCTATGAGGGATCAGTGACGTCAGCTGTCACGTGATCCCAACTTTGTTGTGTTTTTCGTGGCTCCTAGCTGTACGTGTACTTCGGTTTTACCTCTCCCCTATGGCTGTGCCCAGCGAGGGGTCGCTTAACCCTGATCATCAAAGGAGCCAGACATGACAGTGATGAATCGCAAAACCACCTGTTACCTGGATGCCTCTGTGGAATATATACAATGGATTGGTTACGCTCATTTGAAAGGGGTACTTTATCGATCAACGATCAGACTGTGTGAGAAAGGTCCGTCCCTTTGTATGAAACGATCATCAATCAGGTGGAAAGTGTTCAAGTGAAATATCCTTCCTTTGTATGAAAAATTTCATTCCTGTTTATTTTAGTTCAAACAGATTATTTTCCTCGTGAATACCAGACCGCGGTAGTAAAGTAGGAGGAACAACGGAATAACGAGTTCGAAACTAGGTCTAACGAAAGACCTTCGTGTGCAAGGGGGTTAGTGCACGTTCAATATGTCGTGGCCTCGTATGTCCTCGCGTTTGCGCGGTGTGGAAATTAGAAGAGTGGAATGCCAGCTTAGGTATTGTTGCCGTCTTCGAACCGTGGTTCAAAATTACGGGGCATCATCCTTGGATCTTTCCCTTGGACATTGATCTTAAACCGTCCCAAATAACCTTTTGTGTTTGTAATGAACTGAATCTCACTGGGTAGCGAATCAATGACGAGATATCTTACAACCATAGAGTTTTCCTTATTTTAGGTTAAACGAAAAGGTTATTTTACAAATTGTTTGGAGTTTAAAGTCCAGGGACAGGATTCGGATGGAGTAGGATGGACGTTCGGAACAGGATGTTCCCGAATTTCAAGCAGTTTGGAACCGGATGTTCCTGAATTTAACAGCAGTTTGGAACAGGTTCTTCCCAATTCTCTCAATAGGATATATATACTCACGAAATGTTGGGGTGAGAGCTTTGCAGGACTCCACGAGTCCTCGAAAAAATCCAGGAACGGCTGTTCCGTCTCTGGTCAACCGCCAGTACAACGTCCGAGAGTCAAATCGTCTTTTTTTCTCCTCTCCCCAAATTCAAGTTCTCCCCACATCCGTTGTCCGAATTGGCTGAGAGCCTTCGTGACGTATCAGCAGTCCGATCATTCGCTGGACAGTCGGCAACGCTGCGAAAGGGTGGCACAACTACCCTGCACAGGCTTCATTTTTACATACATTTCTTTGTTGCTTTAAAATTCCAAGATTAATTATGGGTGGTAACAAACGGATGAGTTTTGAAAGTGGGTGAAGGCAATGTGATTGTAATGCAACCAGTATTTCAAAAAATGAGCTATTTTTTATACTTACAAAACATGTATTTTGGACGAGTTAACCCGTCCTTTGATTTTGGCGAGATCTCCTGGAATGGATCTGAATTGGAGGCGAGATCTCCCATAATTCCAAACAATTTTACCTGTTGAGATTTCACAATTTACAGATGAAAACTATTTACAAAATGGGAAAATGAAACAAATCATATATTAACCAGTTCCTCAAACTTCGTTATCCTTTTCAAGCTCTCCTCCATCTCCTGCGTAGGTGTTTTCGATGTGAGTGCTGGCTGGTTTCTCATGAGTTGTCCTGCTAGCGGGAAATACGTTGTTGCTAGGGTTTCGATGAAGTGGCTGACGCAACAATTGCTCTGGTTGTGCGTATTCTGTATTTCACATGGATGAAGTAACGTCACCGTCCAGATTACGTTTCTAGTATTTTACATAAATATGGTGACAATATTTAATTCAAGAGAACACAACGATCAATATTACTGTAGCAAGATACGAAATGAATAAAAGTGCAGAAAAAGCTAATACAGGTAAGTGTACAAATGGATCCCTATCACTCTCTAAATCTGTCGCTGCGTTTGACTTTTTTCCCTGGGTATTTAATGTTTGCAGCGCATTTCGTTATTGATTTACGAGTTTCTGCATTCTCTAAAGTTGAGTTTTACACAGAAGTAATCGTGGGAAAGAATCAGCATTGTAGATTAAATGATGGTGACGAAAGTATTGTGAAATTTCGTAATGTAAGTTGCTGGGTTGGTGAAGAGACATTTTGCAATCAGGGACCGAGCAAAAAATGTTGTGGTTGTTGGTTGAAAATAAGGACAGACCTGCCTTTATCTTAATGAATGGTATTTATTTAGCATCCATTCTTGACCCCATTTACAATAAAGCCCGCGATTGAGTGAGATCGTGAAATAGAGCTGGTATCTCCAATCGTAAACAACGACGCTCATTCCTCTCGCATACGGGTTTCCGTTGGTAACTTCTGCACAGACTATGTGACTGGTTGAAGAACCTTTTGAACGCCATCTATTGGTCTCTCCTGAAACCAACACAGGTGGTGTTTAAATTATATGTATATTAGAAAGTGCATTTTGTGACTAAATGTTCTATTTTTGTATTTAATTAAAACATACAATTTTTTGTTGCTTCAATTATAAAATTTCAAAATTTGTGTTTTGGAACTTCTGTTGAATTTTGTTTTTGAATTGAATTTTGTTTCAAAGGGGGGTAAGATTATTAAGTGTCGCTGTGTTACATTACATAAAAAATTCTTAAGGCTATTTTAGTTAACTTACTTTTTTTTGCGTTCTACTCCGCGACGTTACCGACTCAGCCATAGGGTCATTCGGGTGTGCAGTACAAAAATATTTTTAAATCACAAAGTCTTCACAAATAACACTCGGATTGTCACACTTAAGCACCAAAATCACAGATCAGTAGAAATGATAATTAGGCCTCGTTTACATCGGAGTTGCAAATATTTTTCTAAATGTCCACGGGGAAGTGTACAATATTTTCAAGATTAGGGTAGACTTTATTTGTTGTATAACTGGGAAGAGCGAACGCACACACACAAGTGATCGATAAATCTGGAATGTGAACGAGCTACCCAGGCTAACAATAGCTTGGGAATTGGAAGTGGAGATACTCGGGACCTTCCTTGAATCTATAGTGACCTTAGGGCAGAGGAAGTGTTTCTAAAAAGGGATTCGTTCCAGCTGAAGGTCACTGGAGGTGACGAAAGGGATCTCCTGATTGGTGCTGGGGTTCCACGTAATTTGACATTTTCGTTCGGTAAAATGCAATCTTTCCCTGCATCATATCGAGGACAAAAAAAAACACTGTCGAAATAAATGTCAGGGCAACTTTTTGCTTAAATGCAACTACCTGCCACTTTTTAAAATTTAGCTTAAAATTAATTAATATGAAATTATTATTTCACTTTTTGCGCTCTGAACCAACCCTTCGATCACGTGTGTCTGATCATGCGAACGCCGAAGTATTGCGGATCAAACAAGTTCATGGCAAGAAGGTGTTCGTTCTAACAGACGAAAGTTAAATAAATGGCAAGAAGTACTTTTAACACATTGGTTGGCACTCTTGATAATGCAGAGGAAACTTTCGTAATCGACTGCAGAGTTTGCGAGGCAAGTGTCGATCATCCATATATTGTTAGCGTTGTAGATGACGTTTTAAAATATCTGAATGTTGATCGAAAGGATTTTGAGCTTCTGCTATCCGATACAGTACATGATACGACTGCGGTTGGCGCCGTTTTTCAATATCAAAGAAATGACTGGCCAAGGATCGGCCATTCAACGTTTTTCTGTATTTAAGAATGTATTATAATACTGTTGTACACGACTAAAATTGTCAATATATTTTGAATTTTTCCGTTTCTTACGAATAGTTTATTTTAGAATTTAGTGTATCAAAAATAAATGCAACTTTATTTCCATAAATGCAACTTTAGGGAATGATAAATGCAACTTTTCCCATTTTTACTGCAACAAAAAAGTTGCCCTACTTTTTTACAAAAATTTACAAGCTACAGTTTAAAGTTTTACAGTCGAGACTCGTTACGGATACAATACAAAAGCAACCGCAATCGACTGCGATTCAAACAGACTAACACGTCATCTCAAAAATTCGCTCGCTTGCCAGGCCCTTATACGTCATCTCAGACGTCTTGTGCACTGCCATACCGGGAGAGAGCGCCCCCTATTCAGAATGACGGGACGTTCCACTCCTAACTGGATCTTCCCTGGGATTCTTTATTCCTGGTGGTAATCTAGACGAGGTATCTCGTCATTAGCAAAACTTACCAGGTAGGTAGTAAATTAACGTCACACTGGAGCAACACAACGGGCTATTCACGAAGGTACGGTATCCAATCCGAAGGGAAAGGTCCGAGGGCAACGCCTCGTCCATCTGAACTACGGTCAAGATGACGGGGTCAATACCCGAGCTGGCACCCCACTCGCTAAACTTCATGCACCAACGGGATGTTTGGTTTTTAATTTATATCAAGAGAGATAAAAGTAAAAAATGAAAAGTTTTTTTCAAAACTCAAGTGGCATGAAATAGCAAAACCAAATTCGCTGTAGCCGTATTCGTTAAGTGTTTACAACAAATTTGTTCTGATCAGTCTCGAACTAAATTTCCTAGTTCCCATCCTCATCCACCTTATAGTGAGGACATTTAAGGTCACTACAGATGTAACGTGCACCCGCCTCTCTGTAAAGGATGGTCTTTGGCTGGCCCTTGTGTCGAACTTCTAAGTGGACTCTGCAAAACGGACCAGATCTTGATGGATAAGATACCTCGGCATTGAAAGAAAAATGTCCGGATCTTGATTTGGGTGACCCTGCTGGTGTTGATAAACGCTCTCATTGCGAACTGACCAAAGCCTCACTGAGTGGTGCCTCGTCGGCGTCACTACTAGCTTTGACTCGTCCCAAAAATCCGGCGCTACGAGGAACGAGGCGAATGACGAGTGAACGGAATACGCATTTGTCTCGCCACTCGCATCGCGATTCTACTCGCCATTCACGTGAATGTGTCTACAGAATGGTAACAGAACCTGGAAAACCGGGAAAAATCTGGGAATTATCAGAAAACTTTCTAATTTTGGAAAAATCAGGGAAAATTTCCAAAGTTCACAACAAAAATCAGGGAAATGTTGATAACTTAAAACGGCAACTACGAGGGTCGTTCAGTCGTTTTTAAATAAAGACAGACCGATTAAAAATTTTCAACCACACGTTTCATTTTACATTTTTATACCTTATATTACTTATACCCCTTGCAAATTTAAACATTTGTCGTATCTTGGGACGAGCTTTTGAATACCAGCGCCATACTCCTCTGCCACCAGTCCATTGAGATAAGCAGTAACGTCTTTAAGCTGTTGTGCACGTCATAATACATTTCGAGCATGCGTAGCACCCACCTTGCAAAACATTTTCTGAATTTGAGGTGATCTGTTACCATTTAGTAAATGATAGTACGAGACTACGCCGATCTTGTTTGATGAATGTGTCGACAGACTTGACAAGCTCATCCGTAATGACACTTGGGCGGCCACATCGCTTCTCATCATGGACGTTCCCTCATGAAAATTTCGACACCAACGACGCACACATGTTTCATTCATCACATCACCATACACTGCTTTGATATCACGATAAATTTCGCTCGGTCGTTTTACTTTAAAAAATCGGATCACAAATATCACTTTAGATTTGGGGCACGCTCTATTTTCTTGGACAGTTTAGCAAAACAACACTTATCGTTCTAATGCAATGTAATTCAGTAAACAGCTGGCAGACGGGTTGACCTTGACACTTGCCTCTGACACAGTGGTGCGCATATTCAAACGGGTATTACTTTGAATTACTTTTACATGACCGACCCTCGTATTATCGTTTGTCCTATTTAGAGATGCGCGATTACAAGTAGTTTTGAGAATCGAATAAATCATATTCGTCGAAATTGTAATTCGAATAAAGAACACTGACGTCGTAATTTTTGAACACCGCTTTTCGCGGCCGGGGAGTCTCGTCGCCGTGAGGCCGGCGAAACTGGTTAAGCTTCAGAGTTTTATGTCACACACACCTGATGACGGGGAGTTAAGCTGCTTTGCAGTGTAGGCACTCCGGAAGTGATTGTCCAGTCCAGTCCAGTCTACGCTTATAGCGGTAGAAACTAACTTGGCGCTTTTTTTGGCGAACTTCTACAGTCGCCAAGGAAGGAATTATTTCAAATGAACCAATGAAATGAAACGGCAGTTTAACGGATTTTGAAAGAATTTTCTAGAACATTCAAAATGAAAATTTAAACTTTCCGATTGCCACGTTTACTATGAAAACCGCAATACAGTTGGGTTTCCTTAACCTGCCATAACTCGCAATAAGAAGTGCGTAAAAAAAAGTACCGTTTCCACCGCTATAAACGTATACTGAAGCTGTACCAATTTTTTATGTATCTTTGCATTTGATTTTGATGTATAGTAGGGTCAGGTATAAAAAGTTCAAAATCAAGATCGTATTTTGTAGTTTTTCTTCATTTTTTTCAATTACTATTGTAAGAGTTCCATGAAGGGTTCCAACTCTTACAATAACAATTAAAAAATCTGTTGAGCAAAAACATAAAATATTTATGAAGAGAGAGAATGATCTTTTTACCCTATCTGATCCCAAATATGTAAAAATATTGTTGTGTGGATACTGTATCGATACTAATTACGGATCACGACATTTCTTAAGGGGATTTTAAGATCAGGGAAATTTTTGTGACACTATCGTAGAACTCTTTTTAGAGGATTATGTTGCCACCCTGATAAAACTTCGTTTTTGCGATGCAAAGCCACCAGCGCCAGAAACGGGACGAACTTTTGCATCCACCCAATATTAAGCAGATGAACACGAGGGCAGTAATTCTCGATGCACGTCTCCTGGCATGCGAATCACGTGGTGTTTGTTGAACCAGACCCTTCTTCAGAGCGGGTGACTCGTCGAAAAGTAAGCAATTAAAGGCGACTCGTGCTCTGGATGTGCGTTCTTGACGTCATAGTGGGGAGGACGCGAGAGCCCGGTTGGAAATGTAGATGATTTTGAGAAAGATCATAAAAATTTGCAGGTACAGGAAATTATTTTTTATAAATTTATAATCATTCTTTATTGAACAGCTCTCGTATAAGCTCTTTTGTAAGTGTAACCATGGACGTGTATACGAAAGCCATTTCAAACACTAAGAATTGAACCTAAATTTTCATTTAAAAAATATGTCTTTAATTTTATAAACACATTTAATTATGCAACACATAAACATGTGATCAGCACAATACATATTATATTTTCTGAAATATTAAAGAATTTCCGAAAGGCATTTTACGTCCAGTAACAAAAAAATTAATCTGAGTCAGCTAGGCTAGACCATTTAAAAAGAAATTTTGTATTTAAAACAAGTTTATATACCTTTTTCCACATTATACACTAGCCACTGAGTGGCTAGCCCGGCGTTGCCCATACCAGTTGCTTTTGTGGGGTTATTGGTTTGCGAAGCAAACCCCTCAAAATTCTTAGCCTCTTCTATAACATTGACAATTTAATTTTTCAATAACATTCTTAGCCTATTGGATAACAGCCATAACGTCGTTGCCCGTGGAAATGGGAATCCGTAGCCTATTGGATAACAGCTATCACGGTTTCCCTTTTGGTTTGCGAATTTGTAGCCTATTGGACAACAGCCATAACGGAGTTTCCCGTGGTGTTGGTTTGCTTCGAAAACTAAATGGGCTTTGCCCGTGACAGTTCATTTCGAGGGGGTCACATTGCTCGTGGTGTTGGTTTGCTTTGCAAACCAAAAAATATAAATATATAATTGATAAATTATTTATTAAAAGAAAATCCAACGTATTAACTGTCAAAATGAAGTAAAATTTTCAGCAGATTTCAAATCCGTTAAAATTTTTATTCTAACTTTAACGATCACTGAGATAGAAAAAAAGCACCGAACAACGCCAGTGATAACTTTAGTATTATCTTTTGCTTCACTCGAATCCTTTTCTCAGGAAATCACTTTGAAATTATCTCGAATCAAACGAAGGTCATTCGAATCTGTTCGCGAGACAGAAGGTGAAAAAAACTTTGCATGGTTTCAAAGCCTGACGTCAATAGTGACGGGGTAAATTTTGATGTTCTTTCATTCCGCGGAAGAAGGAAGAACGGTGAAAAAAACTATTAAATTCATTTCAAAATGTTCTGGATCGAAATTTAAAATTCACCGCGACCCTAAAATTGCAAAAAATTTGGACTACCTGTGTGCTAAATTCCATTACTGTAAGTGCCATAGATTCGTCAGGACTTTGCGGGCAAGAAACAAATAAACAGACAAACATTTCCTTTCATAATATTAGAGATTTAAGTCTAGATTTTTTAGTAAATTTACAGGGTACAGGAGTGTAAATTTTATTCGCAGAACAATTTGAAAAATTTAAAGTTTGAAAAAAATTTAATTACAAAAATTAATTATATTTAAATATTCAGAGCAGTAGTTTATTATGACTAGCCATTCTAATGCTGAAGAACGTCTACGGATTTTTTTTATAACATTCCCCCATCGTGTTTGTGTTAGTTCTTACCATAAGAACATGTGTATTTTACTATTGGTTCTAAAACCTACTACAAATCATAGTATGAAATTCTGCAGCTTCATTGGTCAGATTGTGTGTACCGTAACATCAAAAATGTGCATGTCACAGCAATGTGATTGTTAGAGAAGTAAGATATTTATGTTTAAACCAAATGCTGACAATCAGAATGATCCTGTAAGATATATGCAGTGGCAGAAAACGGAAAAGTTAGACAAGGTTGATATATTGTGTACAGTAAAATAAACCTTTGAAGAATTAGAGAAACAATTTTCTGATCCATACATTTGTGAAAGGGAATCAAGTCAAAGACAGTTTAAAATCAAGTGATAATTGGTCAGCTAGATTTTTCTGAAAATGCTACTCTTTTGCATCAAGATGAAATTCAATTTGCTCATTGGACCCATTCTTTACTGAATATGCATGGATTGATGAAGACATTTCAATGAGCATAGTTATTGCTTCAGATAACTTGGATCATTCAAAAATGTCAGTGTTTAAGTATGTGGACTTTTTTTCCTTATTGAAGTGAAAATATTCTGAATAATAACATCAATTTTCTGATGGTCGTAAGTTCCCAGTTCAAACAGAGGTACTTGTTTTCAAATTTGTTCCTATTTAAAGAAACACATGGTTTGAAGCTAACATGGAACTTTTTCGCAACGTCTCACGGAAAAAGCATTGTTGTCGGTGTAGGAGGAATTGTGAAGAGATATCAAATGCACCAACTTTTAAGAAAATGAATATATATTCTGTTTCCAAAGAAGAAAGTGACGATCGCATCCATAGGCGTTACTAGGGTTGTTGAATGGGGGGTTGGTCTTCCCAAAAATTTTGGATTGTATCCCAGTAAAAAGAGGAAGATTAAATTAATTATTTTCATTTAATTTACATCTATTAATTATTTATAATTAATTATATTAATATGGTACCAATTATTAATATAATAAACACATATTAATTATTTATAATAAATATACTAAGATGGTTAATATCTATTAATTATTTAAATTAATTAATTGCATTAATATATAGTCATTAATAGCACTTGATTTTTAAAAATCACACTTTTTTTTTATCGCTCTCTATAAAAAAAAAAAAAACGTTGCAGCAGCCGCCGTCGCAGGATTGAAAACTCGTTTTTTTTTTTTTTTGCTTATTCATACACAGTTTTCAGAGAAAGTACGGTTCAGAAAATTACGAAATTAACATGGTTTGTTCAAAACTGTACAGGGACCACGGAAAAGAAGATTTTCCCAGTGCGGCTATTAGTTTGGGATTTATTAAGTGTCTAAGTGAAAAAACGAAATTTCAAACGCGAGTGTGCGAAAGACGTATATATTTTCTGTCTTCAATCGTGATTTTTTAGAGTGTTTCTAAACGTGAATTTTTGCAGCTCGTCGAGCTATTTTAGATAGTTTAATTTGGTTCCTCGTAATATTTTTTTGAAATTCGGGAAAAACCGGTAAATTTTCGTCACTTTTTTGGTAAACTGTCATTTCTATAGCTTATTACTATAAGTTTTTAAATTTAAAAACATCGCACTAAACCTTAAAACGTACTCTTTCTTAAGGTACAATTATTTTTGAAATTTGTTAATAAATAAATTCGAAGTTGAATGACGAAGTAAATTCGAATATAAATTCAAAAGTTGGTCATACAAATTTTGGAAAATTGGGAAATTTTCGTCAATTTTTATTAACTGTCATATCTATAGCTTGTACTATTATTTTTTAAATTTGAAAGCATCACTGAAAACCTTAGAATGTACTCTTTTATAGGGCACAATTATTTTGGAAATTGGTTATTAAATAAATTTTCGATGCGATTATAAGTTGGTCATATACAAATTTCGGGACTTCGTAAGTTCCGATACACAAAACTAAAACTGTCATATGTGTAGCTTAATACTATTAGTTATAAAATTTGAAAATACCATGTGAAAGCTTGAATACACTCTTTCTTACGGTAAAATTACTTTTAAAATTTGTTCATAAATAAATTCGATACAATCAAAAGTTGGTCATACAAATTTCGGATTTGTTAGATCGCGGAGCGATATAATTCGTTCGCCTTCACGGAAATGAAGATTACATTTTCTGACTAACTTATTTGCCAGATATCCAATTTATCATAGCAAAGCTTTTTTTTTTTTAATTTGTAGAGGAAAAAGGCTCGTTTTTTCCACTCTATTCTCAGACGGCTTCCCGAGAAAGTAGAGATCAGAAAATAAGAGATTAACATGGTCTGTTTAAAATTGTAGAAGTAACAAGATGGAGAAGATTTTTTACGGTTATATACGGTTTTTTACGCTAATTTCGCAAAAAACTAAGGTACATTTCCGTTAGCCGGGCGCGAGCGATAAATCGCTAACTATTGCGAAATATAGCACACAAAATAATAATTGAATACCATTATTAACTAGCACATAAAAATAACAATTGGAAAGGGAACATTTTTTGATACAGCTGTTGGATTCGGATCTCCCTCCGGTGGCAGCAACTTGGAATTATTTTCGAGCGATTAACGATTTTTATAGATTTGACCCCCCCCCCTGGTTACGCCTGTGATCACATCCCTGAAAAATGGCCTGACGGAAGAACATAATTCAACAATGAGGTTTTTGAAGTATATTCCGTCGGACTATTTAACTTTCAGCGAATGTTAATGACTGGGTTGTTAAATATAATGGTTAAACACTTCTCTGGATGCATAACGGAGCTTACATGATAATGAAGTAGAGAAAGCGTGATGCACCGATCTTCAATTGAATCCTATTTTAAATGGCCACATTCCATTCCATTGTGGACCGCTCCTGGTTACTTAGAACCCACAACTTGTCCGCGCACGATAGGCAAGACGGGGAGTGGACGTGGAGAAGCCGTAGGAGGGAGCCCTAGGGAGAAGCCGTGTAAGGTGAGTGTACTTGATTCGCTTTCTCGCTCATATAATGAATCAACCTTTAAATGGCCAAAGCATGTAGACGAAATTTATTATGATATAGAAAAATGTACCCATTCCTACGGAGACAATTTTTCATTCAGAGAATCTATTTAAAATTGAGCATTTTCTGTACAAATATAATTTTTCTCAATAAAATGAATTTATTCTGGGATTGAATCACTTTTAAGATTAACTTTTCTACGTCCGACACCAATATTTTCGTTTACGTCCGACACCGGAATAAAAATGTGTAAAATGTACTTCAACCTTTACGCTGCGGCGCTTAGACTTTTTCAATCGTCTCCAAGAACGGCTCTTTCGCCTGCATGTCTCCAACCTAATTGAGCGGCATTTACGACAGACGCTTTCCTTTCATAACATTGAGTGACGAGCGACCTTCCCCCAAAGTGTTCACATCTTAAGCCGCGTCCACACCGGAGAAGCAGAGCAAAACATGGATGATTGATTAACCCCGGAGACAGGTTTGGTGAATCAATCTCTCTGGTTTTTCTGGTTTGACAGCTCGGACACAAAATGTTCCATGTGCTCGCGATCAATCTGGTTGGTTGTGTGTTGAAGTTAAACTGCAAACTTATTGTTTGAAGCAAATTGTTTTAAGGTCCCGTTCTTTACGAAGTCGGCGTATAATCGCGAGTGCAGCGTATATTATCATTACAGATTTATTAAAGAGGAATACGAAGAAAAGTTCCCAAGAAAGGCGATATTGGTGATGGA
>OX375880.1:2058200-2061200 GCA_947359465.1 Metellina segmentata | reverse complement strand
AATATGGTGCTGGAAGTAGTAGTTTTGTTGATAACTCGCTGTACTTCACTGAAATGTTTGAACCATTTGCATGGTTCAGCTATGAACAGTTTTGTTAGAATAGGGAAAATAATGAATTGATTGCGCACATGGGTAGGAGAGATTGTTCTTGATAAAAACTAAAATTAAATTGTTAACAATAATAATTACATTTAAATGACATTATTGTGAGGTTTTTGTAAACAAATATTATTGTATTAAGAGTGAATATTTCAACCTAATGATTAAAAAATCAGAAAAATGAACGAATTTTTAGAAAAAATACATTTTAATTCGTTGCCGAAAGTCCTCACGTTGGGTTGGCATGGAAGTTTGGAGAGTGGGGTGCCAGCTCAGGTGTTGCTTCGTTATCTGACCGTGGTTCAAAATTACGAGGTGTTGTTCTCGGATCTTTCCCTTAAGGTCCTGATCCTGGACCGTTGTCAATAGCCCGTTGTGTTGCTCTAGTACGACGTTAACTAAAAAAAATTACCAAATTTTTATTCTTTACTGCCTTTTGCAGCAACCACTTTACCAGGGTCATTGTTAAGCGAAATTGTTTTCTTAGATTTTTTTTTTCATTCGACTCCAGGAACGGCTTTGCTCCTGATTCTCCGAGCCCACATACCTAACTTGAGCGTTAAGCCGCGTCCACACCGGAGAAGCAGAGCAAAACATCGATGATTGATTAACCCCGGAGACAGGTTTGGTGAATCAATCTCTCTGGTTTTTCTGGTTTGACAGCTCGGACACAAAATGTTCCATGTGCTCGCGATCAATCTGGTTGGTTGTGTGTTGAAGTTAAACTGCAAACTTATTGTTTGAAGCAAATTGTTTTAAGGTTTCGTTCTTTACGAAGTCGGCGCATAATCGCGAGTGCAGCGTATATTATCATTAAAGATTTATTAAAGAGAAATAGGAAGAAAAGTTCCCAAAAAAGGCGACATTGGTGATGGAAAATATTCTCAGGAGCCATAAGACTGAAAATGTATACGTCTTTTGCTCACACGCGGTAGAAATTACGCTTTTCCTACTGGGACACTTAATAAACCCTAAACTAATAGCCGCCTCGGAAAATAATCCACTTCATCGTTAACCCTGTACAATTTTGAACAAACCGTGTTTTCATTCCTGCGACGGCGGCTGCGGCAACCACTTTATTAATATATATATATATATATATATATATATATATATATATATATATATATATATATATATATATATATATATATATATATATATATATATATTTATTTATTTATATCCATACGTACTTGCAAAATTGATATTAGCAGATTATTTCCCTACAAAATAAAAATTTCTTACTGAATATTTCACTCATATGTTCCAACATATTGAATGTCTCTTTCAATTCGGCATTTTTCGGTAAAACGTATTAATATTGCAGTGCAACAATTTTAAATTTTCTTTAATTGCAAAAAAGTTTAAATACATTTTAAATATCCACCTCTTATTTATCTTAAACTAGCCACTGCGTGGTGATTGCTAAGAATTCCCATTTGGTTTGCGAAGCCTACTAGATAACAGCAATCATGGCATTGGTTTGCCTCACAAACCAAATGGAAATTCGTAGCCTTTTGGAATGGATTCCCAGCAAATTCTAATTTGATTTGCTTCGCAAACTAAATTATGAATATTATGAACTATAATTTGCTTCGCAAACAAACACCTCGGGGCAACGCCGTAATGACCTCGTCATTGCCAAATTCGAATTGCGAAGAGATCCAATCGGCGTGACGTCAGAATCTCTTGCGAAAATATAAATATTTAATTGAAAAATTATTTATTAAAAGAAAATCAAATGGAGGTTGAGATTTAGGGGTTTAGATTTTATTCAGATTTCAAATCTGTTGAAATTTTCATCTGTCTTTAACGATCCCGATTTTACAAAAAAGTACTTAACAATGCCAGTCAATATGTTTTTTTTATTTGTTTTGCTTTTCTTCGCTGTGAAATGGTTTGAGTGTAGGAAATGAAATCTGTGATATCTCGAATCAAACGAAAGTCATTCTTCACAGAAAGTGGCGTTCGTGTTGGAAAAAATATGAGTTTCAATTTAAAATTATTCATTTATCGAAAATCATATTTTTAGGTATAGATCTAATGTGAAATTTTCCGCAGATTTCATATCCGTTGAAAATTGTACTCTATCTTTTACGATCAAGGAGATAATAAAAAAGAACTACATAACTAAAGTTAAAACTTTAGTCTGCTGACAAATCTTTCTCCGCAAAATGAAATCGGAAGCGGAAAAAATACATTTAGAATCTGCTAACTTTTTATGCAACTTTTATTCCAAAGAAGACAATAATAATTAAATTCCAATAAATTATATTTTAAATGTTTTAGATTGAATTTTAAAATTCAGGCTGGACACAAAAATTGCAAAAACTTCGGACCACCCGTGTGCCAAATTTCATTATTGCAAGTGCAATAGATTCGTCCGGACATTGCGGAGGTCGTACACTTCATTTTATAATAGCAGAGATTTGATGTGCAAAGTTCCCCAAGACTACTAATATAGACCATGTAAATACACATGGATGGACACATCAATTTTGACACTAATATGGGCAGATTACATTTTCACAACTAAGTTTTAATCGTCAACTATGTATAGCAAAACACACAATGCTTACAAATAGACTACTTAAATAATAGTATCACTTTACAATCCGAAGAAATATAAATATTTCTATTTTCCGATCCCCGACCCGTTTCTTAACGATGACCCCGGTGATTGATTGAACGTCGAGCAAGGGAACGAAAAAACGTCGTCCAAATAGAGCGAGCACGAGCACTTGCTTTCCTTTGATGTACCGACTAGAAGCGGATCATTTTGCTCGTGCTCAAAATGTTCGTTCACCGTCTACACTGAACACGTGCTCGCTCTATTTGGACGGCGTGTTTTCGCTCCCTTGCTCGACGTGCAATCAATCACCGGGGTCATCGTTAAGA